>CM077152.1:69947646-70345818 GCA_039583875.1 Platanthera guangdongensis
CCCCTGAGTGCACGGGGTGTTTGGCCGTGCGAGCCTACACCTATGGCGAATTATAATTGCGCTATATATATATTGTTGGGCTAATGTTATGCAGGGAAGATCACCGCCGTCCCGAGTCAGGGGCGGGGTCGTTATAATTTGTCGGCTTTTAGCTGACCGTTGCTTTATTTGCCACCGTGCGGTGGTATGTGCTTGCAGGTGCTGCGGAGCCGAGCGCCAAATAGCGGGCTGGAGCCCATGTTGCTGTGTGGCCCTAGAAGGCCGTAGAATAGTTTATTTATATATATTTCATGTGTGGCGGCCTGCGAGCCGATGTATGTAAAACACTCTTTATTAAGTGAACATTTGTAAGGCCTTAAGGCCATGTACCTGTTTCTGTGTATTTGGGGTTTCATTCCTGTTGTTGTAGCTGTGGACATTCATATTGATGGAATTAATTTTGGGTTCTTTTCAAAATTTAAAAAATCTTCCGCTAGAATGCTCTGTGATAAGGACGAGTAGTCTTAATTGGTTGGTTTGGATTATTCATTTAGTAACCCTTCCGACTGTCTGTAGTATATGGCGTCGGGTTCCAGCTGGACCTTTGCTGTTATATGCCATGATGCGACAGATGGGGGTGTTAAAATTTGGTATCAGACTTCTGGTTACGGTCAAGCTTAAATGAATTCGTGGCGAATTCTTTAAGGGGTGGTGAGCACATGTGTGCGTCATCGTTATAAAATATCAAAAAGACCCATGAATGTCCACTTAGGAAGAAAATACACTTGTTTGGTGAACCTGAGTGTTCCAATGATTGCTTTTAGCAATTTGTTTGTTGTCTAATCGTGTGTCTTTGCTAATTTTAGGCAGCTGGGAGCGGTGCTGGTCAGTCAGAGCGTCCGCAATCAGCGAAAGTAGTGCACCAAGGGACGTGCCTGCTACACCTCCTTCAGCGGAAACCATCA
This sequence comes from Platanthera guangdongensis, assembly GCA_039583875.1. Taxonomy (NCBI): domain Eukaryota; kingdom Viridiplantae; phylum Streptophyta; class Magnoliopsida; order Asparagales; family Orchidaceae; genus Platanthera; species Platanthera guangdongensis. The sequence continues at coordinate 69,948,591 of CM077152.1, forward strand.
GGATGGTGGCTGAAGCCGTGTTCGCAAATGATAAATGCCCAACCTGCAGGGCAAATGCATCGCGCACCTCCTGCAAATGAGCAAGAACCGGTTAGGCGGCAGAGCCGAGAGTGGTGGAACGCGCGGCAGTTGAGTTAGTAGAGCCGAGGAGAACTACGGAGAGGCAGCTAAAGCATTGATGGGCTTTAATCCTCCGAGGTTTAATGGGTTGGAACACCAACTCAAGCTGAGGACTGGCTCTCTTCCATAAAGAGGGTGTTGACGCCACAATGACTGAGGAGTGGCAGAAGACCACCATAGCGACTTTTCTTTTGGAAGGAGAAGCGAGGATGTGGTGGGACGAGTTGGAGTTTCATCTTCTTGTGGGAAGGCAGCTTGCGGATGTGCCGATGGAGGAATTTTCAAGATTGTTCCTAGCCAGATTTGTACCTTCTGCTCAGAGGTTGGATATGGAGAATCAATTTCTTGGTTGACTCAGGGATCCAGAAGCGTGGACGAATATCTGCATGATTTCACACGGTTGGGTCGTTATGCTGGTGCTATGTTTTCAGAAAGAGAGGAAGACCAACCGATTCTATGAGGGTCTTCGCGGCGATTTACAGTTACTCCTTGCTGGGCCTAAGGCGCAGGGCTTCCTAGCCTTGGTCAATTCAGCCCGATCGTTGGAAAAGGTTGCGAAGAAGGTTCAAGAGAAGAGGGACCCAGGAGAAAGGAAGACCGAGTTCAAGGTGCCAAGTAACAAGACAGGTTTCCGCAGATGGAACAAGAAGCGGAGGACTTCAAACTCAGCCCTTCAGCTGATGCATCGGGGGCAATAACAAGTCGAGTCCCCGAGCTTGCTACAACTGCGGGAAACGGGGCATTTTGCTCGGAGTGTTGGAGCGGACGTCCAAAGTCTGAGAGGAGACCTGGAGCGACTTATGAGGAGAAAGGGAAGGCGGTGGAGTCAACCGCATCCCATCATGCTCCAGCCCAGCCTAGAGTCTACAACCTTGGCCTACAGGAGGCCATTAAGCAAGCGAAGTGGTGACAAGGTATGAGTTAAATTACAGTGTTTTAACTTTTATATTTGTTACCTTCGTATTTGTTAGCTTACGTTTGTTAATGCTAGGCTTTGTGTAATCTTTGGGTTTCCGGCGAGAGCCCTTTTTGATACGGGAGCATCACATTCCTTCTTGTCTGAAAAGTTTATATCGCGCATCGGAGTTCCGCTCTCGATGGCAGAAAACAAGTTGGATGTGTTGTTGCCTAATGGTGCTCAATGTGTGCGGATAGGATTTGGTTGTGAAGATTCGGATTGGAGACCGGAGTTGATTTGCGGGCGTTGGTTCTACCATTAGTGGAGTTCGACGTAATTTTCGGTATGGATTGGCTCTCGGAGCAGAGTGCATGTATTGATTGCAACCGTAAAGAAGTCAAGTTGGGTCTGGACACTGCTGTAGAGGCTACTTTTGCGGGCATGAAGGGGTCAGGGAAAGTTCTGATATCGGCCCTTCAGGTGTTCAAGGAAGTTCGGTCTGGGGCGGAACTGTATGTCACTCTAGTGCAGACTGCGACGCCTAAACCTAGTTTGGGCAACATCCCAGTTGTGTCCGAGTATCCTGATGTGTTTCCAGATGATCTCCCAGGAGCCCCTCCTCAGCGGGAGATAGACTTTACTATAGAGCTGGTACTGGGTGCCAAACCGGTGTCACGCTCCCCCTATCGGATAGCCCCAAGAGAAATGGCAGAGTTGAAGGTGCAACTGCAAGAGTTGCTAGAGCAAGGTTATGTGCGTCCAAGTTCGTCGCCTTGGAGCGCACCAGTTCTCTTTGTTAAGAAGAAAGATGGGAGCTTGCGGCTTTGTATCGTTTATCGGGAATTGAACAAACTTACGGAGAAGAACAAATATCCAATCCCGAGGATTGACGATCTATTTGATCAGCTGGTTGGATCAACTGTATATTCGAAGTTAGATTTGAAGTCCGGTTACTATCAGTTGAGGATAAGGGATAGCGACATCCCAAAGACAGCATTTAGTACGCGGTTTGGGCATTACGAGTTCACGGTTATGCCGTTTGGGTTGACGAATGCGCCATCCGTATTTATGGATCTGATGAATAGGACGTTCAGAGAATACTTGGATCAGTTTGAGATAGTATTCATCGATGATATCCTGGTGTATTCGCGGTGCGAGGAGGATCATTACAAGCATTTACACATGGTGTTGGATACATTGAGGAAAAGTCAGTTGTATGCAAAGTTCTCCAAGTGTGAGTTCTGGTTATCCTCGATAGCGTTCCTTGGTCATGTTGTCAGTGGAGAAGGAATAGCTGTGGATCCGGCGAAGATAGTGGCGATACGGGAGTGGCCTACTTTGACTACGGTGGCAGAGGTCCGGAGTTTTCTGCGGCTTGCTGGCTACTACAGGCGCTTCGTAGAGAACTTCTCGCGGATAGCACTACCACTCACGACGTTGACAAGAAAGGATCAGAAGTTTGTGTGGTCTCCGGAGTGCGAACAGGCTTTTGAAGAATTGAAGAGGAGGTTGACCACGGCGCCCATTTTATGTTCGCCAAGTGGAACCGAAGGGTTCGAGATCTATAGTGATGCTTCGGGCAGTGGTTTGGGCTGTGTTCTGCTACAGCATGGGAGAGTGATAGCTTATGGTTCACGATAATTGAAGGTTCACGAGAGGAATTATCCGGTCCACGACTTAGAGTTAGCGGCCGTGATTTTTGCTCTAAAGCTTTGGAGGCACTATCTGTACGGTATGAAGGTGGATATTTACACCGATCATAAGAGTTTGAAGTACCTATTGGACCAAAAGGATCTGAACATGAGGCAGAGGAGGTGGATGGAGTTCTTAGGGGACTACACCTTCAAGATACACTATGTGCCTGGGAAGGGAAATGCAGTGGCGGATGCATTGAGTCGTAAGATTCCCGCACAAGCCAATTGGTTATCAGTACATGATGAGAGATTGGTCCAAGAGTTGGAGGCATTGGAGATATCTTGTGTCGATAAACAGTCAAGTGCCGAGGCGAAACTGTTTTGGACAGAGGTGCAGTGTGACCTAGCGGATAGAGTTCGGAGGGCTTTGGTTCAGGATAGCAGCATGAAGCAAATCTTGGATGAAGCTTTGGATGGGTCAAATTCCCAGTTTATGGTTGAAGATGGGTTGCTAAGGAAGGACAGTCGTCTATGCGTTCCTAGTGCGAATAATATTCGGGAGGAGTTGATGTATGAGGCTCATCATACTAAGTACTCAATCCACCCGGGAAGCACTAAGATGTATAGAGACATGAAGAAATTATTCTGGTGGCCGGGTTTGAAGAAGGATGTGGCACTTTATGTGGCCAAGTGTCGTAATTGCGCATTAGTGAAGGCGGAATGCCAGAAGCCCGGAGGTTTCTTGAAATCCCTTCCTATCCCAGAATGGAAGTTCGACGATATATCTATGGATTTTGTGCACGGTTTGCCGAAGTCGCAGAAGGGAAATGACGCCATTTGGGTGGTCGTAGATAGATTGACAAAAGTGTCGCACTTTATCCCAATGAGAAAGGAGGATCCAGTGGAAAAGTTAGCCAAACTCTACGTGGATAATATTGTACGATTGCATGGTGTACCTAGAAGTATTGTTAGTGATCGTGATGGACGCTTCACGTCAAATGACTGGAGGTTGGTGCATGGTCTGTTGGGTACTAAGCTAAAGTTCAGCACAGTATTTCACCCGCAGACAGATGGCCAAACCGAGAGAGTCAACAGGACTATGGAGGACATGCTTCGCATGTGCGTCCTAGATTTCGGGAAGCATTGGGAGGATCACCTGTATATGGTGGAGTTTGCTTACAACAACAGCTTTCAGGCAAGCATTGGAATGGCGCCTTTCGAAGCCTTGTACGGAAGGAAGTGTCGTACCCCGTTGTCTTGGTTGGAGGCAGGCGAATCAAAGTTGTATAAACGTCAAGCGGTGGAAGATGCCACTTCAATGATACGGACAATTCAGGAAAGGCTGAAGATTGCTCAGGATAGACAGTCAAAGTATTACAATGCCAAACATAGAAATGTGGAGTTCAACGTTGGCGACATGGTATATTTGAAGATCAAGCCGTTCAAGGGTGTATCGCGAGTTTGACGCTTGAAGAAGCTGAGTCCGAGATACCTTGGACCATTTGAAATCCTGGAGCGTGTTGGCGAGGCGGCGTATAGATTAAAGCTGTTGACGGAGTTGAGTGGGCTGCATGATGTATTCCACGTATCGGTGTTGCGTAAGGCAGTGCAAGAGCCTTCGCAGATCGTTGCGGACAATCAGGTACCGGTTGACTATGAGTTAACAACAAGGGTCAAGCCAGTGCGAATTGAAGATATTGCAGTCAAACGACTCCGCAACAAGGAGGTCCGAATGGTTAAAGTCCGTTGGGATAATTGCGGACGTGAGGAGCTTTCTTGGGAGCGAGAGCAAGCTATATTGGAGGAATACCCCGAGTTATTCCACTCAGGTATCATTTAGCTTTTGTGTACCTTTGCTTAATTTCGGGACGAAATTCCTTAAGTGGGTGAGATTTGTAACGCCCCGAATTTTGTGTGCGAGTCGGTCGCGGAAAAAGAGTTTTTGGTGTCTGTAGGGGTACACGGCCTAGGACACGGGCGTGTCCAAGGCCGTGTCTGGCTGGTGATTTTTTGGTCGTTTTCAACCCGAGAAGGACACGGCCAGGAACACGGCCAGATGACACGGGCGTGTCATCCGACACGGGCGTGTGCCAATCCATGTCCCTACCGGTGTCCTGATGGGTCGTGTTCGTTGCCGTGGCGGTTATGCGTGACACGCCCACGAACACGGGCGTGTCGAGGAACCCGACACGGGCGTGTCAGGTCAGACACGGGCGTGTCTTGGCCCGTGTGCGTTTCTCAGTTCGATGATCGTGCCTGGATCGAGGCACACGGCCATGGACACGGCCGTGTGCCAAGCCGTGTGCGGCCCAGGTCTGGGGAATTTTGTGCAGATCCGAGCCGTTCATTTTCTTTAATTAGGATCCGATGGCCCAGATTAAATCCTGCTCTGTTAAGGCCGGGAATAGGGAGTTATTCCCTCATTTTCTCTCCAAAGTTCTCCCCTTCCAAAGTGAGAGAGGAGAGGAAGAAGAAGGAGGTTTCCGGCCGCCGGCGGAGCATCGGAGCACCGTTTCGAAATCGGAGAGCGGATCCGTGGAGGGAAGGTCATTGCGAAGAGTTCTAACCGCGTAGTTTTTCCATGGCGCCAAAACGGACTACAAGGGTAACGATTCTCAACTTGAGCGCTTGAAGCTCTTTCTTTCTGCATAGGGAATCCCGCTCCCGCGAGTATGCGGTGAGTGCGTGGTGTTCCTTGGGGTTGACGGGAATAGTCCCCCTTGTGTTGCATATAGAGCCCGGAATCGCAAGTACGGGCATAGGCATTGTGTGTGAAGCCTACCCGGACGTGTTTTGTCTGGATCGGTGATGTTGCATTTGATGTGGTTTTGCCGGAGAAGACTCCGTGCTTTGGATTTTTCGGGTTTCTACGCGGTAGATTGCAGCAGGGATTCTTGAAGGTTAGCTTCAAGGCGCACCCGAAAATTGAGCGGAAACGTGTTCTGCTAACTTGGCGGTCTGGGAACCGGCCTTGATCATAACTGGGTTATGAGATTGTTTTGGAAAATTTGGGATCCGAGAGAAGCTTGGCCCGCGCAAAGTTCCTTAAATTGGACATGCGGCGTGAGCAACGGGCAAGTGGAATTGGACCTAGGCTATGTGGTTCGGTGCGAGAGACCCGAAGACGGGGACTGGCCGTTGGCATAGTCGGAGCCTTAGACGGTGGTCAGAAAGGCTAAATGCTCACATGTTGTTGCCATCCTGGGGGTGGTGGTGAATGCACTGATGGGTCAGGGTTCACCATGAATGTGCCCTGAGTGCACGGGTGTTTGGCCGTGCGAGCCTACACCTATGGCGAATTATAATTGCGCTATATATATATTGTTGGGCTAATGTTATGCAGGGAAAGATCACCGCCGTCCCGAGTCAGGGGCGGGGTCGTTATAATTTGGTCGGCTTTTAGCTGACCGTTGCTTTATTTGCCACCGTGCGGTGGTATGTGCTTGCAGGTGCTGCGGAGCCGAGCGCCAAATAGCGGGCTGGAGCCATGTTGCTGTGCTGGCCCTAGAAGGCCGTAGAATAGTTATATTTATATATATTTCATGTGTGGCCGGCCTGCGAGCCGATGTATGTAAATCACTCTTTATTAAGTGAACATTTGTAAGGCCTTAAGGCCATGTACCTGTTTCTGTGTATTTGGGGTTTCATTCCTGTTGTTGTAGCTGTGGACATTCATATTGATGGAATTAATTTTGGGTTCTTTCAACTTTAAAATCTTCCGCTAGAATGCTCTGTGATTAGGACGAGTAGTCTTAATTGGTTGGTTTGATTATTCATTTAGTATCCCTTCCGACTGTCTGTGGTATATGGCGTCGGGTTCCAGCTGGACCTTCTGTTATATGTCATGCGGCAGATGGGGGTGTTACACTCCGTGGGCTAGTTGGTCCCACTGGATCATGGGTTTGCCGACCGAGTCTTTCCACTTTCCCCTGAAGCCAAAACGGGATGGGCCTTCGGCACGGCTAGCTCGCCGACCGTCTTCTTTGCAGTAGGGGGAGCAAAGGACTCGCCACCTCCCTGCCCCAAACTCGTAATCTCCTTCAGCAGGCTCTCCGGTGACCCGTCCGGGGGGTCTCGGGCGAGCTCATATATTTAGGTCTTTGTTGTTGTTGTTGTCTCGCCCGAGGGGCCACCACGGCTTTCTTCTTCTTTGGCAGTTGTTGGTGACGGGGCAGGCTTGGTCCCACGGACTCAGGTTGCTTCTTGATGGATGAGGGCTTGGAGGAGGCCAGCTCGTCTCGGTAGGGTACCGTCGCCGCCCTCTCGCGAGCAAGGGGGTCAGAGAGTAATCCCGAGTCCGCGAATGGTGGGTTCATGGGAATCAGTCGTTCCCCTGTATGAAAAAACTTAGGAAAATTCTATGATGATTCGGCGAGCTGAGCAAAAAGAAAGCGAAGAATACCTTCACCGGGAAGAACAGGGCGGAGCGAGACGAGGCCCCTTCGCAGGAAGGCAACCTCGAAATCCTTGTGGAGGAAGAACTTACGGAGCTCAGCGTCATTTTCGGACACGGCGTGAGGGTGGTACACATCCTCGCCATTTTGTTGGGGGAAGTAGGGGATGTTGCCGAGATCGCCCTTGATTAAGGAGGTCTTGGTCATCCAGTTGTGGTGTTTATTTGTGATCTCGCGAACTTTTATGAGGGAATCCCCAAAGTAGGCGACACCAGCTGGGGTCACCTTGTAGGAGAAGAGCTTCCTGAAAACATTCAGGTTGAACTCTATTCGCTCCCGATGGAGGAAGCTCGCGAACGCCACCATCATGGCGATGGCATTCGAGTTAAGCTGTGCGGGCACCGCGCTGTAGTATTTCAGTATCTGGCGGATTTCCGGCAAGAGTGGTAGGCACAACCCCACCTTGAAATACGAGACGGAGAAGGCGAGCTCGTCAAAGTAGAAAGTGTTGATGGCCTCCTACTCCTTGGGCTGGCGTGTAAGACCCCTCCTCCCCGGATCCTAAAACACGGCACGAAGGGGGAGTCTTATGCCCGGAACAGCCACCTTGCGGTAGCATTAGCACACGGGCTAACCTGTACCACAAGACGCCTATTCCGCCAGCTACAACCATATCAATATAAATGCCAACCCAACCAAATAAATAAGCAAGAGAAGTCAAAATCCACACTAAGTATATAATGTCCAAAACATCAATAATGAGAAGCTAAACATGCTTCTACAAAATATCAGAGTACAGCTAATCATTGCCCAAACGGGCTACATCAAAGTAATCAAAATACTAACATCAGTAACTGACGGTATCGACGGCACCGTCACATGGCGCGCCTCGAAGCCAGGGGGACGTAGTCGGTGATGAACTCGGCGAGCTCCGCTTCGGTACTATTCCCTTCAAAGAAGCAGTAGTTGGTGAAGTGTTGGGCGCATTTGGAGCGGCCGTCGGCATCGGGGTTTGTCTTACCCATGCTTGGGGAGGGTTAGTGTAAGACCCCCCTCCCCCTTACCAAGGAGGGCTACCGGATCTTATGCCCAGAACCGCCGTCTTACGGTGGAACTAACTCACGGGTTAGTCGACACCGCAACACGCCGATTCTGTCGGCTAGTACGATCATTTAACCTGTAAGCCAATATTAGAAGAAAGAAGTAAAACTGTATATATAAAACCATCAGTCCACAAGCCACATAGTACAATCATGTAAATGAAATGAAAAGTACATCACAATAGTCCACAGAAGAGTACAAATGAAAGAGTAAAATGGGCTTATGCCCAGTACATCAAAATCACTCTCTCACAAAATAATAATGCGGAAGCTACACTAGAACATCAGATCTCATCCCACCTGAGGACGCGCAGTAGTGGTAGTAGCCTGCTGAAGCGGTATCTGCTCCTCATGTCCTGCCTCCTCGACGTGCTGGTGCTCCATCTCCACGGGCTCCTAAAAATAGTTGGTCACCGACCATTAGTCAAAAAGACTAAGTCGTTTCCTCCGCACCTCGCCCCGCATCTCCTACGCACCGAGCGGGAGGACGAAGCGGAGGACAACAAAAGGGGTAGCAAAGTGGAAGCAGGTGACAGTATCTAACTAGAGTTGTAATAAGTAAAGTAGTTCTAAGCTAGCAGTTCTAAGTACGGTACAAGTAATAAGTAAGAGCAGTGCAGTAAAGGAAAGTAAAGAACAGTAATATGAACAAGTAAATAAACTAAACTACCACTATGCTATCATCACAAACGTACCCTAACTTATATAAATGCCCATACAAATATATAAGTTAGGGTTTCCAGGAAATTTAACTTATCATATAAAAGAGCCCATACTAATTTATATGATAAGGATCTATGAAGCGTATGACCTAATATGAATGAATGATATGATGTAATTTTATGCGCAGGCAAGTGCAACTCACACACAACGACTCTGTGATCACAGACCTTTAGTTCCCACTCTCGGGTACCACCACTGTGGCTACGGCAGCAGCGGAGCGGGCGTCTCTGCTTCTAGACCGGTATGCACACTACCAAGCCTTAGACCCCTCTTATACGCCTCTGTACACATCCAAGGTGCACTATGGAGTCTCGCGTACGTACTTTGCTGACAAACCTGTCAGTCTCTTTGGGTCGGATGTGTGTTATCGGGGATCGTCCTCCAGTCCGCAGTGTAAAACAACCCACTGGCCCCTCTAACTCTCACAACCGCCTGGTGCACCGTACTGCCATCGGTGTGACGAACGGCTAGTACCGCATGCCCCGCCACGATATTTATGCACATGCAAGTAATTCATACCGAGCCTCCCGCTCACAGGACCAAACCCGTCCTGAATCCCTCAAACCCAAACCCGGGTGAGAACGCACATTAGTGCTTTTATACCAACTCCCTCAAACCCCAAAACGGGTGAGATCGCACATTAGTGCCTTTATACCAACTCCCTCAAACCCCATACGGGGGAGCATATACCATGAATCTCTCCAACCCTACACGGTCGAGAAGGTACAACAATGTCCTAACCTATTAAACTACTCTTGTCTACGGGTTATTATACTTAGAGATTTAAGGTTAATCCCAGGACTGCCCCCGGTATTCCCTGTGAAGGGCTCTCAAGGGGCACTAGGAACTGTGTTGGGATTACGCCCAGCATTCCCTTTTGCAAGGATATTTATTTTAGTTGATGGCTACCCATGTATCTCCCCAGTTCTCCTTATTGCTCTAGTACAACCCTAGTGACTTAAGGTGTTACCGGGAAACCGACGGTCTTCCGCCGACCCCCACTCCAGTTGCTAACTAAGACTTGCACTTCTGATCCCTCACTAAGACAACTCTACCCACCAGGGTTGTTCATGTTGAACTCTCTTATTTCTGCCGATAATCAATCCCCTGGTAACCCCTAAGGCAAGACCTATTTGTGTTATATGCAGACATGTCCTATGGTTACCCTAAAAATGCGATCTTCCAAACCTTAAGGCATCTTGCCTCTAAATATTTATCCTACGGTGGTATGGACTAAGGGAACTACCCTATGAATTCTCATAATTTTTCTTGGCCAAATAGTCCTTTAATTAAATCTTTTAATTTAAACGCTAGGTCATTTTACACATGAAGTAGTATGATTAAATATCCACTGACCTAGGGAATTTTTCCTGAGATGTATATTGATAAAATATTGCTGCCTACAGAGTTTCATAATTTTCCTTAAATTATTTATTCTCATTTCCTATTTAATATCAATTTCACACAAATTCCATTTTTCCAAATGAAGTATAGGCATTATGAAATCAAAAATTCCAGGAAAATTACAAAACGTTTAGAGCACTATTTTATGACTATTGGCAGAGTATCATCATCATTTATCATGTAATGGCCTATAAAATTCCATTATAACATATTTACCAAAAATGCCATTGTATTAATCTAACAACTAACAATGCATCCATTAATTCTGAGAAATTCATGAAAAACTAATAATACCATTTTATAGCAGTAGAATAAATTCCAAATTTTTCAGAGGTATATATCCATCATTTCAAGAATTAATAATATAAGGGTAAAATGGGCAATTTAAGATATCTACTCCAAAAGTTCCTCAAAACAGAGGGATCATATTTTTCCTAAGTCACATGTGACATTATCTATGCCTTGGCAAAATTTTAGGATTTGTACTTGAGGAAAACCTATTTTCCAATTTTATTTCCAAAATAGCTATATTTAAAATAAATTCCAATAAATGGAATTTTTGATTCCAAAAATTCCATGATTAATTTGAGGGATGAAATTTACCCTAATGAACCACTGTAAATAATTCCAAGACCTTTTCATGTCACCATTGGGCTAAATATACTATATTTGCATTTTTGCTAATTGCACACCAAGGCATAACATAAGCTAACACATGCAAGTGGATTCTCCAACATGCAGTGAACCCAAGGTGCTGAACATTTTATCATGCACCAAGGATGTCCCCACGGACCTACAACCAAGATTTGGGACCATGGGGAGGTGTAGAACTCCTTATATTACATTTATTTGTATTTTGATATTTTGGCAAAAACTATAGGAAAATGTTCTCTCAAAATTCCTAAATTTTGGCAGGGGCTAAGTATGCCCTAATAATGAATGTGTCCAAACTTTGGGGCCATGGTGACTAATGGTTTGACCTGGGCATCCAATTTAATTTCTACCCTACCCTAGGACCAGTCCTAGGAGAAATGTCCTACAGGACTGTACACTACACCATATCACATGTTTAAGGTGGCAAATTAAATATAGGACCATCAGCTACAATTCTCATTAAGATACTAAGTTCTGGAAATGCCTCTAAGAGGCCTAAAATTAACATGCAAGTGACAGCAAAAACAGGGACAAAAAATTAAATTTTGATGTAGCACGAATCTTAAAGCAGGATGGAGGGCATCTGTTCATCTTCCTCCTCCAGCCAATGGCCGAGATTTGCCCGACCTGGAGCTCACTTTAGGGCCATTTCCCGGCCATCCAGCCACTTCCCTGGCCAGGCACCACCACCAACACCTCCGTTGAGGTGTGGGCTAACGTTCGGCGGTGACTTGGCCGCCGGAGGCGGCGGTTTCCGGCGAACTTACGCTCCATCAAAAATCCGAAATTCATGAAAAAGCTCACCTTGGATCTGGCTCATTTGAGCCTGATGTCTCTCCTAATAGATCTAGGAAACTATTACGGGTAGAGGTGAGGTGAAACGGACCTGGATTGGGGCTTGGCGGCGGGTTTGGCGGCGGTTGGCCATGGAAATTTTCCTCTCCGGCGAGCTTGCTCCCGAACCCGATTCTCCACCAAAAGCTTCGATCCAGGTATCGAATTCCACTCCTTTGGACCTTCTGAAGCTAATGGAATGGTTGGTTTTGGCTGATATGGCTTGTATACAGAGATGCCATAATGGGAATTTCGGCCATGAGCTTTGGTTTCTCCTCCTTGGCTCCAAGTGGTATGAAATTGGGTTGGAAAGGATGGTAATTGATGTGTGGGTTCAGATCTGTGCTTGGGAAGAGAGGAGGAGGGCCACATGGCCTTCATCCCCATTTTCCCTCTCTTCTCTCTCCTCTTTTTCCCCCAATTTCCAAAACTACCCCCTTGCATGCAATCTCTCTCCAATTTCAGGAGGGTAGGGGCTGTCATTAACCATTAAGGCTGGTCATGGGTCTTGGTTCATGGGCTTAGCCCATTGGAAATGAGCTTGACACTCATTTTCTCTCTTTAGGCCTTATATTGACCAAATTGACTTTTAGGGTTGACTTGGTCAACCATGGTGGGTGGACTGACCCTATTTGGTGGTAATGGGTCTAGTGGCACCACCCAATTTGGGTTGGGTCAAGGGGGTGCCCTACTTAGGCTAATTGGGCTTATGAGTGTGGGTTTGACCAATTTAAGCTCAAGGTTCACTTTGGTCAACTTGGGTCAAAATATTGACCAAATGGCATGCCCTAGGTGCACTTGGATTGTTTTTAGGGTTAGGGCAATGTGGTGGGGTCATGGAGTGGCTAGGGTCCCCACTTAGGCTAGTTTGACCTAGTTTGACTATGGTCTTATAGTGGGCCCCACATGGTTACCACCCACTACCTAGGGTCAAACATAGTTGGTCTTCCTTAAATCTCACCCAGGCCTAACCCAATCTAAGTTGAGGGGTCTAGAAGTAACATGTGATGTTACAGTTAGAACACGAATATGAAAGATAAGAGGGCAAGAAGATGGAGTATGAAGGCAGTAAAGGCGGTGGAACGGGGTGGGTGAGGGGGGCTATTTATAGAAAAATAAATCTGAGGCCGAGCTGACCAATCAGTCCAGCTCGCATGTCCCAGCTCGCCAACCCCAGCTCACCGACTTCTATGACTTGTCCCATCACATGCCAAGCTGAATATAAGGGGAGATATATTATTCAAATAGCAGATATTGGAATCTAAAAAGCATTCAAGTTATTACCAAATAGGAGGAGAATATAGTTCAAAGAAATCAAGTGCAGAAGAAAACGGAACAAGATGCGTGAGCTGAGGGGTCAGGAGGCGAGTACCAGTAGGCTCAACAACGGAGCCTTTTTTATCTACCCCGGCCTCGCATCCCCCGCCACCCAGATTGTCGTGAGCTGAGGAGCTTGTGAATCCGCCCCGAGTTTCTCTAGGCGACCAGGAGGCCCTCATCAATCTCATCCAAAAGCTGGGAAGGGGACATAGCCTCACCGGTCGGGTTGCCCCTCACCTCGTCCGCGAGCCGCACGTAGTCACGTTGTAGCGCCTCGTTGTTCTCCTACACCTGGCGCAGGCCGCGCACCAGCTTCTTGAAGAGCCCGATTCCCCTCCTCGTCAGCTCGACGTTCTCCACTACAGCGCCCATATAGGAGTCTAGCGAGCTCGTAGAGGGGAGAGGGGAATAGCAGGTTGGTCGCGAAGACTCTTCAGCCTCAGACTGGCTGGGAAGCGCTGTGAAGACAGTTAAACATCAGTATGGAAGGCGAGTATCCCGGAAAATTATAGAACAAAAACCGGAGGCCGACTTACTTGACGAGCTCAGCACCCCCAAGAAAGTGCGTGGAGGGACCATTCTCAGATTTTTACCGTGGCCTGGGCAGCATGTTTTGGCGAAAGGAGATTGAAGCCCGAAACGGGGATGGCTCCAGCACCTCCCACCGTGGTCCCGGCAGGTCGTTGAGGGGAAGGGGCTCGAACCGATGAGTTTGGCCTCCGTGAGTCTAGCACCAGGGTCCTGAAGGGGGTGACGGGTCCTAAGGGCGATTATCTGGAGTTCTAAGCCGCGAGTCGCCAATAGTTTTCTTAACACGCGGCGCGGAATCTTTGGCGTCATCCCGTTGGCCGTCCGGGTCAGTTCAGAGGTCAATGATATTTTTTTCCCTTCTCAAGGGCAGGCAGATTGGTGGAGCCGGTCCCATGCTCCAAGGTCATTTTCAAGTCGTCGAATATGGGCTCGGATGCCTGGGGAAATGGTTTTGCCCTCTTGGCGGGATTATGCTCGGCCGAGCCGCTCTGCGGGATACCAATAGGAATCGTGGTCAGGCTGGCAATACGAGCAGAGGAAGCCTCGCAAACTCGGGCGAGCATCTCTTGGATCTCCTTGGGGATTGGCATTTCGGCAAGATTAGAGCGAAGGGAGTGGCAAAAATCACCCAGGTATGCAGGCACATATATATAGTTGAACACTTGGGGTTGGATGATTCTTTCTGAGCTTTGCCAAGCTCAAAAAGAGCGGAGATTATCTACAACCCCATATACAGCGAGTGGGGTCGCCAGGAACCAGACCGGCCGGCTCTCTTTTCTCAAGTCTCGGGCGAGCACCAAGGGGGCCAGAGCTTGGCAGCCCCCAGCTCGCCTAGGAGAGCCCGGCTAGTGGCAGACGAGTAGGGCTAGCTTTGAGATAGGTAGAAACGACGAGTACCAGCCAGTCCAGACACTCAACACCGTTCTGCCTTAGCTTTGAGTGAAGTCTAGACACTCAACGCCGTTCTGCCTTAGCGTTGAGTGAAGTCCAGACACTCAACGTCATTCTGCCTTAGCGTTGAGTAAAGTCCAGACACTCAACGCCATTTTACCTTATCGTTGAGTGAAGTCCAGACACTCAACGCCATTCTGCCTTAGCATTGAGTGAACTCCAGACACTCAACGCTATTCTGCCTTAGCATTGATTGAAGTCCAGATACTCAACACCCTTCTGCCTTAGCGTTGAGTGAAGTCCAGGCACTCAATGCCATTCTACCTTGGCGTTGAGAGAATCCCGCCCAGTCCACTCAGTTCATCGAACGGAACTCAGCATTCGTCGGGCTCAATTTCTTAAGATCCGACCCGTAGGATCATGCATTCCTGGCCCCACACGGGCACTCAAGGGGACAGAGCTCGACAGCCCCCAGCTTGCCCAGGAGAGGTGGAATCATCCGGGGCAAATAGAACCAAAAGGCTCGCACTCGCCAGGTGAAGCTGACGAGTAGGGCCAGCTGGGCCCGTACTCGCCGAGGCCCAGCAGGGCCAGCCTAGCTCGTACTCGCCGCCCCAGGCGAGCATAGGCTTTAGGGGGGGGGGGGGGGGGGGGGGACTCGCCCAATGACCCATGATGTTTTTTACCATTTTGCCCCCGCTGTCCTGCCCATAGCATTTCAGAACAGCGGAGTTACGTCGTTGGCTGGCCAACCTAGACTGCACAAAGCTGTTTGGAACAACTGAGGTTGGCTATTTGCAGGCCGTTTTAAGAAATCTATAAATAGGACCCAAGGGGTACCTTAGAAGGCATGCTCACTTATTCCTCAGTCTTCTAGCGCTTTCTGAGGTAGCCTTAGCTTGGCCTTTGGCTAAGGAGGGGAAGCGCTCCGAGATCTTCCGGGCGTGTGGTGGGACCTCCATGCCGAGCCCTTGGGTCAGTTTTTTTTTGTCATTTGGCTTGTAGGAGAGAAATAAGTGTGCGAACACCCCTTCCCCACGGGTGAACTCCATAAGAGACCGAGTTTTCAGTTTCAACAACTTTTAGTCCCATTAGCAATCTTCTACTTGCAGTGCAGATCCTAAAAAGAACAAGTAGTAGAAGTAAAGGTAACTGTGCAGTTCAACTATTTACAAAGAGCATGCACAGAGATTAAATTGCACGAAAAAGATTGGACATAAAGTGTGTCCTCAAGCTGTAAGGTTGGAGTAACACAAACTGTACCAGTCCCGCGGATAGGAGACGGGGTACCATTCACAACAAAAATTGGAAGTGACCGGTTTTATTTGTTCAAGTAAGAGATCAAACTAGAATCTCTAGTCATGTGATTAGTAGCACCAGAATCAATAGGCCACTTACCCTGAGTAACAACATTAACACAAGTAGAAGAGAGGGAGGCAAGAGGCGTGGACTTCTTAGTATGTTCTCCAACAGATGGGCGAAGATGAGGATACTTTGCCCAACAATGATCAACAAGATGGCATGTCTTACCACAAATGAGAGTAGACATGAAGAGAAATACTATGCCCACTAGTATAACCTCCACGACCACAAAAAATTACCAGAGCAAGCTAGATGAGCAAACATGTCATTCAAGGATGGTGAGATAAGCAGAGGGCACTAAAGAAGAGTGGTAATTGCTGTAATATAAGCAACAATAGCATCAAGAGTGGGTGAATTAGCTTCACCAAGAATCTTTTATCATATCATGTCATAAGACTCCGAAAGACAAAGAAGGTAATACACAACCAAAAGCTCTTGAAGTATTTGTGCTACTCAGCTAGATAAGTAGATAATAGACGATGTTGAAGAATCGCAGTGCCAAGCGCTTGCACCTCTTGATAAGCAGAAGCAAGAGTCAAAGTAGGGCGAGCAAAACAAATTAGCATATAATGTAGAGATGTGGGGGGTTTGATTACGACTGGAATACAAAGCAGTAAGATGATTCCAAGCAGCCTTAACAGTCTCATAATTCCAAATAACAGGTAGGCACTCATCAGAGAGACTATTTTCAAGTCACGTCCTAACCAAAGCATCACCGGCATCCTAGTCATCAAAAACTGCAGAATCACAAGATGGAGGATCATTAGTGAAATGATTATGTTTGCATTGATACATGAGCAAAAACACAAATGAGACACTCCAATCAGGATAATTTGAACCAACTAACTTAGAGGTGGTGCCAAGATTCTTGGATGGAGAAGAAATAGCTGGTGAGATTTGAGTAGAGGATGTGGATAAGGTGATAGAAAAATACTTGGTATCTATCATGAAGAAGGCGGTTAGAAAAATAGAATGCATGGATAGGGGAAAGAAAGCTCGGGCGAACAGGAAAAAGAGCTTGAGCAGACAGAAGAAGAGCTCGGGCGGACATGAAAAAGAGCTCGAGCAGACAGAAGAAGAGGAGAGGTTAGAAAGTCGGAGGCAGCAAAGAACACAAGCAAAACAAGCGGTTAAAAAATCAAAAACTGCAAGTACCGGGTGCCCTCTAATACCATGTGAAAAAACTCTAAATAATAAGTTTTGCATTCCACAAAATGTTAATTTACATGAGTATGACCCTCTATTTATAGGAAAAAAGTAAAGAAGAAAAATACAACACCTAATGTGGGACTATACAACCGGCGGACGGGGCAGATAAAAATTTTAGATCGCAAAACAACCAAGCGGTTCGGCCCTGATCTCTCTGACTAGAATCCACCAGACACATATGCAGTCCGCTTCACACAAGTACCTACTGGACTCAAGTAGCAGTCTGCGGCCTCTAATCGAGAACAGCAGTTCGCTTCACACAGGTATCCACCGGACTCAAGTACCAGTCTGCTGCCTCTTATCGAGAATAGTAGTCTGCTTCATACATGTATCTGCAAAACTCCAGTAGCAGTCCGCGGAATATGACCAACTCGCTTCATACTAGTATCCACCGGACTCAATACTAGCTTGCTTCAGCACCAAGCCGCAACAACTGCTAGTACCCGCAACTTCAACTACTCTCCAGACCGCAGCTTCAGCTGCCTCTATCCACTGCGACTACAACCTTTTTTTCCAAGTCCGCACCAGCGAGATACTAACCAAACCACCATAGCTAGCTAGCCTCCTGACCAGGCCGCTAGAGATAGTCTGCAATACTGCAAGAACTAAACCGCTAAGACTAACAGGTAGACTGCCTAACTGTCCGGCCGCCCGACCAAACCGTCAGTCCGCCAAGACTCCATGAAATCTAACAGTACGCAATACTGCATGAGCCAGACTGTCAAGACTGACCGGCAGACCGCCTAACTGTCAGGCGGTTCGACCTAACCGCTAATCTGCCAAGGCTTCATAAAATCTAACAATTTGGTAGCACCATATAGATCATCTCATCAATGTCATCATTTATAAACATTGTCTTAACATCCATCCAATGTAGCTCAAGCTCAAAATGCACTACTAATGCCATAACAGTCTGAAAAGAGTTTTTTGATGAAACTGGAGAGAAAGTCTCTTTATAGTTAATGTCTTCCTTTTGAGTGAATCCTTTAGCGACAAGACGTATCTTATATCTCTCAATATTACTCTTTGAATATCTTTTGATTTTAAATATCAATTTACAACCAATGAGTTTCACACATTCAGGTGATGTGAAAGATCCCAAATATTATTGTCCTTCATAGAATTCATCTCTTCCTTCATAACATCAATCCATTGTTGAGAATTAGAACTCTGAATAGCCTGATTGAGATTGGCTGGATCATGATCTAACATCCCTTGTCCATCCTCATGTTCTTGGAGAAAAAATGATATAATCATCGTGTATCATCCTTATTCTTTCTCTAATGGATCTCCTTAACGACATAAGTTCTTGAGGATGTTGGATTTATTTATTTGGGACTGTATGGGAAAACTCTATATCAATTTCTTGATCCAGATTTATTACTCGAGCAACATCAAGAATGATATCCTGATTATTGTCAGTAACAACTATATAAAGAGAAATAAATTCCTCTTCAAAGACAAAGTCTCTAACCACATCTTTCCATCCGAACTCAACATCTTCAAAGAATAGAGTATTTCCAGTCTCGAAGAAAACCATAGCAGTAGGATCATAAAATTTATATCCCCTAGACTTTTTAGGATACCCAAAAAAATAACATCTCACTATTCTGGAGTCTAGTTTCTTTTTATTTGACCTAAAAGGCCAAGCCTCGGCTGGACAACCCCAAACCTAAAGATGCTTTAGGCTGGGCTTTCAACTAGTCCAAAGTTAATAATGGGTATGGGTACTACTTTAGTTGGGACTCTATTAAGGATGTAAGTTGCAGTCTTAAGTACTTCACCTAAGAGAGATTGAGGTAAAGAAGAATGAGTAATCATATTACTCATCATATCCTTCGGCAACTTATTTTGTCTCTTAGCACACCATTCATGGTAAGGGTACCAGACATTGTATACTGAGGGACAATACCACACTCAACTAGGAATTTAGCAAAAGGGTCTGGAAGTTATTCTCCTAATTCGCCATATATACCATAGTAAATCGCGATCAGATCTGATAGCTTTAATCCATTTGCCAAGTTGGTTTTCCAGCTCAGCTTTATAGGGTTTAAATAAGTCCAATGACTGTGACTTCTCATGAATAAGATGATGTATCTATAACGGGAGTAATCCTCTATGAACATGATATAATATTGTTGATCATTCCAAGAAATCATATAGAAATATCTATAAATATCAGTATGTATTAGTTCTAAGTCTTCTGTAGCTCTACTAGCACCTATCTCTTTTATGTTCGTTTGTTTCCTTTCTATACAATCTATGCAAACTTTAAAGTCTATAAATCAAGAGAATCAATAATTTTGTCTAACACAAGTCTCTCAATTCTCCATTTGGAGATATGTCCTAAGCGTTTGTGCCATAAAGAAGCAAAATTTTGATTAATTAATTTACATTTAGTAGATCTTGAATTAATGTGCAAGGTTTTATTATATGAAATTGTTGTATTAAGTAAATATAAGTTATCATTATTAGATAAATAACCAGTACCAATAAGATTTGAAATTAAAAGAAGACTAAATTTATTATTTTCAAAAGAACAATGGTAACCAACTTTGTCAAATATAGAAATTGAAATCAAATTCCGTCTAAAAGATAATACAATAAAAGTCTCAAGCAAATCAAAGTAATGACTGATCTCTAATAATAATCAAAAAATGCATATAGCTTCAACTTCAACTGATTTGTCATTGCCCACAAAGATATATCTTCCATCATCACTTGGCTTTCGGCAGATCAGGCAACCCTGCATAGACACTCTTATGTGAGTAGTATCACTAAAATCTATCCACCAAGTGTGTTTAGGTATAAAAATTAAATTAAATTCAAAATAAACAAAAATGAGAAGTGTTCCATTCTTAGCACGCGAGACGTGGAATTTGGCACAGTCTTTCTTCGTGTGTCCTCCACCCCGACAAAAGAAACAGGTGGAGTCTTTAAGTTGTTCCTTTTGTTGATTTTTTGTTTAGGTGCACGTGCAGCTTGCTTTCCTTTCTTCATTTTTTGGGCTCTATTAGAGGGACACACTACCATATGAGCATTTTCAGTCCTTTCTTGCTTCAATCTATCATATTCTTGCACATAATATAAAATGAGTTCATTGAGAGTTAATTTCTCCTTTTGGAAGTTATAACTAACCTTGAATTGACAAAATTATGTCGAAAGAGAAATCAAAACTAAATGCAAAAGTAGGTCTTCTGACGAAAGATCTAACTTTAGTGTTGTTAATTTTGAAGCAAGTAGGGATATTTCCATAATGTACACACATATTTTTTTTACCCTTATACTTCATAGAAATAAGCTTCGTAAGAAGCTTACTTGTCTCCACCCTTATCATTTTGTGCCAAACTTTTTTCAAGGTTGCCAAAGAATTTTAAGGTAGGGGTGCCCTACTCAATGCCCCTGAAGCTTCTGGAACGCCCCATTTCATGACCATTGACACATGCGATCTGAACGCTCATGCCTTTTATAATTCTTTTTCGCCTCAACGGAACTATCATCTGAAGGAAATTAGGGAGGTTCAGCTCTAAGCGCAAGATCTAGGTCCATACAACCAGGGGCGGACCTAAATGGAGGCACACCCGGGCACGTGCCCGGGTAAGATTTTTGAAAATTTTAAATAGGATGTACTCTATTACGGTAGCTAGAGACTTATGTTGGACTATTCTAGGCTATTAATTAACTTAGAAACTTTTCATAACTCTGATTGGGCACCATAAGCTTTGTCTGTTCTCCTTCTTGCTTCACATTCAAGCTTTCAAGTTCGACCTCCCTGACTCCTCCTTCCTCATTGGTGCTTCGAGTTCCCATTCTTCCTTCCTATCGTTCCCAAGTACGAGAGTAGCGGAGCAAAAACACATATTGTCGCCATCAAAGGCTCTCTCACATCTCTGGACCATCCTGTGGCAGAGTTTCCCTGCTAGGCCAATGTTGGTAGGCAACTCCCATGACAGCTGTTGCGGTGACCCCAACAAAGAATGACATCTAATGGATTGTAGCATTAATGATGATGAACTATATCGGCTTTTGGGAGAAAAGTTTTAAACAACCATGGAAGATGGTTTAGTTCTTCCTCATCCTCCGCACCTACAGAAGTACACTTTTGATCCATTTTTAATTTTTTAAATTCCTTTTTCTTTATATATAGTTTTTATATATACACATTACTCGAGTCTGGAGCAATCTATATTGCAATTTATTCACATCTCTGAAGTCTTTGGTAAGTTTTCTATTTTTGTTAGTTTATTTCTTGTTTTGTTTTATTTTGGAGCATTAATGAAGCAATCTTTTTTATGTATACATTACTGGATCAATCTTTTATATATACACATGAATGGAGCATTATAGTGTGTTACTCTCCTGTTGTTCTTTCTTGTCATTCATGATTGTTGTAAAATGCATTTATTGATGTTGGTTAATGACATCGTCATTTGAGTGTTTGATGAAATGCCTCAATGAACTTATGCATTTGTTTCAGTTGTATGTTGTTTTATTTTTAACTACACCTAAATTTTCTTCACTTTTCTAGCATATTTTGCACATAAAATGCACATGTTTAATTTGATCAAATTTCTTTAGGCTTTGACCTTGTGTTGGATAGTGGACTACTAGATTGTGCTAGTCTCTCCATAGATAGCCTATATGTATATAAAAAAATTCATGATGCATGTGGCAAGATTTTGAAATGTTCTATATTTTATCAAAGATTTTGTAATGGTTTGGTGTAAATCGTAGTTTTTGTTAATTAGTGCCCGGGTTAGCCAAAAATTCTAGATCCGCCACTGCATACAACCAAACACAATCATGATGCTTTCTTTTCAATCTTTAAAATTTGTATCATTGAGCGTTGGAATAGATTTAATATTGACAAAAATCATAGTAACCGAGTTTTGAGCTGAAAATAAATAAGATAAAAAGAATTAATTATATGCCCACAAAATTAAATTACACATCATAATGCGCAAATTAAATTAATTATTTAATGGTGGGGCCCATCACAAGAGACCTAGCGGAACACCTACATTTACTCTGAACAGAAATGTGTTAAATTTTCTCAACGTGATCAGCAAGATAGCCCAAACACCAACTTAATATCTTCGGAACTACCCAGTTCGCACGCTGAACCTGCGGAAAACCCAAGGACTAGAAGTTGCACCCAACAAAACAATGGAAGCACAAGAAGGTCTTATTATGCATTTACTTCTTTACAATCCGAGGCATACATGCGAGACATGATTTCGCTAGTATTACAGCTGTAAACAGAAAGAACCAAAAAAAACAAGCCGGGCGGACAGCACTCCAGTCCGCCGAGACCGCGAGGTCGCCGAGACCGCCGAGACCGCTGAGCTCGCCCAAGCTATGCTGCAATCCGCCGAATACCACGGAGTCCGCCGAAGCCGCGAGGCCGCGCGGACAAACCGTTATTCGCCTCCTGCTGAACCCGAACTGAGGAACTCCCCTACCCGCCTGAAACCGGCGGACAGGTTATTGAAGTTAGGAAAGTTGAAACAGAACTGACAAGCCGCAGAGCGACCTCCTGCTGAGTCCGCAGAGACCGCACACTTCCAAGCACTGACCGAAGTCACAGCCAAACTCCTGGCTCCTTGAAGTTATCCGCGCGACCTGCACACAGCAAACCGTCAGCCTGAAACAATCCGCGCGGACTGGAAAACACAGACCGCAGCACTCGCCCAACCCAATTTACTGTTCACTCACGTTACTTAGGTTACTGTAGATGTGCCAGGGGGGTCCTATTTATAGGCAAGGTGAGGAGTGTGGTCACCGCCCAAGAGATAGCGACACCGCCCCAGTCCGCGCGAACACAAACGACCGTCCGCTCAGTCCGCGAGGACTTAGCCAGTCACCAAGGGAAACCGCCAGGAGCAAGGCAACCATTGATGAACCCTCTCCAGTCCGCCCAAGCTAAGCGAACAAGGCACCAGCCCGCAAAGCTCCAACTGCTTCAGGACAGCGAACCCTCTTCAATGGCAGTCCGCACCAACCCGAGGCAGTCCGCAAGACTCACACCTCAATCCGCCACAAGTCCACGACCAAAGGCAAACAGCAACAGTCCGCCCGGTCAAAGCGGACTTCGCGGATACGGCGGACACCATGAACTTGACACCAAGTGTGACCAAGTCCAAAACCATCAAGGGCCAGTGCGAGCATGGCGGACACAAAGTCCCGTCCGCCAAACACCCTAGGACAGACCGCAACCAGTCCGCGAGCTCCTCTCACTTGTCCAACACAGCAGCATAATCCCGGACTCCAATCACCAGTCCGCCAACCGGTCTCCACAGCAAGACCTGCTGTAACACCTGAGCTCGACAAGGCCTCAGCCAAGCTCAAGGCCCAGTCCGCAACAGCCCAAACCGCGGACACACCAGTCCGCAAGGCTTCCCGCGAACTTGAACCAACCCGCCAACAGCACAAGCTTGCACCCGCGACCACTGAGCAAAGCACCAGTCCGCAAGCCTCTCTATCCGCAGATACCAGGCCGCACCAAACCGCGGACTCCATGCTACAACCCGCTCAGAACACAGCCGGCTTCCACCAGACTTTTCACCAGGCCGCAACCCACAGTCCGCCCAGTCCGCCCAGTCCGCCAAAGTTGTCCGCACAGGCCGCGCGGCCTGTCCCGTCACCCACTTCCACTTCACAAATTTCAACACTCCCCCTTGAAGTGAGAAGTGGTGACCAAGCCCAGCAAGCTGCGCAAGCGTTCAAAGGGCCCCTTCGACAGCGGCTTCGTGAAGATGTCAGCAAGATTATCTTCACTCCGAACATGCCCGACCAGCAGAGATCCCTCCAACACCTTCTCCCTGATGAAGTGGTGATCAATCTCTATATGCTTGGTCCTGGCGTGACACACTGGATTGTTTACCAGTTTGAGAGCACTCTCATTGTCACCCCGGAGTAAAGTAGGCCCTTGCACTTCTTCATGAACATCCTCTATGAGTCTCCTCAACCAAACGGCTTCCCGAGCAGCCAAGGCCGAAGCCTTATACTCCGCCTCCGTGGTTGAAACCGACATCGAGTCCTGCTTCTTGCTACACCACGAGATGCTAGCTGAACCGCAAGTGAACACGTAACCTGAAGTAGACCTTCGATCATCCGAATCACCGCCATAGTCAGCATCCGTGTACCCGAGCAATGCAAACTCCGCATCCCTTCCATAGAGGAGTCCCATCTCATAAGTCACCTTGACATACTTCAGAATCCCCTTCGCCGCCACTAGATGAGATTGCCTTGGTTCAGCCATATATCGACTCACTCGGCCAACAGCATAAGCTATATCCGGCCTTGTAATCGTCAGGTAGATCAAGCTCCCAACAAGAGCCCTGAACACCAAGGGATCATGAAGAACCCTTCCCTCATCTCGTCGAAGCTTTAGCCCAGATTCCAGTGGAGTAGAGCACTTCTTCCCTTCGCCCATGCCAAACCGCTTCACAATGCGATCAGCATACCCTTTCTGGCTAATGAGAACCCCGCACTCCTTCCTCTCCACTTCCAGACCAAGAAAGTGATGCAACTCTCCCAAGTCTTTCATCTCGAAGCGTATAGCAAGCTCAGCCCTGAGCCTTTCTACTTCCTCCTCCGAATTCCCTGTGATGATCATATCATCCACATACAGTGGGACCAAGACTCTTAGCTCTCCCTTCTTCTTGACGAACAAGCTTGAGTCCGAGTTAGAAGCCAGGTATCCACAGAATTGCAAGTACTCTGCAATCTTCCCATACCACGCTCGAGGAGCTTGCTTCAACCCATAGAAAGCCTTCCTGAGTTTGCAGACATAGTCTGGATGCTTCTCAAAGACAAAACCAAGCGGCTGATCCATGAAGATGTCCTTGTCAATCTCTCCGTAAAGAAAGGCATTCTTCACATTGAGTTGCCACAACCTCCATCCCTTGCTAGCAGCCAAGGCGATCACCACTCTTACAGATGTCATCTTCGCAACTGGACTGAATGTCTCCTCATAGTCTTCTCCATACTGCTGTGAGAATCCTTTAGCGACCAGGCGAGCCTTGAAACGATCAATGCTCCCATCAGCCTTCTTCTTCAATTTATATACCCACTTGCAAGTAACCGGAGTAATGCCATCAACCTTGGGCACAAGGTCCTAGGTTTCATTCTTCTTCAGAGCATCAATCTCTTCCTTCATGGCACCTTCCCACTCCTTCACTCCAGTGGCCTCGTTGAAGCTTGCAGGCTCTCGCTCATCCAGAGGACCCGCAAAGAAGCAGGAGACAAAGCTCACTGCATTCCCATCACAGTACCGAGCCGGTGGCTTAACCACCCTCTTCGATCTCCGAAGACACGGCTCCTTGCTCACGGCTTCTGTTGCTTCTTCAGGCTCCACTCCTACCTGGGGCAAGCATTGAGCAGTGCTCCCCCTGCTTCCTGAGCCAGAAGGCTCAGCCTCGGAGTTCGAAGCAACAGGAGCTGCTGGTGAAACAACAAGCTCCTCTTCCAAGCCTTCAGCAGCCTCCACCGGTGCTTCCTCAACCTTGCTACTTCCGGTAGGCTCCAACGAGCCACCTCCATATGACGTCAGCTCGTCAAAGACAACGTCTCTTGACACCACGAACTTCTTCGTCACAGGGTCCATGCATTTCCATCCCTTCTTCCGCTCATCATAGCCAACAAAGACAAGTTTCCTTGCCTTCGCATCCAGCTTTGTCCGTGAAGCATCCGGGACATGCACGTAGCAAGTTGAACCGAACACCCGAAGGTGTCCAACACTCGGCTTCTCCTTCAGCAACAGCTCAATAGGAGTCTTCATGTTGATAGGGCTGAGTGGCATCCGGTTGATAACATAAGCAGCACAAGACATTCCCTCCGCCCAAAAGGACCTTGGGATATCTTTCGCATGCAGCCAGCATTTGCAGGTTTCCGTCAAATGACGGATCTTCCGCTCCGCTACCCCATTTTATTGTGGAGTGTGAGAACAAGTAAGCTCCCGTTGGATCCCGT
Source organism: Platanthera guangdongensis (assembly GCA_039583875.1). Lineage (NCBI taxonomy): Eukaryota > Viridiplantae > Streptophyta > Magnoliopsida > Asparagales > Orchidaceae > Platanthera > Platanthera guangdongensis. Next base: position 69,974,638 of record CM077152.1, read on the forward strand.
GCTTCCTGCAGAAGTTAGAAAACTCGGAGGAGACAAACTCCCCCCCGTTATCAGTTCTAAGCTTCTTAATCCGCAAGCCAAGCCGGCCTTCTACCAACTCCTTGAACTCCACGAACAAATGGAAGGCTTCCGACTTCTCCTTTAAGAAGTACACCCAAGTATACCTTGAGTAGTCATCAACCAAGACAAGCATGTATTTGCTTCCACCAAGGCTGGCAGTAACAGTCGGTCCCATCAGGTCACCATGAATACACTCCAATGGTTTCTTGCTCCTTATTTGAGATTTATCAAACGGAAGGCGATGTGCCTTACCGTATTGACAGCCCGCACAAACATGCCCATCACCAAAGGAGGACAACATCGGCAACCCCCTCACCAGACTTCTACTCGCCATTGCCTTTAGCTTGTCCATGCCAACATGCCCCAGCCTCTCATGCCAGATAGCCGCACTATCATTGGCTCTCATCCTATCAACATAGGCACTGGTGGAAAGAACAAACAAGTTCTTCACCCTCCTCCCAACATGAGCAACATCAGCCTTCACCGCTGATACGTTGCGAAGGAACCTCACGTCTGTTGGCCCAAACAGAACGTGATACCCAGCATCCACCGCGTTGGTCACCGAGAAGAGATTCTTCTTCATGCCCGGCACGTGATACACACTCCTTAACGTGAGTGGCCCCTGATCACTACCCAAAGACACGACCCCCTCCTTCTCTACTGCATAAACAGTATTATCAGCAGTGATAACAGCTTCATTACCTGAGTAAGCCTGCATGGAGGTGAACTTCGACTTGTCTCCGGTGAGGTGATGACCACACCCGGAGTCGACGATCCACTCGCTGTTGAAGTCCTCAGCAGATAAGGCCCGGACACAAGTGCCCGTCATGAAAGCTCCTCCCCATTCTGCTTCTTCACTTCGCGAGCAAGCTTCCTCCTTTCCCGCAGCATGCCCAGGCTGCAGTTTGACCTTGCAGTCCCGCTTGAAGTGCCCTCGCTGATGACACCGGTAGCACTTCAGATTCTTCTTCCAGTCCTTAGGAGCATTGCTCCTCTCCGGCGGATACGAAGTTGAAGTCTCCTTCTCACCAGCGGCCTGCACCTTCTTCTTCTTCTTCCCTTCCCATCCCTTCTTCTTGCCTGAGAAGAGAGCCTCGCTGCCTTCCTGATTCAGATTCACTCCAGCCATCTGCCTTGCTAAGCTCTCCTGCGAGGCAAGCAGATTCTCCAGCTCCAGCAGAGACGGCTGAGTAGCCCACCCTCGAACAGATGTAACAAAGGCCACATACTCCTTCCGCAAGCCGTGGAAAATGTGCCTTTTCATCTTTGCCTCAGAGATAGGCTCATCAGGATCCAGTGCCGACAGCTCAGCACACAAGCTCTTCATCTTTAAGAAGTACTTGGAGATAGAAAGGTCTCCCTGAGTTGCCCTGGCCAACTCATTCTCCAGGAACTGAAGCCGCGCCACATTCTTCCTATTGAACAACTCATCAATGGTTGTCCAAATATCAGCAGCCGACTCACACCCAATGATGTGATCAAACAGTTCCGGAGAGACAGCTCTCTTCAGAACGAACTCTGCCTTAGCATTAGTTCTTCTCCAGAGCCTCACCTGTTCAGCAGTACCGAAAGCAGCAGTAACTTCCTGTCTGTCGTCTCCACCGACAACTTCCCACAGCTCCTCGCCCAGAAGATAACTCTTCATGCACGACTTCCACTTTTTATAGTTAGTCGGCGTTAAGAGTTCAATGCCAAGACCTCTTGCTAAGCTTCCTTCCATTGCAACCACCTGTTGGTACCCTTCAGCAGCTCCGAGCAACAACACAGGTTGATCACCACTCAATCACTGAGTAACAACGCTGGTTGACCACCGCTCACGCAACTGAACCTCCGCAACCTCAGAAACCTCCCTCTGATACCATGTTAAATTTTCTCAACGTGGTCAGCAAGATAGCCCAAACACCAACTTAATATCTTCGGAACTACCCAGTTCGCACGCTGAACCTGCGGAAAACCCAAGGACTAGAAGTTGCACCCAACAAAACAATGGAAGCACAAGAAGGTCTTATTATGCATTTACTTCTTTACAATCCGAGGCATACATAGCGAGACATGATTTCGCTAGTATTACAGCTGTAAACAGAAAGAACCAAAAAAAACAAGCCGGGCGGACAGCACTCCAGTCCGCCGAGACCGCGAGGTCGCCGAGACCGCCGAGACCGCTGAGCTCGCCCAAGCTATGCTGCAATCCGCCGAATACCACGGAGTCCTCCGAAGCCGCGAGGCCGCGCGGACAAACCGTTATTCGCCTCCTGCTGAACCCGAACTGAGGAACTCCCCTACCCGCCTGAAACCGGCGGACAGGTTATTGAAGCTGGGAAAGTTGAAACAGAACTGACAAGCCGCAGAGCGACCTCCTGCTGAGTCCGCAGAGACCGCACACTTCCAAGCACTGACCGAAGTCACAGCCAAACTCCTGGCTCCTTGAAGTTATCCGCGCGACATGCACACAGCAAACCGTCAGCCTGAAACAATCCGCGCGGACTGGAAAACACAGACCGCAGCACTCGCCCAACCCAATTTACTGTTCACTCACGTTACTTAGGTTACTGTAGATGTGCCAGGGGGGTCCTATTTATAGGCAAGGTGAGGAGTGTGGTCACCGCCCAAGAGATAGCGACACCACCCCAGTCCGCGCGAACACAAACGACCGTCCGCTCAGTCCGCGAGGACTTAGCCAGTCACCAAGGGAAACCGCCAGGAGCAAGGCAACCATTGACGAACCCTCTCCAGTCCGCCCAAGCTAAGCGGACAAGGCACCAGCCCGCAAAGCTCCAACTGCTTCAGGACAGCGAACCCTCTTCAATGGCAGTCCGCACCAACCCGAGGCAGTCCGCAAGACTCACACCTCAATCCGCCACAAGTCCACGACCAAAGGCAAACAGCAACAGTCCGCCCGGTCAAAGCGGACTTCGCGGATACGGCGGACACCATGAACTTGACACCAAGTGTGACCAAGTCCAAAACCATCAAGGGCCAGTGCGAGCATGGCGGACACAAAGTCCCGTCCGCCAAACACCCTAGGACAGACCGCAACCAGTCCGCGAGCTCCTCGCACTTGTCCAACACAGCAGCATAATCCCGGACTCCAATCACCAGTCCGCCAACCGGTCTCCACAGCAAGACCTGCTGTAACACCTGAGCTCGACAAGGCCTCAGCCAAGCTCAAGGCCCAGTCCGCAACAGCCCAAACCGCGGACACACCAGTCCGCAAGGCTTCCCGCGAACTTGAACCAACCCGCCAACAGCACAAGCTTGCACCCGCGACCACTGAGCAAAGCACCAGTCCGCAAGCCTCTCTATCCGCAGATACCAGACCGCACCAAACCGCGGACTCCATGCTACAACCCGCTCAGAACACAGCCGGCTTCCACCAGACTTTTCACTAGGCCGCAACCCACAGTCCGCCCAGTCCGCCAAAGCTGTCCGCACAGGCCGCGCGGCCTGTCCCGTCACCCACTTCCACTTCACAAATTTCAACAAAATGTTGATTCCAAGTGATCCTCTTGGTGTAATAATCAAACACTGACGATGAGTCCTATCAAACAGTCGGTCTTTCTTTGGACCGACATACTGCTCACATGAAAAATAAAATAATCACCATGTATTTATTATTACATGTGTGTGCGCAATTCGGCAAAATATTAATCTTTTTTTGTGTCAATCATTAATAGTATGATTACACACTCAATGTAATCTTGATAATGTTAAATTAAATTAATCTAAACGAAAGAGCCCACTTTGGGGATATGTCATTTCAATTAATTTATTCGGCAAAAATAGATATTTAATAATTATCGAATCACCATTTAATGAATTTAATTTTAAAGTTCAAATTTAATTAATTAGTACAGGTACAAAATTACAAAATTGGCACTACAATTAAATTTTAAATTTGACTATTTCATAGTAAGCATGAGCATAAATGTGTGTGAGTGTACTTTCCCAAAATTAAAGACTCATTAATTCTAATAAAAAAATATTGTAAATATTCAAAATAAAATATTATTTTATCCGAATATTAAAATTAATTTGCTCACTTGAGTGTAATATATTATTGTCTAAATATTATTATTATTATTATTATTATTATTATTTGACAAATTTTACGTCGATCTAATCACCAAATTATGCCTGAAATGACGAAGTTCAAATCGGGTTAAAGATTTAATTAGTTTACATATTTAGATTCTTACAATTTTATAATTGTAATTTGAGCTAAATCCACGACTTAATCTAAGCTTCATGAATTAATATAATATTTATTACCAAAATAATAATGTATTTATTATTTATAGTAAAAAAATATTTATGTTCATTTATGTCTTAATACATGACACAAATAAAAGGACAAAAAAACAAGAGAATAAAAAACGCATCCAAAGATGGCCGAAATTCGGTTCCAAAAGACAGTCCAAATTTTATTATGGCTCTGTTTGAGAGAGCTTTTTAGAAAGAAAAATGAGTGGTGACAAAAATAAGGTAAGAAAATTAACTTTTTAAAAATGTATATTGAAAAAGAAGATTTGTTATGGTAAAATCATTTTGCAGAGATTTTAAGAAAAGAGAATCATTTTATAAACCGTTTGACAAATCTCCGTTGCCGTAACTTTTTTTATTAAAAATGTGCGTCCGGGAAAACATGAGCGCTTGGACGAAAAATTTGCGTACAGGCGAAAAATGAGCGTCCGGGCGAAAAATGCGCGTACATGCGAAAATGCGCGTCCGGCCAAAAATGTGTGTCGGGGGAAAAGGCGCCATTTTTTCGCCCGGGCACGTTTTTTTCGCCCGGGAGCTGTTTTTTCGCCCTGACGTTGCTTTTCACACGAGTGCGGTTTTTTCGCACGAGCGTGGTTTTTTCGTCCGAGCGCGGTTTTTTTTTTCGGGCTGCGAATTTTTTGCCCCACCGCAAATTTTTCGCCCCGACGCGGTTTTTTTTTGAACCACGAATATTTTGCCCGACGGTAAATTTTTCGCCGTGGTGCGATATTTTCCGCCCGGGCGAAAATTTTTCGGGCGGGCGCTATATTTTTGCCAGAGCGCCAATTTTTCAGTCGAACAAGAATTTTTCGGCCGAGTGCGAATTTTTCGGTTGGGTGCAAATTTTTCGGCCGACAGCGAATTTTTCAGTTGGGCGCGAAAAATTCGCATCAGTGCGAAAAATTAGCCCTCGGGCGCGCTCAGGCGACAAAATCGCGTTCGGGTGAAAAAAACGGGCCCAGACAAAAAATATCGCTCACGGGCGAAAAATCGCGCCCGGTCGAAAAATTTGAGACCGGGCGAAAAAAAACAGCGTCCTGTCCAAAAATTCGCTCCCAAGCGAAAAACCGCGTTCAAGCAAAAAAAACCGCTCTCCGACGAAAAAAACAAGCTCCAATGAAAAATATCGCTCTCGGGCGAAAAAATATTGTCCGGCGAAAAATCGCGCCCGAGCGAAAAAACATGCACTGTCGAAAAATTTGCGCCCGGGCGAAAAAATCGTGTCGTTGCGAAAATATCGCGTCCGGACGAAAAAGTCGGCCCGGGCAAAAAAAAACTCGCCCGGGAGAAAAAAAATCGTGCACTGGTGAAAAAACGGACCCGAGCAAAAAATCTCGTCCGGACGAAAAAATCGGGTCCGAGGAAAAAAATCGCGTCTGGGCGAAAATTTCGCGCCATGCAAAAAATTGTGCACTGGCAAAAAATTGCACCCGGACGAAAAAAACGCACCCGGGCAAAAAAATCGTCCACGGGCGAAAAAAAACCGCACCCGGGCGAAAAAAACGCACCCGGGCGAAAAACCATGCGTCTGGGCAAAAAATGCCAGCCAGAGCGAAAAATTCATGCCCAAACGAAAAATTAGCGCCCGTGCGAAAAATTAGCACCCGGGCGAAAAATTAGCGCCCGAGCGAATAATTAGCATCCGGGCGAAAAATTCGCGCCCGTGCAAAATATTCGCGCCCGAGCAAAATATTCGTGCCCGTGCGAAAAAACACGAACGGGCAAAAAATTTACGTCCGGGCAAAAAAATCGTGCATGGACAAAAATTAAGATGGAAATTTTTTTTAGAGATAAGCGTTTTTGAGATGAGGAAGTGTTTTTCGAAATGGTTGAAAAGTATGTGACAAGGGAGCTTTCCAAAAGATGAGAAAATTGAGTTTACTGCGGTAGTTTTTCTCACCGGTAGACAATCCAAACGGTTTTTTAAGTGTGGTAGCGTTTTTCAGAAAACGAAAAGTAGTTAAAAAGCCCTCCCTAGCAGGCCCTTAAATGAACACGAATTTGGATCGTCAAAATTGCATAAAATAAGAGTTAATTATGACATAAAATAATTGGGCATAACACACAGGTCTGATTCATGCGCTCGTAACTGCTTGAATGGCGAAAATAAGTCCCTCAAAACGGACCCTAATTATTATCATTATAAATGTAATCAAATATGCCTACATAGCAATTACCCCAAATCCAATATTTTATGTCATAATAACTCTCATATTAATGCCCAATAAAGCGATCAAATTTGGGGAGTGGGTAACAGGCTATAACAAAGCAAAATATATAAGTATTGTGGGAGATGTTGAACATTCTTTCAAAATTTGTATGGTTTGGCCGAAATCACATCTGAAAGGTTGCTGGCTCGAAATGAATATAATAATAATAAATTTCAAAATTCGAGTCAGTAACATTTCGGGTCAGATTCCGGCTAAACCGTGCAAATTTTGGAAAAATGTTCAACATGAAAGTTGTAGATTTCGTTCTTGGCTACAAAATGCATACATTATTTATTTAATTCCGACATGTATTGTGAGATAACCAACCAAAATTTTTTTAGTCTTAAAAAAGTTTGAGCGTATATATGCAGACTATATATCTCTACTACTATAAAAGATATATCAAATGGCATTTAAAAGCCATGCTTTTAAAATCTATGGAGGAAAGTGTGGTCGTTGGATCGACCTCCTGATATCAGGCACCATCGGATCATTTCTGCTGGACAAAAGCAAAAAAATAGGTATCCTATACCTATGACAGGTGAGGGATTCGAGAGAGAGAAAACGAGGGGAAGAGGGAGAGAGATGAGCGAGAGGAGAGAGGGCGGTATTAGTGTATGGCGTGAGAGATAGAAAGAGAAAGAGAGGGAGAGAAAGAAAGAAAAAGAGAGGATAGTGGGCGGCGGGAAAGGGGCTAGGCTAGAGTAAATTTAGATGTATAAATTGGAGAGAGAAAAAGAGAGGGAGAGAGAGAAAGAAAGAGAGAGTAAAGAAATTGATAGTTTTTACTTAAAACCGTACATTTTTTTACAAAAAAAAAATTTGTAACCTTGATTTATATTTTTTACGGTATATTTGAGTACTCATATGTATATGTTGCAGGCACAACCCGCCTTTATGCGGGCACATCCCGCCTTGATGCGGGCGTAACAAGCAGCGTCATGGGCGTAGCACGGTGGGGACGGGCGAAGCCCGCCGTCGCTGGCCGAGTACTGTCGCGCTTGGTCATAGAGGCGGAGCCCCGTATCGGGCACTCGTATATATATAATTTAATGGAAAAACGCAGGCTTTGTATATGGACTATATACACAACGTACGCGCCTTTGGAAAATACACCTGATTCCTTACATTTTTTTGAAAAGTGTTCAACATAAAAGTTGTACATCTCGTCGAAATGCAAGGAACCAGGTGTATTTTAAAAAGGCACAGTTTCAAAAGGGTGGAACTATTACGATTTTGCAATAGTTCCGCCCGGTTCCGCGCCTTTTGAAAATACATATGGTTTCGTGCATTTTTACGAAAGAGATTTACAACTTTCATGTTTAACACTTTTCGAAAAACTGTGGTCTAACTCAACGCCCCGGTCGGACCGGAATAACCGGAACCGCCTTAGCTCTCGGAACGATCGAATGCGCACACACAGTCAATGAAAATAGAAAACTAACATGGTAATTTTTTGACGTAGAAACCCCCGGAATGAGGTGAAAAACCACGTGACCCGATCTGTGCCGACCAAACCTCCACTAGATCAGAGTAATGTTACATGGCTTTTTCAAGAACTCGAGGGCGACAGGCCGCCTCTCATTGCAATTATTGGAGAGGCAGAACCTGGAGGGTGACAAGCCACCGCTCGCAGGGCTAATTATTTCCTCATGTACTGCGGGGAGCGATACGCTCGTTGTATTCTGGAGTCTTCTAATAATTTCTGGAGGCTGGGGCAGCTTGTTGTACTCGCTCTGATGTCTGGGACTTGAAAGCTCGTGTGATGCGTCGGGAGCGTCCTACACTCTATGGATTGTCTCTTGTTATACGTGGAGGAGACGAGAATTGTTGACTTGCTGACGCTTGGTGGGCTTGTTGTTGAGCTGTAGGCATTGAATACTTGCAGCAGTATTGAGAGCGGAACACACAAAAGTGTGTTTGCGGCATACTTGACGGTAGAGCGCGCGGAGAGCTGGCTGATGGAGAGCATGTAGGGCACTTTGCTGGAGGAGAGCGTGTAGGGCGCTAGTTGGAGGAGAGCGCGTGTGGTGATTGATGATGGGGAACGTGTGGAGCGCTTGTTATCAGGGAGCGCGCAAGGAAGAGATGCACGCTAGAGTGCGCAAGGAGGTGATGCGCGCGGGAGCGCGCAAGGAAGGCAACGCATGTAGGAGCGCACAAGGAAGGCAACGCGCAGAAGGAAGAGATGTGTGTAAGGAAGCAATGCGTGCGGGAGCGTGCAAGGAAGGCAACGCGCGCAGGAGCGCACAAGGAAGGCAACGCGAGCAGGATCGCGCAAGGAAGAGATGCGCGTAAGGAGGCGATGAGTGTGGGAGCGCGCAAGGAAGAGAACGTGCGCGGGAGCATGCAAGGAAGACAACGAGCGCAGGAGCGCGCAAGGAAGAGAAATGTAGGAGAGATAAAATCTGTAGGAGGATTTCCCGGACGAAGAAGATGAAGATCTTCGAAGGAGGCGTCAAAGACGAAGGAGATCTTCAAGGAGCGCTTAATGGTCTTCGAAGAAGGAGAAGGTGATGAAGGAGGAAGGAGAGAGAAAATCGTTGGAGGATTTTTCGATGAAGGAGGGAATGAGAATTAAAGGAGATCTGGGTCCCTATTTATAGGTTTCATGGCTGGTTATGGCGGTTAGGCGACTATCCGCAACCCATAACCACCATGATTGCTATTAATAGACCGCTTTCATGACATATTTACGCGTATACTATTTAATAATTATACTAACCATAGACCGACCTATTTTGGGCAACGCATTTTCTCCATTACAGGAGATCATGCAAGTGGTTACGTGGATGGTTACCCACGTAACCAACGACGGCGATTGCGGGAGCATGATTGGATGACGGGGAATACACATGATGGATGACTTGCGGCGGCAATGGGGAAGATTGCTCGTTGATGAGGGTCACGATCGACTGGAGGAATACGGCAGGCCGCCAACGGAAGGCCAGCCGATCGAGGGGAAGGCAATGAAGCCTCTAATCGGGGCCTACGGAGGAGGATGGGTGGCAAAATGGTAGTCGGTTCGGAGCCAAAGGAAGGAACCCTCATAAGGGGCGGCGGGCAAGCACGGGCAGCGGAACTGCTGCTCGTTCTAGGCAAAACGGGGTCCGCCCCTGTGAGTGGCGACGGCCAGAATGGGCGGCAAATTTTGCCGTCCATTCTGGGCGAAATAGAGGCCGCCCCTATGAGGGCGGCAACCAGAATGGGCGGCAAATTGCCGCCCATTCTGGGCGAAATAGGGGCCGCCCAAGTGAGGTGCGGCGGCAAGAACGTGCCGCAAAATTGCCTCCCATTCTTGGCGAAACAGGGGCCACCCCTGTGAGGGGCGGTGACCAGAACAGGCAGCAGAATTGCTTGCCTGTTCTGTGCGAAGCACGGGCCGCTCCTGTGAGGGGAAACGGCCAGTACGGGCTTCAAAGTTACTGTTGGTATTACCATGGTGATATGGAAGTGATCAAACATGTGGCCTCACTGCCAACGCAATTTGAGCCTATGGGGTCACATATAAGAGCTATTGATAAGTTGGAAAAGGTTTGTGTTGGTCATGCTCATATGTGATATGAGTATAGGACCAAGCCTATGACCTTTGGGACGTGGAGGAATTTCATTCCGAAACCTATATTATGAATATGGGTCATTAGGTAAGTGATCGGTAGATTCTAAGGTGAATTCGTCGAGTATGGATAAGTGATTTCGTCGAATGAAATGAATTCATCGAATATTGCAATGACTACTCAACGCCTCCATTTCAGATTCGTCGAGTATCATCTCAAGGTCTCAACGATTCGTTGAGTATCGTAAGGATGACTCAACAACTCTGTCTTGGATTCGTCAAATATTTTCATGTATGATTTGTCGAAATGTATCCCGATTCGTCGAGTATTGGCTTGGCACTTGGATGATTTTTCCTGACTCGATTCGTCAAATATGTCTGTGTTATCTCGACGAATAATTCACATTCATCGAATATCACAGGATGCTCGACGAACTCTGTTACTGCCGGTTTTATTTCCTTTAAGTCAGGTTCGGCAGGTTTGCTGGCTCTGATTGGTTCGGTTCAACGTAACTATTCATTCCCGACCTAATCGAGCGAAGCCGACAGCGATTCCCTTTTGACGGAACTATTTCGCAACCCCTACTGTCATTGCTTGCTGTCGCCGACCACCGACCTGCTACCGCTGCCGGAAAAGGTTTCATGTGCGTCGGATTCATCACGACCACCTCTCCTTGAACGAATCTAGTGTTGGAGCATGCATTCCACGCTTCCTGGTTTGCTAATAACAAATCTTGTTTGTATTTAATTTTTGGGTGTTTTGGTGTGCAGATAACACAGATCTATCTCTAATGTCTTTTTGATGATGAATCGGATCAGAATTGATCTCGGGAGATATCGCCAAGCGATATTGTGTAACGCCGACAGGCGATAGTACCACTCGACGCATTTTCGTTCGACGCACGACGAAGCTCATGGGCGACGTGACACCTGTTACATCACTATCGCCAAATGGCAATATCCAGTATCGCCAGGCGATAGTGCACGATTCGACGCTCGACGTATCTACAATGCGAAAATGAGGAGTTCGTGGCACACGTGGCAGCTGTTGGAGTTACCATGATGATCTGGAAGTGATCAAACATGTAATCTCACTGCCAACGCGATATGAGCCTGCAGGGTCGCACATAAGAGATGTGGAGAAGTTGGTTGATTGACTGTGTTGGTAAAGGTTGCCAATCACCGACCTGAATAGGGTTGTGGGCAAAGTGTTGCCTTAAAGGATCATCGGGTTGGGCAAATGTTGCCTTGGAAGGCTGGTTAGATTGTCGTCCGAGGGTCGATAGCATTCGTCGAGAATCGTCTTTCGATTCCCGCCGATCGACGAGAATCATCTCTTTGATTCTCGCCGATCGACGAGAATCGTCGAGAATCAACATGCTGATTCTCGACGATCGATGACTTCGACATGTATCGTCGACCGCGGCTCGACGATCGACGAGTTCGTCGTGTATCATCAAGTCATGCTCGACGATCGGCGAGAATCGTCGAGTATTGTACTCTGATTCTCGCCGATCGTTGGTGATACTCATCGACTGATTCTCGCCGAACCTGATCAGTGATTCTCGCCGATTGTCGTCGATTCTCATCGAATGATACTCGCCGATTCTGAACCCTAATTTCGGGTGGTCTGCGGATAGCGGAGTTTCTAAGTCTTTTATGCCTTTGGTATAAAAGGGATACTTAGGGTTTTCGGGTAACTTAAGCTTTTGAGCTCGCGATTTTCTCCTGTAGCATATCGAAACCCGCGACGGAAAGAGTTCCGCTCGTTCGCTCCGCTGATCCCGATCCCGCCGCCGGAAGAGTTCCGCCGCCGTGTTCGCTCCGTCGACCACCTCTTCTCCGGCGACTGTCGCTGGCGCTGCAATCCCTGGCGCGGACCTAGCAGTCCGTGGGAAAGCAAGGTGCGGTCTTCTCCTTCCCGATAATCCATGTGACGGATAGATCGGCGTTCTCCCGCTCGTGTGGACTTCTGCAGAAACGTGGACATTATTCCACGTAGAACTCGCCGCTAGCAGGAAGAAGAAATTTGGAGCATCTTCGTTGAGTTGTGACTCAACGCCACCGAGGTAATTTTTGCCTAGTTTTTGCTAACTTCTTGATTCAACGTTCATGGCCCGATCCACATCTCTTTGGGTTTTTCTTGATGTTTATTTTTCCGCTGCGTGCACAAGCGTTGTGCCATCCTCATAGAGAAACCCAACAGTGGTATCAGAGCCAGGTTCCGGCCATGATCGTTGTTTTGGAAGTTTGTTATTCCAGTGCGTGTAAACCTAGGGATTTAGAAGTGTTCTAAATGTCTAGATTTAGTCTTGGTCTCCTCCAAGAACGTCTGGGATTGCGTGGGAATTTCTAAGTGTTATAAATTGTTGTCTCCTTAGCAGTAATCATCCCTCGAGTATGTTTTGGATTGTGAATCCAACATAGAGAGATAAGCTTGTCTACTGCTTTAAGTTGAGTTGTCTTTGCCTTTGTCCAATGCATGTAAATCTGAGGATTTGGAAATTTCCGGATGTTCAGATTTAGCCCTTCCTTCTGTCAATTGTTGATGGTGTTAGGACGTGCACATAAGGGATGCATGTGGTTTTAGAAGAATTTTGTTTTTCTTTGGATGTGCACATTGATCAAATGTTGATCATGGTTAATTGTTAACCTATAATTGAAAAATCCCTTCATCTAATATTAAGTGTTCGGATGCCTTCCGATGGATGACACTCTTCCTGCCTCGATCGATGAAGTGTGGGCTTGCCAAAGCAAGGTGCATTAATCTATCTTGGTAAGGGTGCGAGCGGATAATTATGATATCCCACTGTCGATATCGGGTCATACTTAACTAGGTGACCTCAAAGGTTGAGTGCCTAGAGGCATAGGGTTGGCATGCACCATATGATGGATGCGAATAAGGAGTTATTCACCAACCATACAAGAATTGCATGAGGATGCAATTGGCAAGCATTGCTGTAACATCTCATTTCCAACTAGACCTCTAAGTGTGGTTATTGGCCATGACTAGGTCATGACCAAACCCTAGGAAGCCCAAGAAGACCAAGGAAACCTAAGAATGTGGGTGAGACCACTATGGTCTGCAAATAGTAAATTCCTGAACCTTTGTTTAAGATAACCATGGGGCATCACCAAGACTTCAAGACCCCACCATGTTCTCATCAAACCATGGTAAGATCCATTAGATCAATAAGGACCCATGGATGGCAGTCAAAAGGGTTAAGTTGACCCAAGTCAACCCTAACCCTAAATGGGTCAAACCAACCTACTTAGGGTCAATTGACCATCCCCAAGCCAAGTGGACCCCACCCAAGCCCACCTAACCCTAGAGTGAGGTCAATGGGTCACCTAGGACCCATTGGGGTCCACCCAATAGGCTAAGTTGACCAAAGTCAACTCTAACCCTAAATGGGTCAACATAGCCTACATTGGGTCAAACTGGCCTACACAAGGGCCAATTGAAGTTCCCTTAGCCAAGTGGACCCCACACATACCTTCATAACCATAGTGAGAGGCCAACGGGTCACCAAGGACCCATTGGGGCCAACCAAAAAGGCTAAGTTGACCAAAGTCAACTCTAGCCCTAAAGTAGTCAAGGTACCCTACTTAAGGGTCAAGTGACCTCTAAAGGGCCAATACAACCCTACCTAGGCCTCATAGGAGGTCAATGAGTCACTAAGGACCCATTTGGGCCAACCTCAAAGACCAAATTGACCTAAGCCAACCGTAGCCTAGGTTTGGGTCAAGCTAGCCCAAATGGGCTAACTCAAGCTCAAGCCCAACTCACTTGGGCTAACCATATTTTGGTGGATGAAATAAACATGTGGGCTGCCAATATGAGATTTACCAGCCAACTTAGTGACTAGGAGAGAGAGAGAGAGAGAGAATCTCAAAATTAAAGAATAATTTAGGAGAGAGAAAGGGGTATTTAAGGGTGTTTAAGGGAAATGAGCCACTTGGACCCATGCCATCAGCCCCCACATGGGATGGCCGACCCTTGGAAGTCATGAGGAGGTGCTGGAATGTAGTGGGGCCCACCCATGCATGCATGGTGACAATAACAAAGTAAACCCTCCACCTTGAACATAGGAATTATCACCCTCCCCTTTTACTTCATCTCCTCACTCTCTCCCTCTCCCCTTTTAGTTTCACCACTCTCAAAACAAGGAGAGCAGCAGCAGAGAGAGAGAGAAACCAAGCTTTGGCCGTGAAAACCAAGGGAGGAGCGCCGCCGCCGCCGCAATGGTTCCCCGCCGCTCCTCACGTCGCGAGGCCGCCGGGAAGGTCCTCCCTCACCTCTCTCTTCATGCTTAGATCTTAGGAATACCTAGGTTAGGGTTCGGGATCGAATGAGCCCGAGCAAAACCTTACTTTTCAGCCATTAATGGCTTATTTTGAAGCTCTCGGGTGAGGTGGCGCCGCCACCTCCGGCCGCCCTAGCCGCCGGAAAAGCTCGCCCCCACCACCGTGAGGGGAGAGGAGAAGTTGGCCGGTGGAGGCGCCGTCGGAGGCGGCCGGGAAAAAGCCCCGTGAAACTCGGGCTGGCATGCAGGCGGTTTGGGGAAGAAATACAGCAGCCGTCGGATTTGCTTTAGGATTAGTGCCATGCAACATTTGAAATTCTGGATTATTTAATTTGTGAATATTGTATTTTGTGTCCTTTTTATATCCGAATTTTGCATGTCATATTTAGGGCCCGTACAGCCATTTTCATAAAAAGTTCTCAACATGAAATTTGTAGGTCTTGGAGTCACCTTTAATTTGCTATATTACACATAATTTTCGGTTAAGGCTACTGCCCTATAGAGCCATTTTCCTAGGGCTGGTCCTAGAGTAGGGCAGAAATTAAAATGGGTGCCCTTCCCAAACCCTAAGTCCAAATGGGCTGAAATTTTGGGCATGTGGCCAAATTAGGTATAGCTAGGCCCTACCCAAAAATGGGAATTTTTGGGGAAAATAAGTATATAGTTTTAGCCCAAATATGATAAATTAAATTTTGTTGATATTTAGAGCATATCAACTCCAAAATGCCCCAAATTTTGGTGGCCTGCCCTTAGTAGTATATTAGACCTATGGTAGAAATATTAGACAATTTAACCCTCTGAATATTGAGATATCTCACATGCAAGATCAAAAAATTAAATGGCCTTGGGCTGCAAATAGCAAAATGCAGAAATTTGAAAGTGATGCCCAAGCCCATCCAGAGGCCCATATGATTTGAGATTTTGGTAAGTAACTGGATTAGGGCATATTTAGGCCCTGCCCAAAAATTGGGATTTATTGTAATTAAAATTATGGTGAAATTACCAAATTACCCCTAGGTTTGTTTAGATGATTCTTGGGTTAATTCAACTCTAAAATGCCCCAAATTTTGGTGGCTTATCCTTCAGGACATTATAAATATATTTTTTAAATTTCATCAAGTTTGGACCAATGTATGGTGGGTAATCCCACATGCAAATGATGAACATGCTTAGGCATGGTGTGCCAATAGTAATTTTTGAAATTTTGAGTATTAGGCCCATTTGGATCATGCTAAATTCATGTAATTAATTTCAGTGGCCTATTAGGATGAGTTTTACCCCTCATTGAAATAATGGGATTTTTGGAATCAAAAATCCCATTATTTGGAATTATTGAATTAATAGGACTTTTGAAGAATAAATGTTGAAATTAGGTTTGTCACTTAGTTATTTCCCCAAATTTTGTCAAGAATAATATCATGACATGTTTAACTCCTAAAAATTTTATGTCTCTGTTTGAGGAATATTGATAAGAGGAATGTGGAAATTACATTTTTGCCCTTATTTCATTTAATTTAGAATTATTGCAAATACTCAGTAGAAAATTATGAAAAAAATTATTGATGACATATCTGAGTATAAATAGCCTTGATTAAGTTTCTCAGCATTTTTGGATGAACCACAAATTTTAGATCTTCATAATGGCATTTTGGTAAATTATTTAGAAATAAAAGTTAATAGTCATTGTTACTTGAAAACTAGTGAAATTCTGTTTGTGGCACTCTTTTAATATTATGAGCTTGCTGGAAATTTCTTAGAATTTTTGGAAATGAATTCCTCATACCTCCTTTGAAAAATATCTAATAGGTGAATTTTGAATTATTTAGGAGATAAATAGAAAAATTGAAGAGAAAATTATAAAACTTGGCTGACAGTATTATTTTACAATTCTACAACTTATGAAAAATTCCTTGGGTCAGTGGGATCATAATTTAAGATACTTCATGATCAACTTGGCAATAATTGGCATTTGTAAGAATTTATTTAAATAGGAGGTTAATTGAGAAAAATATAATATTCTGGAAATAAATTATTTAGGTCATGATAGGACTCCGGTAATAATTCTAGGTCATTCGGATGAAAATTTGAAGGACATCCTATCACGAACATCACTTAGTATAGGTTGGTCTGCAAATAGTAATTTGGGGAAAAGTCGTATTAGGATCAGAGTTGGATTAGTGTAGAGTTAGTCGAGCTGGATGGATTGGAATGAAAGTAGATGAGTCACCAGAGAAAGTTCTAAGGAGTGCGGGAATCGAGTTGATGTGTGTTAGAAGATAAGCGAGTTCGACGAAAGATCGTCGTGCCCGCGAGAGTGAAAGGTCTAAACTACCTTAGGATTAGCCTATCGGAATATGAGAAGGTAATGAGTAAAGGAAATCAACCAATAATATTAATAAGTACCTTGCGAAAGGGAACGCTGGGCGTAATCCCAACACAGTTCCTAGTGCCCCTTGAGAGCCCTTCACAGGGAATACCGGGGGCAGTCCTGGGTTAACGTAAACCTTAAAGAACAAATCAAAAGAGTAATTTAGTAAATAGGGTTTCACACTGCACTCACTAGTTGGACAAGTATTGGAAATGGTTAAGTCGTCCCGAGGTGTTCAAAGGGGCGCCATCCCGCGGTGTTCAAAGGGATGAGGTTTGGAATAAGAGATGGACGTTTCGGTCCGGCGAGCTTTGGCTCGGTTGATACTAGTGACGGACGGGATGGTCCGGGGAGCTTTGGCTCGGTTGATACTTGTGACGGACGGGATGGTCCGGGGAGCTTTGGCTCGGTTCTGATACGATAAAGTTGCATGTGCATAAATCTAGTGGCGGGGCATGCGGTACTGGCCGTTCGTCACACCGATGGCAGTACGGTGCACCAGGCGGTTGTGAGAGTTAGAGGGGCCAGTGGGTTGTTTTACACTGCGGTCTGGAGGACGACCCCCGATAACGCACATCCGACCCAACAAGACTGACGGGTTGTCAGCAAAGTACGTATGCGAGACTCTAGAGTGCACCTTGGACGTGTACAGAGGCGTATGAGAGGGGTCTAAGACTTGGTAGTGTGCATACCGGCCTAGAAGTGGAGACGCCCGCTCCACTGCTGCCGTAGCCACAGCGGTGGTACCCGAGAGTGATGCTAGCTCTCAAAAAGTGGGAACTAAAGGTCTGTGATCACAGAGTCGTTGTGTGTGTGTTGCACTTGCATGTCCATCATACCCACTTGCATGTCATAGCATAATCGATTCATTTAACCCTGACACCTAAAGTATAAGTGGTATGAGACGCTTATACATTAGGCCCTGCAAAACGACCCCTTGATCTATAAGCTTGTGTGGGCAAGTTTATAAATTAAGGTTATTTCAATATTTATATGCTGCTTGTGATAACCGACACCCCAACGTATAAAGTGGTATGGGACATTTTATACGATGGGAGCCTTGTAGAAGATCCCTTGGCTTATGTGTATTCACATAAGTGAAGGTTATATTCCTTTCTTACTTTACTCATTATAACCTGATTATAAATTGCTAGCTAGGTCCCCCTGTCACCTGTTTTTGATTTCTCTCCTCTTTCACGTCCTTTCCTTTCTTCCTCCCCGCTCGGTGCCTAGGAGCATGGGGAAGGGGTGGGGGACGATAGGGCTTAGTCTTTTAGACTAATGGTTTTCGAACCACATCATATTAGGGGATCGTGGAGCCGAGTATGGAGGAGCAGCCCAGGAGACCGGTGCAGTTGGAGATAGGGCAGTCTAGCTCAGGAGTACAGCCAGCTGGGACCATGAGTTCCGACTTCTAGTAGTTGTTTTGTTTTGCTTCCGCATGAGAGATCTGTAGTGAGGATATTGATGTACCGGGCTTCAGCCCTTTTTATTTCTGTACACTTTACTATTCTATGGACACTCCCTTCGTGGAGATTTTTATATATATATGTGATATGCTGTGGACTTGTCTTCTCTTGTACTGCTACTTTAGCGTCAGCTGCGATCGATTTGGCCGGCAGGATCGGCGTCTTGTAGTGTCGACCTTCCCGGGTGCGAAGGTGTCACCGCAAGGCGGCGGTTCTGGGCCTAAGACCCCGGGGTTTTAAAGGAAAAAAAAAAGAGGGGTCTTACAAGTGGTATCAAAGGCAAACCTCGATCCAAAAGTAACAGTCCACAACCCCTGGGTCACCCCCGCGCGAGTTTAGTTTGGGGACAAACTAAGCAGCGGAAGAAGTGGTATGCCCATGTGGGGATCACATATATAATTGTCCATTTTAGTTAAGGTTGAAAAAGTTCTGACGATAAATTTTGTGACGCAACCTCCAGTACTGCCTACACAGATTCCAGAAGTTGCACCACCGCCGCCGGTTCCCACTCAATTCCTACAGTCTAACATGGGACAGACTCTGACAGCTATCCTGGAAGCCTTTAGGAACCAACAGGCCCCGGCTCCGCAGCCTATTCCGGGAGCCAACTGGCTCAGCATCTTTCGAGGACTCTCTCCCCCGTCCTACTTGGGGACAGAGGGGGTAGTTCGGACAGAGGAATGGCTAGACATCATGGAGGAGATGCTGACAGGGATACAGAGCCTTTAGGAGGAGAGGGTGCCACTGGTTGTTTCCTGCTTGGAGTCCCATGCCAAGCGGTGGTGGAAGACAGTTCTGGAGACTACCTTTGCTGATAGGGAGGCTGTCGAGGTTACGTGGGAGGAGTTCAGGCTCATACTGTTGGAGCACTTTGTTCCGCAGTCGGCCCGAGATGAGCTGGAGGACCGCTTCTTGCAGTTGAAGCAAGGTTCCAGGATGGTGGTGGAATACCATCGAGAATTCAACCATCTGGCCCGTTTTGCAGACTCCTACCGGCTAGATGAGGCAGCGTACACCAAGAGGTTCTACAAAGGTTTACGGGAAGACATGAGGGATGCACTTCTTTTCGTTTCGGACGGGCCTATCACTCGTATTCTGGAGATGGCAAAAAAAAAGGTTAGAGGCAGATTGGCTCAACACCAGAGGCTGGAAACGGCCAACGGAGGATCAGAGCCGGGGAGCCCGAAACGATCAGCGGCGAGGTCGTGCGCCAGAGGTACAGAAGGTGGAGGATCAGCCTCGACAGGAGGTGAGGCAGGAGCCGAGGGGGCAGGTGACGATGGCCCCTCAGCCTATTCAGATGAGAGATGTGCAGAGACCGGGAGGTGGGGCTTACACTCCGCCGGAATGTTACCACTACCACCAGGTGGGGCACATCAAGAGAAACTGTCCCGTAAGAGGGATGCCTCCACCAGCACCGCAGATTGCCCCACCGACTCAGTATTTTGGAGGCCGAGGACGTGGCCAAGGACACAGATATCAGTTTAGAGATCGCAGGCCGGAAGGACAGCAGATTTATGTACTGGACCTGGCTCAACCCAGGAACCCGGAGCAAGTTATTACAGTTACGACCAAAAGTTTTCCTTTTTTTTTACTTAACTACTTTTCTTCCTAGAAAAGTAGTTTCATGAACTTGAATTATTAAAGACTAGGCAGTAAAACCAGAAAATAGAACTCTAAGCAAATATTCAATCTCAGGCATCGTCTTCATTTGCGGTAAGCCCGCACACACTCTCTTCGACACGGGTGCTTCGCACTCGTTTGTGTCGGAGACCTTTATCCAAGGGTTAGGAGGCGTGGAGAGGATCACCGCCCAGATGTTACGGATACGGCTACCTGATGGGTTGGAGCTGTTCGCATCATCCCATTGCAACCTGGAGGCATGGATAGGCGGAAAACCCTTCGAAGCTCCAGCGACAATTTTGTTGCTGCCTCCAAGCCCAGACATATGGGCAAACAGAGCGCACAAACCGGGCACTGGAGGACCTGCTGAGACTGTGTATTGTGGACCGTGGAGAGCCCTGGGAGAGGATGTTGCCCCTAGTGGAGTTTTCGTACAATAACAGTCATCAGTCTATTATACAGATGGCTCCATATGAGGCGTTGTATGGGCGGAAATTTAGGACTCCATTGTCTTGGATACAAGACGAGGGTCCAAAGATTGTGGGCACGGACTTTATCGAGGATACTGAGGTGTAGGTATGACTGATACGGGATAGAATGCTGGACGCGCAGAGCAGGCAGGCGAAGTATTATGACGCTCGACATCGTCTAGTGGAATTTCAGGCAAGGGATCGGGTGTTCTTGAAGATCCAGCCGATGCATGGGGTTTCACGAGTACGTGGTCGGCGGAAGAAGCTTAGCCCGAGGTACATGGGGCCGTTCAAGATCCTGGAGCGGATCGGCCCATTAGCTTACCGGCTGGAGCTGTCACCGGAGCTGGCCGGCTTGCATGACGTCTTTCACGTGTCTTCACTCAGGAGGGCTCTACTACGCCCGGAGTTGCAGATTACGGCCACTGATGGGCCGGTAGCTTCGGATCGATCTGTACATTTGGAGCCGATACGGATCGACGACCAGGGGATACGAGTCTTGCGCCGCAAGAAGATCCCGCTAGTCAAGGTCCTGTGGAGGAACCACGGACGAGAGGAGCATACTTGGGAGCCACAGGACCTGATGTAGGAAAGGTATCCAGAGCTATTTAGTCAGGTATACCTCACAACCTCTCAACATGTTCATTTTACTTTCTTTTTTTTTAAAACTAGTAAGGCTGCCCTAGGAAGAGTAGGGGCTAATCTTTTGTTTATTGGGATCTTGACTTTGCCAATTGGGCGAATTGGTCGTATATTTAGGTTTTTCCCTTTGAACCCCGCTTAGCAACCATGGCGTCGAAATGTAATCTTCACTTATGAGATGTTACAAGTTTCTTTTCTTCGGTAGAAATCCCGTAGGCCTAACCTGGATTTCGGGGACGAAATCTTTGTTTTGTTTATTGGGATTTGTAACATCCCATTTCCAACTAGACCCCTAAGTGTGGTTATTGGCCATGACTAGGTCATGACCAAACCCTAGGAAGCCCAAGAAGACCAAGGAAACCTAAGAATGTGGGTGAGACCACTATGGTCTGCAAATAGTAAATTCCTGAACCTTTGTTTAAGATAACCATGGGGCATCACCAAGACTTCAAGACCCCACCATGTTCTCATCAAACCATGGTAAGATCCATTAGATCAATAAGGACCCATGGATGGCAGTCAAAAGGGTTAAGTTGACCCAAGTCAACCCTAACCCTAAATGGGTCAAACCAACCTACTTAGGGTCAATTGACCATCCCCAAGCCAAGTGGACCCCACCCAAGCCCACCTAACCCTAGAGTGAGGTCAATGGGTCACCTAGGACCCATTGGGGTCCACCCAAGAGGCTAAGTTGACCAAAGTCAACTCTAACCCTAAATGGGTCAACCTAGCCTACATTGGGTCAAACTGGCCTACACAAGGGCCAATTGAAGTTCCCTTAGCCAAGTGGACCCCACACATACCTTCATAACCATAGTGAGAGGCCAACGGGTCACCAAGGACCCATTGGGGCCAACCAAAAAGGCTAAGTTGACCAAAGTCAACTCTAGCCCTAAAGTAGTCAAGGTACCCTACTTAAGGGTCAAGTGACCTCTAAAGGGCCAATACAACCATACCTAGGCCTCATAGGAGGTCAATGAGTCACTAAGGACCCATTTGGGCCAACCTCAAAGACCAAATTGACCTAAGTCAACCGTAGCCTAGGTTTGGGTCAAGCTAGCCCAAATGGGCTAACTCAAGCTCAAGCCCAACTCACTTGGGCTAACCATATTTTGGTGGATGAAATAAACATGTGGGCTGCCAATATGAGATTTACCAGCCAACTTAGTGACTAGGAGAGAGAGAGAGAGAGAATCTCAAAATTAAAGAATAATTTAGGAGAGAGAAAGGGGTATTTAAGGGTGTTTAAGGGAAATGAGCCACTTGGACCCATGCCATCAGCCCCCACATGGGATGGCCGACCCTTGGAAGTCATGAGGAGGTGCTGGAATGTAGTGGGGCCCACCCATGCATGCATGGTGACAATAACAAAGTAAACCCTCCACCTTGAACATAGGAATTATCACCCTCCCCTTTACTTCATCTCCTCACTCTCTCCCTCTCCCCTTTTAGTTTCACCACTCTCAAACAAGGAGAGTAGCAGCAGAGAGAGAGAGAAACCAAGCTTTGGCCGTGAAAACCAAGGGAGGAGCGCCGCCGCCGCCGCAATGGTTCCCCGCCGCTCCTCACGTCGCGAGGCCGCCGGGAAGGTCCTCCCTCACCTCTCTCTTCATGCTTAGATCTTAGGAATACCTAGGTTAGGGTTCGGGATCGAATGAGCCCGAGCAAAACCTTACTTTTCAGCCATTAATGGCTTATTTTGAAGCTCTCGGGTGAGGTGGCGCCGCCACCTCCGGCCGCCCTAGCCGCCGGAAAAGCTCGCCCCCACCACCGTGAGGGGAGAGGAGAAGTTGGCGGTGGAGGCGCCGCCGGAGGCGGCCGGGAAAAAGCCCCGTGAAACTCGGGCTGCATGCAGGCGGTTTGGGGAAGAAATACAGCAGCCGTCGGATTTGCTTTAGGATTAGTGCCATGCAACATTTGAAATTCTGGATTATTTAATTTGTGAATAGTGTATTTTGTGTCCTTTTTATATCCGAATTTTGCATGTCATATTTAGGGCCCGTACAGCCATTTTCATAAAAAGTTCTCAACCTAAAATTTGTAGGTCTTGGAGTCACCTTTAATTTGATATATTACACATAATTTTCGGTTAAGGCTACTGCCCTATAGAGCCATTTTCCTAGGGCTGGTCCTAGAGTAGGGCAGAAATTAAAATGGGTGCCCTTCCCAAACCCTAAGTCCAAATGGGCTGAAATTTTGGGCATGTGGCCAAATTAGGTATAGCT
This sequence comes from Platanthera guangdongensis, assembly GCA_039583875.1. Classification (NCBI taxonomy): domain Eukaryota; kingdom Viridiplantae; phylum Streptophyta; class Magnoliopsida; order Asparagales; family Orchidaceae; genus Platanthera; species Platanthera guangdongensis. The sequence goes on from CM077152.1 coordinate 69,997,828, forward strand.
AGGCCCTACCCAAAAATGGGAATTTTTGGGGAAAATAAGTATATAGTTTTAGCCCAAATATGATAAATTAAATTTTGTTGATATTTAGAGCATATCAACTCCAAAATGCCCCAAATTTTGGTGGCCTGCCCTTAGTAGTATATTAGACCTATGGTAGAAATATTAGACAATTTAACCCTCTGAATATTGAGATATCTCACATGCAAGATCAAAAAATTAAATGGCCTTGGGCTGCAAATAGCAAAATGCAGAAATTTGAAAGTGATGCCCAAGCCCATCCAGAGGCCCATATGACTTGAGATTTTGGTAAGTAACTGGTTTAGGGCATATTTAGGCCCTGCCCAAAAATTGGGATTTATTGTAATTAAAATTATGGTGAAATTACCAAATTACCCCTAGGTTTGTTTAGGTGATTCTTGGGTTAATTCAACTCTAAAATGCCCCAAATTTTGGTGGCTTGTCCTTCAGGACATTATAAATATATTTTTTAAATTTCATCAAGTTTGGACCAATGTATGGTGGGTAATCCCACATGCAAATGATGAACATGCTTAGGCTTGGTGTGCCAATAGTAATTTTTGAAATTTTGAGTATTAGGCCCATTTGGATCATGCTAAATTCATGTAATTAATTTCAGTGGCCTATTAGGATGAGTTTTACCCCTCATTGAAATAATGGGATTTTTGGAATCAAAAATCCCATTATTTGGAATTATTGAATTAATAGGACTTTTGAAGAATAAATGTTGAAATTAGGTTTGTCACTTAGTTATTTCCCCAAATTTTGTCAAGAATAATATCATGACATGTTTAACTCCTAAAAATTTTATGTCTCTGTTTGAGGAATATTGATAAGAGGAATGTGGAAATTACATTTTTGCCCTTATTTCATTTAATTTAGAATTATTGCAAATACTCAGTAGAAAATTATGAAAAAAATTATTGATGACATATCTGAGTATAAATAGCCTTGATTAAGTTTCTCAGCATTTTTGGATGAACCACAAATTTTTAGATCTTCATAATGGCATTTTGGTAAATTATTTAGAAATAAAAGTTAATAGCCATTGTTACTTGAAAACTAGTGAAATTCTGTTTGTGGCACTCTTTTAATATTATGAGCTTGCTGGAAATTTCTTAGAATTTTTGGAAATGAATTCCTCATACCTCCTTTGAAAAATATCTAATAGGTGAATTTTGAATTATTTAGGAGATAAATAGAAAAATTGAAGAGAAAATTATAAAACTTGGCTGACAGTATTATTTTACAATTCTACAACTTATGAAAAATTCCTTGGGTCAGTGGGATCATAATTTAAGATACTTCATGATCAACTTGGCAATAATTGGCATTTGTAAGAATTTATTTAAATAGGAGGTTAATTGAGAAAAATATAATATTCTGGAAATAAATTATTTAGGTCATGATAGGACTCCGGTAATAATTCTAGGTCATTCGGATGAAAATTTGAAGGACATCCTATCACGAACATCACTTAGTATAGGTTGGTCTGCAAATAGTAATTTGGGGAAAAGTCGTATTAGGATCAGAGTTGGATTAGTGTAGAGTTAGTCGAGCTGGATGGATTGGAATGAAAGTAGATGAGTCACCAGAGAAAGTTCTAAGGAGTGCGGGAATCGAGTTGATGTGTGTTAGAAGATAAGCGAGTTCGACGAAAGATCGTCGTGCCCGCGAGAGTGAAAGGTCTAAACTACCTTAGGATTAGCCTATCGGAATATGAGAAGGTAATGAGTAAAGGAAATCAACCAATAATATTAATAAGTACCTTGCGAAAGGGAACGCTGGGCGTAATCCCAACACAGTTCCTAGTGCCCCTTGAGAGCCCTTCACAGGGAATACCGGGGGCAGTCCTGGGTTAACGTAAACCTTAAAGAACAAATCAAAAGAGTAATTTAGTAAATAGGGTTTCACACTGCACTCACTAGTTGGACAAGTATTGGAAATGGTTAAGTCGTCCCGAGGTGTTCAAAGGGGCGCCATCCCGCGGTGTTCAAAGGGATGAGGTTTGGAATAAGAGATGGACGTTTCGGTCCGGCGAGCTTTGGCTCGGTTGATACTTGTGACGGACGGGATGGTCCGGGGAGCTTTGGCTCGGTTGATACTTGTGACGGACGGGATGGTCCGGGGAGCTTTGGCTCGGTTCTGATACGATAAACTTGCATGTGCATAAATCTAGTGGCGGGGCATGCGGTACTGGCCGTTCGTCACACCGATGGCAGTACGGTGCACCAGGCGGTTGTGAGAGTTAGAGGGGCCAGTTGGTTGTTTTACACTGCGGTCTGGAGGACGACCCCCGATAACGCACATCCGACCCAACAAGACTGACGAGTTGTCAGCAAAGTACGTATGCGAGACTCTAGAGTGCACCTTGGACGTGTACAGAGGCGTATGAGAGGGGTCTAAGGCTTGGTAGTGTGCATACCGGCCTAGAAGTGGAGACGCCCGCTCCACTGCTGCTGCCGTAGCCACAGCGGTGGTACCCGAGAGTGATGCTAGCTCTCAAAAAGTGGGAACTAAAGGTCTGTGATCACAGAGTCGTTGTGTGTGTGTTGCACTTGCATGTCCATCATACCCACTTGCATGTCATAGCATAATCGATTCATTTAACCCTGACACCTAAAGTATAAGTGGTATGAGACGCTTATACATTAGGCCCTGCAAAACGACCCCTTGATCTATAAGCTTGTGTGGGCAAGTTTATAAATTAAGGTTATTTCAATATTTATATGCTGCTTGTGATAACCGACACCCCAACGTATAAAGTGGTATGGGACATTTTATACGATGGGAGCCTTGTAGAAGATCCCTTGGCTTATGTGTATTCACATAAGTGAAGGTTATATTCCTTTCTTACTTTACTCATTATAACCTGATTATAAATTGCTAGCTAGGTCCCCCTGTCACCTGTTTTTGATTTCTCTCCTCTTTCACGTCCTTTCCTTTCTTCCTCCCCGCTCGGTGCCTAGGAGCATGGGGAAGGGGTGGGGGACGATAGGGCTTAGTCTTTTAGACTAATGGTTTTCGAACCACATCATATTAGGGGATCGTGGAGCCGAGTATGGAGGAGCAGCCCAGGAGACCGGTGCAGTTGGAGATAGGGCAGTCTAGCTCAGGAGTACAGCCAGCTGGGACCATGAGTTCCGACTTCTAGTAGTTGTTTTGTTTTGCTTCCGCATGAGAGATCTGTAGTGAGGATATTGATGTACCGGGCTTCAGCCCTTTTTATTTCTGTACACTTTACTATTCTATGGACACTCCCTTCGTGGAGATTTTTATATATATATGTGATATGCTGTGGACTTGTCTTCTCTTGTACTGCTACTTTAGCGTCAGCTGCGATCGATTTGGCCGGCAGGATCGGCGTCTTGTAGTGTCGACCTTCCGGGTGCGAAGGTGTCACCGCAAGGCGGCGGTTCTGGGCCTAAGACCCCGGGGTTTTAATTGCATGAGGATGCAATTGGCAAGCGTTGCCTACCTAAATAACCGCATCGTGAGAGGAACGCCAAAGCGGACTCATAGTGTTGGTGAAATACGGATCTTGTCCACTAAGAGAGTAGCTCGCATGAACTCTCCGAATTGTTAGTGAGGGCTATCATTTCGAATAAAATAGTGGGAGTATTTTAATTGAAGTCCAAATTAAAATAAATTGTATTTGAAATTTGGTACTGATTTTATTCTGCATAAATTCTTGTAGAATTCAATGGCAAGTGTTTCACACTCCACGTTGTCTCTGAGAGCCATCCTTGAGAAGGATAAGCTCAGTGGTACAAATTACATGGACTGGTACAGGAACCTGAGAATTGTTCTCAGGCAGGAGCGAAAGCTCTATGTCTTGGAAGAAGAAGCCCCTGAGGTGCCGACCGGGAACTCTTCCCGTGCTGAGAAGGATACTTATAAGAAGTATACTGATGATGCTTTGGATGTCGAATGCCTTATGCTTGCCACCATGAACTCTGAGCTTCAGAAGCAACATGAGAACATGGGGTGCAAGGAGATTGACGAGCATCTCAAGAAAATGTTTCAAGGGCAGGCTCGTCAAGAGAGGTTCGACATCACGAAAGCGTTGTTTCAGTGCAAGATGGGAGTTCGAGACTCAGTAGGGACTCACGTACTCAAGATGATTGGGTATATCGAGAACCTTGAAAGGCTGGGTTTTCCACTTGGTCAAGAGTTGGCCACGGATCTGATCCTGCAATCGTTGTCGGACAGTTATGAGCAGTTCGTCTTGAACTACAACATGAATGAGATAGACAAGACACTGCCCGAACTCCTAGGCATGTTGAGAACTGCCGAAATCAACATGAAGAAGGCCAAGCCTGCCAGCCCCATACTGATGGTGCATAAGGGCAAGGGCAAAGCCAAGGGTTCCAAGAAGACGAAGGTGGGAACTAAGTCATATCTTGAGCCCAAGTCTTCAGCACTGATGAAAAAGAAAAGCACGGTGAAGGAAGGTAAATGCCACCACTATGGCAAGGCTGGTCATTGGAGGAGGAACTGTCCTTCATACATTGAGGGTCTGCAGAAATTGAGGGGAGGTATGACTTCCGCTTCAAATGTTTACGTTATAGAGATAAACCTTTCTGCTCCTTCATCTTGGGTATTGGATACCGGATGTGGTTCTCACATTTGTACAAATGTGCAGGAACTGGGAAGGAGAAGATTGCTGAGTAAAGGGGAGGTGGACCTCCGCGTCGGCAATGGAGCAAGAGTTGCTGCTGTAGCCGTAGGGGTTTATCGTCTTTCTTTGCCCAGTGGGCTTGTAATAGAACTTGATAATTGTTATTTCGTTCCGGCCATAACTAGAAACATTATATCTATTTCATGTTTGGACATGATTGAATTTTCTTTTATAATTAAGAACAACTGTTGTTCTATATTTAAGAATGATGTTTGTTATGTTGTAGCCCAATTGTTTAATGGTCTTTATGTTTTGAACTTGGACCATCTGATCTGTAATGTAGATAATAATAAAAGACTAAGAACAAATGACTCAAACCCTACGTATCTCTGGCATTGTCGTTTGGGCCATATCAACGAGAAGCGCATATCCAAACTCCATAGAGATGGACTTTTGGACTCATTTGATTATGAATCATTTGAGCGATGCGAATCTTGTTTGTTAGGCAAGATGACTAAAGCTCCTTTCACTGGTTATACTGAGAGGGCTGAGGATCTCTTGGGTGTTGTACATAGTGATGTATGCGGACCCATGAGTTCCATGGCTAGAGGTGGGTATTTCTACTTTGTTACATTTACTGATGATTTCAGTAGATACGGATATGTGTATCTTATGAAGTGCAAATCCGAGACCTTTGAAAAGTTCAAAGAGTTCAAGAATGAAGTAGAAAACCAGTTGGGTAAAAGGGTTAAAGCACTCCGATCTGATCGAGGTGGCGAATACCTGAGTCATGAGTTCCGTGATCATCTGAAAGAGTGTGGTATTGTATCACAGCTCACTCCACCTAGAACACCACAACATAATGGTGTGTCTGAGAGGAGAAATCGTACTCTGTTAGACATGGTACGTTCGATGATGAGTCATGCAGACTTGTCTGTTTCCTTTTGGGGTTTTGCTTTAGAGACTGCCGCAATGACATTGAATCGCGCTCCAACTAAAACGGTTCTGAAGACACCATATGAGATATGGACTGGGAAGCGTCCTAGTATGTCGTTCATTAAAATTTGGGGTTGTGAGGCATACGTGAGACGTCAAATGCCTGACAAGCTGGAACCCAAATCGGATAAATGTTATCTGGTGGGATATCCTAAGGAAACGAAAGGGTATTACTTTTACCTACCGTCTGAGGGCAAAGTGTTTGTCGCAAGGACTGGTGTCTTCTTGGAGAAAGAGTTCTTATCAAGAAAGACTGAAAAGGTAGAGCTTGAAGAAGTTTAAGAACCACATATAGTGAATGAACCGGAATTGGATTTTGAGACAGGACTACAAGATGTTGTAGCTAGAGAACCTGCTCAGGGAACACAAGTCCTACGTAGATCTGGTAGACCGAGGTTTGAGCCTGAGAGATATGGATTTCTCGTGTCTCAAATAGGTAATGTGTTGCTTATGGATCATGATGATGAACCAACAACCTACCAAGAGGCTATGAATGGACCGGACTCCGACAAATGGCTTGAGGCTATGAAATCCGAAATGGACTCCATGTATGCAAACCAAGTTTGGAACTTGGTGGAACCACCTGAAGGGGTACGACCCATAGGGTGCAAGTGGGTCTTCAAGAAGAAGACCGACATGGATGGGAATGTACAGACATTCAAAGGGCGACTAGTGGCTAAGGGTTTCAAGCAAATTCATGGTATTGACTATGATGAGACCTTTTCCCCTGTTGCTATGGTAAAGTCCATTAGGATATTGCTTGCTATTGCTGCGTATTATGACTACGAGATCTGGCAGATGGATGTCAAAACGGCTTTCCTTAATGGAAACCTCCTTGAGGAAGTGTATATGACACAACCCGAGGGTTTTGTATCCCCAGATGAAGCCACTAAAATATGCAAGCTGAATAAGTCCATTTATGGACTGAAACAGGCCTCTCGAAGTTGGAATATTCGTTTTGATGAGAAAATCAAAGAGTTTGGTTTCATCAAGAATGAAGATGAGCCTTGTGTTTACAAGCGAATCAGTGGGAGCATTGTTGTCTTCCTGATATTGTATGTAGATGACATACTGTTGATTGGGAATGACATTCCTACCCTGAAAGTTGTTAAGAACAACCTAGGGAACTGCATTTCAATGAAGGATTTGGGTGAAGCGACTTATATACTCGGTATTAAGATCTATAGAGATAGATCGAAGAAGTTGCTGGGTTTGACCCAGAGTACGTACATCGAAAAGGTGTTGAAGCGGTTCAACATGCTTGAGTCCAAGAAAGGATTTTTGCCCATGTCTCATGGTGTGAATCTCTCTAAGGACCAGTGTCCAAAGTCTTGTGAAGATAAGGACCGCATGAAGTTGATTCCATATGCTTCGGCAACTGGATCAATCATGTACGCGATGTTATGTACTCGACCCGATGTCTCCTTTGCTTTGAGCATGACTAGCAGGTATCAGTCAGACCCCGGTGAGTGTCACTGGATTGCAGTCAAGAATATCCTGAAGTACTTGAGAAGGACTAAGGACGTGTTCTTGGTGTATGGTGGAGAGGAAGAGCTCGTTGTAAGTGGTTACACGGATGCTAGCTTCCAAACTGATCGAGACGACTCCAAGTCTCAGTCAGGTTTTGTGTTTTGCCTGAATGGAGGAGCTGTGAGCTGGAAGAGTTCCAAGCAAGAGACAGTTGCTGATTCTACAACAGAGGCCGAGTATATCGCAGCAGCTAATGCGGCGAAGGAGGCTGTATGGATTAGGAAATTCATCGACGAGCTTGATGTAGTTCCTAGCATTGTTGGTCCCGTAGTTCTCTACTATGATAACAATGGTGCAATTGCACAATCTAAGGAACCTAGATCTCATCAGTGCTCCAAGCACATACTCCGGCGGTTTCATCTTATTCGTGAGATTGTCGAACGAGGAGATGTAAACATTTGCAGAGTGCCGACTGAGGAAAATATTGCGGATCCGCTGACAAAGCCTCTCGCGCAGAGAAAGCATGATGGTCATACTAGATCGATGGGTATACGATACCTAAATGAGCAACGCTAGCGAGAATCTTGTGGGTTGCATGTAATCTTGTATTTTGTTGGCTGTTTGTTCATATGATGAACTGTGTACCTAAGTTTTTCTTTTACAATTAATGGCAAGTTCTTTTATTATGTCTTTTTCTATATGATAGTTAAATGTTAACATAATAGATACCCTTAGAATGTTCGCTTCCATGGGACATCAAGTACGTGACTTGAATGTGAGAGCCCATGATTTATTTGAAGCTTCATTCTTAAAGGTACCTGGACGAGTATCATCTTAGAAGCTAAGGGTGATGATGGTACATGAAGACTAGAACGTGCGTTGACTGATGACCGGTTCTCACAGGTCATGATATTGTGATATCAAGTCATCACGTTGGTACTTGTTAGTGAACAAGTTGTACTGGATAGACCCAACCTGAGACTGCTCTGTGGATTGTCATCCAATCGTGTCACGAGTAGGACTCAATTGACAATGGTGTTGTAGTCCTTTAACCTGAAGTCACAGCATTCATCAAGTGAGTAAAAGCGTGCTTTGATGCCATCTAAAGTCTTTCTTGAGAAAGGTTGATGATAATGGTGGTTATTGGGCATGTTACGAATCATTTGGGTGTTTGTGTGTGAGCAGATATGGGATTTGTCCTCCTGTATGACAGGAGTTGCATCCATGGGCCCCTTGATGGAACTGGACTGAGAAATGCATGGCCATGCTTGGTTGAGTCAATATGTGATATTGGACTCACCATTCTCTGGAAGTCCGTCCTGGATCAAGAAACTTGGATTGAGCTATTACGAGGGTGACACGGTCCATGCCTCTAGTTCTTTCCGGATGTAAGGGACAAAGGGACAAAGACAACGCTGATACATTGGTCATAAAGGCTTATGAGTTATAAACTCTTATTGCTTGGGGAGCAATGATGCATTTCTAGATGCCGCTCATTGTTTGTGAGGTTTTTGCTTTGATACTTTCGAGATCAAGTGGGAGTCTATTGGAGTTACCATGATGATCTGGAAGTGATCAAACATGTAATCTCACTGCCAACGCGATATGAGCCTGCATGGTCGCACATAAGAGATGTGGAGAAGTTGGTTGATTGACTGTGTTGGTAAAGGTTGCCAATCACCGACCTGAATAGGGTTGTGGGCAAAGTATTGCCTTAAAGGATCGTCGGGTTGGGCAAATGTTGCCTTGGAAGGCTGGTTAGATTGTCGTCCGAGGGTCGATAGCATTCGTCGAGAATCGTCTTTCGATTCCCGCCGATCGACAAGAATCATCTCTTTGATTCTCGCCGATCGACGAGAATCGTCGAGAATCAACATGCTGATTATCGACGATCGACGACTTCGACATGTATCGTAGACCTCGGCTCGACGATCGACGAGTTCGTCGTGTATCATCAAGTCATGCTCGACGATCGGCGAGAATCGTCGAGTATTGTACTCTGATTCTCGCCGATCGTTGGTGATACTCGTCGACTGATTCTCGCCGAACCTGATCAGTGATTCTCGCCGATTGTCGCCGATTCTCATCGAATGATACTCGCCGATTCTGAACCCTAATTTCGGGTGGTCTGCGGATAGCGGAGTTTCTAAGTCTTTTATGTCTTTGGTATAAAAAGGATACTTAGGGTTTTCGGGTAACTTAAGCTTTTGAGCTCGCGATTTTCTCCTGTAGCAGATCGAAACCCGCGACGGAAAGAGTTCCGCTCGTTCGCTCCGCTGATCCCGATCCTGCCGCCGGAAGAGTTCCGCCGCCGTGTTCGCTCCGTCGACCACCTCTTCTCCGGCGACTGTCGCTGGCGCTGCAATCCATGGCGCGGACCTAGCAGTCTGTGGGAAAGCAAGGTGCGGTCTTCTCCTTCCCGATAATCCGTGCGACGGATAGATCGGCGTTCTCCCGCTTGTGTGGACTTCTGCAGAAACGTGGACATTATTCCACGTAGAACTCGCCGCTAGCAGGAAGAAGAAATTTGGAGCATCTTCGTTGAGTTGTGACTCAACGCCACCGCGGTAATTTTTGCCTAGTTTTTGCTAACTTCTTGATTCAACGTTCATGGCCCGATCCACATCTCTTTGGGTTTTTCTTGATGTTTATTTTTCCGCTGCGTGCACAAGCGTTGTGCCATCCTCATAGAGTAACCCAACAGCAGCAGTTACTGATATCGCCAGGTGGCGATACCCAGTATCGTCAGGCGATATTGCCAGAATATAAAAGCCATTCATTTCTTATGGAAATCACTGATTTGATTACCTGCAGTGTACTTTCCTGCAAAGATGATTCAGAGAGCTTTAGATCTCAGAGATACTCCATACTCTCAAGAAGTCCAAAGCGCGAAATATTGACGGCACGTTCGCAGCATTCAAAACAACTCTCGCAAGGATTCGTCGGCATCTTCAGGGCATTGTTTGAAGGGAGTGTCTAGTATAAAGTATTCAATTTGTTTCGTTCTTTTTTCTATTATTTTCTCATTATAATCGAGAGGGCAAATCGCCGCCTTGTGCGTGGCGTCTAGGTCCTTGTGTGGCTTAAAAGAGAATCGCCGCCTTGTGAGTGGCGTCCAAGTCCTTGTGCGGCTTAGGGAGAAATCATTGCCTTGTGTACAATGTCTAGATTGTGATTAGATCTAGGGGAGGCTAGTAGCAAGATCTAGAAAGAGATACGCTTTAGCCTGCCGGTTCTTGGCAGAAGAACCGGCGAAAACACAAGTAAATTATTTGTTTCATGAGCCTTTATCTCTAGCTCTATAGAGACACTTTGTATTCAATTTATCACTTTAGAAATATATCTTTGTGTTTTAGCTCGTATACATTTTTGTTCTTTAATTATATTATTTTTATTCTTCAAGCAAGTTTGTCTGATTTTAAGAAAAATTTAAAGAACACTTATTCACCCCCCCCCCCCCCTCTAAGGGCGCCATAAGATCCAACATTTGGTATCAGAGCTTGGTTACTCCAAAATCGGTTTCACCACCGGGAGTAATGGCGCAAAACACTCATGCGTTTTCTGAGGTGCAAGGTATAAATAGACCTCCCTTATTCACGAGCACTGACTACACCTATTGGAAACCTCGAATACGATGCTTTCTAATAGCACTAGACATCGATGTTTGGGGCATGGTAGAAACATGCTACACTGCTCCTATAACTGTAGTAGGAATTGTCTCAATGGAAAAACCCAAGGATAAATGGGATGAAGCTGATAAGCTCCACTGTAAAAATAATGCTAAGGCAATGGACGCCTTATTTTGTGTGTTAGATAGGACTGAATTTAATCGTGTTTATGCATGTGGTACTACATATGATATATGGAATCTTCTTGACGTTACTCATGAAGGTATATCGTAGGTAAATGACTCGAAGCTCTTCCAGTTAGAATCAGAGTTTGAGAAGTTCAAAATGAAGGTTGATGAGGATGTAGACTCCATGTACACAAGGTTCAGCAAGATAGTGAACAACTCAAGGATTCTAGGGAAGAATTTCTCAAATGTAGATTTGGTGAGAAAAATACTTTGATCGCTTCCCCCGAAGTTTAATCCAAAAGTGACTTCCATCTCGGAGTCACACGATCTAAAGTCTATCCAAATTGAGAATCTAATAGGAAACTTAAAAACCGAGTTGAGGATTCAATAACAAGAGTATAGTTTGGAGCCAAGAAAGAAAGCTTTGGCGTTGAAGTCCAAGAAGGAAGAGGAAAGCGAGTCCGATGAAAGTGACGATGGAGATGAAGAAAGCTTATTTGTGAAGAAATTCAGGAAATTCATGAGAAATCCTGAAAGAAGAAATTCTTTAGGAAATTTTTCAAGAAGCAAGAATCTGGGAATAGGAAAGGAAAAGCCCAAACTGATGGAGAGGATGACGAAGATAGACCACCACCTGAGTGTTATCATTGCAGGAGAATTGGCCACATAAAGAGCAAGTGCCTAAAGTATCTGAAAGACCTGAAGGAGAAGCGGCACAGAAAGAAAGATAAGAAGAATGTTTTGAAGGCAAAAACATGGGATAAAGCAACTTCTGAGGAATCAAGCAGTTCAGGATCAGAAACTGAAGAGGAGACCAACAAGTGCTTGATGGGAAAGAGCGTTTCATCACATGATGACGGAAGCAGTGTCCAGAGCGACACTGAGGTAACTCCTGAAACTTATGATGAGTTATATTTTGAATTTTTGAGAACCTGTAAATATTTAGATAAAAAACTGGATGAAATTCAATTGATTAAATCTGAAAATAAACTATTAGTAAAAGAAAATAAAAAATTAAAAAAATGAAGTAAAAGTACTTGGAAAGGAGAAAGCGACATGTCAAGAGGATTGTCCCTCCTTGACAAAGATACTAGAGTTTGAGAAAGATCTCTCTAAGACTCAGACTCGGGTTGAAACTCTTACAAGAGAGAAAGAGTCCTTAAAGAGATCTCTAAAGTTTTCTCAATCTTAAGTGGAAAGCAGCAGAAAGTCCTTCGCAAACTGATGCGGCACCATTGTTGCCGAAAATAATGTATTAAGGGGACAAGTCCGTGATTTAGAAATGGACACTATCAAATTTGGCGTGGGCCAAAAATCACTAAATATGATTTTGGCTAACCAGTACTATGGTTCTGAAAAATTCGGACTTAGATACTCACCTGAACACAATCGGCCGGCGACATCCACTGTCGTCGGCGATAAGAAAAAGTCCAGAAAATCTTGTTTCCAGATTAAAAATAATAAAACTCTTGTCCCTCCTTGACAGGAATTTTTGAGAACCTGTAAATATTTAGATAAAAAACTGGATGAAATTCAATTGATTAAATCTGAAAATAAACTATTAGTAAAAGAAAATAAAAAATTAAAAAATGAAGTAAAAGTACTTGGAAAGGAGAAAGCAACATGTCAAGAGGATTGTCCCTCCTTGACAAAGATACTAGAGTTTGAGAAAGATCTCTCTAAGACTCAGACTCGGGTTGAAACTCTTACAAGAGAGAAAGAGGCCTTAGAGAGATCTCTAAAGTTTTCTCAATCTTAAGTGGAAAGCAGCAGAAAGTCCTTCGCAAACCGATGCGACACCATTGTTGCCGAAAATAATGTATTAAGGGGACAAGTCCGTGATTTAGAAATGACCACTAACAAATTTGGCGTGGGCCAAAAATCACTAAATATGATTTTGGCTAATCAGTATTATGGTTCTGAAAAATTCGAACTTGGATACACACCTGAACACTATCGCCCGGTGACATCCACTGTCGCCGACGATAAGAAAAAGTCCAGAAAATCTTGTTTCCAGATTAAAAATAATAAAACTCCTATCCCTGTAGCTTCCAGCAAAGGGTCAAAATTTACTTTAAAAATCTCGTCGACTTCTTTCATCAAGTGTGCCAAATGTTATAAGTTTGGTCAGACAACACACACTTGTAAGAAGACGGGACACTGTTTTGTTAAACAAATCTGGGATCTAAAGCTTCCACCTATTCTATGGGAGGAACCACTTGGGTAACTGGATCTTTACTCTCATCCTCTTTCTAGGAGTGTTGGCAGGCTAAGGACAAAGAAGATGTGTGGTACTTGAACTCAGGGTGTTCCAAGCACATGACGAGCAATAAATCAAAGTTCCTTAGCCTAGAGATGAAGAAAGGAGGAGTAGTTACTTTTGGTAATAACGGAAACGGAAAAATCATCGACATTGGACTAGTAGGTAACAAATCATTTACTATCTCAAATGTGTTGTATGTTAAACGTTTGAAGCATAATTTAATTCAATAAGTCAGTTATGTGATGTTGGCTTAAATGTCTTATTTGACTCGTCTTCAAACTTATGCAAAATTATTAACTCCAAAACAAATGATACTGTTATTACTGCTCCGAGGTTTCAAAACGTGTACATGATTAGATTTAATGATTTGTCACATTCTTCATTAAAGTGTTTTATATCTAAAAATGAGGAGTTAGATTTGTGGCATAGATGTCTTGGACATTCTAGTTCCAAGCTAATTATAAAATTGTCTCAAAACAAACTTGTTAAATGTTTACCTTTTTTGCATAGAAATTTATCATCTTTATGTTCACCATGTCAAAAAAGAAAATTTTTAAAGTCTTCATTTAAAAGCAAAAATGTCGTTTACACCACTAGGCCTTTAGAATCGATACATATGGATTTGTTTGGTCATGTTAATACACTAAGTCTAGGTGGTAAAAAATACACCTTTATTTTGATTGACGATTGTTCTCGCTTCAGTTGGACAATTTTCTTAACGTCTAAATCTGATGCATTTTTAGAATTTTTCAAATTATATATACGTGTTCAAAACGAACTAGAGTTAAAAATAAAATGCATTCATTCAGATCATGGAGGTGAATTTGATAATGAAAAATTTGTTTCTTTTTTCAATAAATTAGGAATTAAACATGAATTTTTCGCTCCTCGCACACCTCAACAGAATGGTGTAGGAGAGAGGAAAAATATAACTTTGCAAGAACTAGCTCGCACTATGCTATCTGAATACAAATTACCAAGATCATTTTGGGCAAAAGCAGTTAGTACTGCTTATTATGTTATTAATCGTGTTATGCTTCGACCACTTTTAAAATTAACACCTTATGAGTTATATTTTCAAAAGAAACCAAATGTGACTTATTTTAAAGTTTTTGGTTGTAAATATTTTGTTTGGAACACTAAAGATAATTTAGGCAAATTTGATGAAAAGTATGATGAAGGCATTTTTATTGGCTATTATTCAACGAGTAAAGCTTATAGAGTTGATAACAAAAGGACTAAAATGGTTGAAGAATCTGTACATGTTAAATTTGATGAATTTTTCCCTTGTGTAGAAACTAATAATACAGGTAAAGATGAAGAGTTCTTGCCTCCACAAAGATTGGATGATGATGAAATCCTTGGAGATAAAGATAAAGAAAAATGAGTCGAACAAGAAGAAGAAGAAGAAGAGCAAGAATACGTGTCTCCAAGCGAACTAAGATTCTCAAAAGATCATCCCCAAGATTTGGTTATTGGAGAACCGTCAAGAGGGATAAGTACTCGTTCATCCGTACGTGAGTTATTCTCTAATATGTGCTTTATTTCTGATATAAAACATACAAGTGTTGAAGCTGCTTTAAATGATAATTCTTGGTTTTTAGCTATGAATGACGAGCTTAATCAATTTGAACGTAATAAAGTTTGGAAGTGAGTAGAAAGACCGTCAAATCATCCTATTGTAGGGGTTAAGTGGATTTTTAAAAATAAACTAGATAGTGAATCTAGGGTCACTTGGAACAAAGCTAGACTCGTAGCAAAAGGATATTCACAAATAGAAGGAATAGATTTTGATGAAACCTTTGCACCCGTAACATTTAGAAGCAGTTAGAATATTTCTTGTATTTGTTAGTTTTAAAAAGTCTAAACTATTTCAAATGGATGTTAAAACTGCTTTTCTTAACGTGTATATTAAAGAGGAGGTTTATGTAGAACAACCTACAGGCTTTGTTGATGTTAAATTTCATGATCATGTTTTAAATTAGAAAAAGCCCTTTATGGTTTGAAACAAGCACCCTGAGCATGGTATGACAGATTGACTATTTATTTATTAAAGAATGATTACAAAATGGGTAGTGCTGATTGTATTCTATTTGTTAAACATATTAATGATGATCTTATAGTTTTACAAATATATGTTGATGACATTATTTTTGGATTCACAAATGAAAAATTATGTGATAGTGTTATAGAAATTATGAAGAATGAATTTGAAATGAGTATGGTAGGAGAACTCACTTATTTTCTTGGATTTCAAATTACTCAAAAGCATGATGGAATTTTTATTTGTCAATCTAAATATATTCATGATGTTTTAAAAAGATTTGGATTTGAAAATCTAAAACAAGCAAATACCCCATGAGTGTCTCATTAAAGTTAGGAAAGGATGAAAGTGGAATATCCATAGATTAAACACTATATAGAGGAATGATAGGATCATTGTTCTATTTGACTGCTTCTAGACCTGACATTATGTTCGCTGTATGTTTATGTACTAGATTTCAAGCTAATCCCAAAGAGTCTCATTTAAAAGCAGTTAAACGCATTTTTAGTATCTTATTGGCATATCTATGTTAGGTTTGTGGTATCCTCATAACGATACCTCTATATTACATGGCTTTTCTGATTCTGATTATGCTGGCTGTTCATTAGATCGTAAAAGCACCAGTGGCACCTGTCACTTACTTGGCCCTTCACTAATTTCATGGTCGAGTATGAAATAGAATTCTGTTGCCTTATCCACCACTGAGGCCGAGTACATGGCACTAGGCAGTTATTGTGTACAAGCTCTATGGATGAAGCAAACTTTAGAAGACTTTGGAATTGTTCATGAAACAATTGAATTAAAGTGTGATAATAAAAGTGCAATTGACTTAACATATAATTCAGTTCATCATTCTAGGTCCAAACACATTGACGTACACCACCATTTCATAAAAGACCACATAAAACAAAATACGATCAAAGTCAATTTTATTAGCACTGATTCAAAGCTTGCAGATATTTTCACGAAACCACTTCCAGATTCTCGTTTTTCATTGTTAAGATTAGAACTAGGAATCCTAGACATTTCAAACTAAAAATTCGTCATAGTGAGCTTAACAAGAAAAATAACTAAATTGCTAAAAACATGAAAATTAAACCAAAATAAAATTACATAAACCATAAATGTGAACATCACATACTAAGTATCATATTATTACAGCAGCACAACAACACATACTAAGTCCCACATAATATTACAGTATAAATTGTTTTTAAAAATTAAGAAACTTCACTGTCGCCGGCGACAGTGACTGTCACCGGGCGATAGCGTTATCATGTCCAGTCATCCCAAAAATGTTCAGAAATTTCTACTGTCACCTGCACTTGTCTCCCCTTGATCATCAGTCGAACTGTGCTCATTGCTCCTCATCTGGCGTGCTCGGTGAGTAGATGTACGGGGAGGCTCAATAATCGGATTCTCCCATTCTGCCATCTCTGATGGGGTGGGCTTCAACATGAGACTTTTTGTCAGAAATTTAAAAAATTTCTGAATTCCTAAGAAGTTCTTCTTCACTTCCCTCTTGTGTTCTTCGAACGACTCTCGCAAGTTGTCCAACCCTTCTCACAATGATCCACCTCTTGGAATTGGCGAGTTACGGATAGTGGACATATGTTAACTACTCCTTGATGACTCTCCTCGTGTTGATCGGCCGATGGAAGGTGTTCCACTCATCGAAAATATGGATGGAATATAATCGTTGAAGTACAAATCTAGGTCTATCCAAGTGTATTTCATATATAAAATACGTTGGATGACGGCTCCAAGTGGTAGTGTATTTAGTTTCTTCCAATTAGAACTCTTTAACCTAAATACATAGCGTATTATCAAAAGGATAAATCTGCCATATCAAACGGCTCCCACTCCAAAATCATATATGTAATATAATTCAGTTGTGTCGTTATCTTTCGTGTATCACCGGATTTGAGTAGGACAGTGTGCCTCAATATGTCTTGCACTAGTCGTGCATCCTCAATGAGCGTGGTCGTAGATTGAATAAGTGTTTTGGTGGAATTTCCATGCAAAATCAAATTCAATAGTGTCCAATCTCTATCCTTCTGATAGTTCTCTACTACATCTAAGGTATTTTCATGCTCTATTAATCCAAACTCTTCTCTAAGGTCATAGTGGGTTATCTCTACTACCTGTCCTTGTATCTTAGATCGTACTCCACCATTCAGTTCCATGAACCGCAGATCTTTGAGATAATTATAGAACTCTCTAATTAGTACGGAGGAAAATATATCTGGAATAATAATAGACATTTTTCCCGCCATTGCTAACAGATCGTGGATGTGTGCATGACGGGCAGGGTCGAATTCGATTACCCGTCTGATCCCTATGTTAGCATTTTCAATTCTTGGAAATGTTTGATAGGAAGAATATGAATCACTGTCTGTGCTTTTACGGGCTTTGGAACTGGAAGCCATTGCTATAAATAAAAGTATTTTTTAATAAACAAAAAAAATTTGTTTTTTTATATCGCCATCCGACGAAACCCACTATCGCCGAGCGATATCAGAAAATGGTCTTCCTCCATTTCCGACTCCAGATCTGGCTTTTCACTCACCCAAAATACCAAATCTGAAAGTTGTTATTAACAAAACAAATTTATAAACCCTTAGATCCCTAAATATATGCACATTTTTCACCAACACAAAAACCATTTCTCATGATCCATCTTACTTTAAAACTAGGATATTTCTCATCTAGGGTTCCATGCTACACTATCCTAACACTTAGATCCACAAAAATCTAAAGCATAAAAGCAAAAAAATCAAAGTTCCTTACCTTGGTCTTAGGTTTTCGCCGCTGTCTGCTCCGAGTTCCGCGACCTGCCTTCAGGAAAAACTGCTAATTTTGATGTCTTTGACTTAATGCCACCTGTTTTATATTTTTCACACTATCGCCGATCGGCGATACCCGGTATCGCCATGCGATAGTGAAAATTCACTATTCCACCAATTTTTCTTCGTTACTCAGATTTAGGCCTGGTGTAATTTTTTTTGAGTTCCCAATAAGTTGCTTCCATTGTTCAACATTCATATATCCGTTCTACATACTTAAGTACTAGTGTTCTTAAACTATGTGAAATTGTTTTTGCATGCCTCTAAGTATGAGAAATCTTTTAGTTATGATAATGTTCTTTCACTCATGGTTGTGCAAATCTTCATATGCATTCACCTTACTACATGTGTGAATTGTGAATGTTCTACCATAACCGCTAGTGTTGCATGTTTCTGCTAATGTTTTATCCGAGTTTGTACATTGCACCACTGATATTTAATTATCATGTATGCTCTCACAAGTGATTTTGGACTCCTTTGTCCAGCCAAACAAAAATGTGATAAAAAATTGTATGATCCCAAAAGTGCACACCTTTGGTGATACATTTCACACAAAACAAAAAAAACAAATAATAAAAGGGCTGACAAGGAACCTCCACCAAGCACTACTTATCCTCCTGATAAGTTTTAATAAGCATTGTGAGGTTGAGTACCTTGGAAAGAATTGTAAAGTGTCTTGTGCAAATCTTTAACTGGATAATTTCTTTATTGTGTGCTCTGCACTCTTGGGTACGAGTATAGCCCCGCATGTCCAACTCTATGTTATGTTGTTTTTTTAACATTCCCGTATTCATGTATTTATAAGAGTCTGCATAAGTGTTTCCGACACCATATCACGTGTACACAACATTATCCTCTCTAAAAGTTCTTCTTATGAGAATTAGACTGAAAACTTTGTACAAAATATTATTCACTAGTGTATGTATTTGTGATATAGTTAGCTGAACATTGCCAATGTTAGTGTTTACTATACATTGCTCACCTGTCCTATCCAAAGTTTCTTCTTTGTGTTTTTCCTTCTTTCGCTTCCGCCCCACTCTTATCTATCTTTTGACAATACCAAAGGGGGAGAATTTTCCAAGGAAATCATTCATATACTCTCATAAGAATTTTCATATGCACTCATAATCCTTATTTTAACAACGGAAACGGTCACTAAGCTTCAATTTAGGGGGAGTACACATGTAGGGGGAGTGTTTCATCCAAGAGCAATTTGTGCACATACACATGCTTCGTCTTGGTACTCACATCGGGTGGACACTATAACATTCATGATTTCTTTCTTAATGGATTTGTTATTATTAAAATGGTGAGATTGTTGGAGCATGCATTCCACGCTTCCTGGTTTGCTAATAACAAATCTTTTTGTATTTGATTTTTGGGTGTTTTTGGTGTGCAGATAACACAGGTCTATCTCTAATGTCTTTTTGGTGATGAATCAGATCAGAATTGAGCTCAGGAGATATCGCCAGGCGATATTGAGTAACGCCGATAGGCTATAGCGCCACTCGACGCATTTTCGTTCGACGCTCGACAAAGCTCGTGGGTGACGTGACATCTGTTACATCGCTATCGCCAGACGACGATATCCAGTATCGTCAGGCGATAGTGCACGATTCGATGCTCGACGTATCTGCGATGAGAAAATGAGGAGTTCATGGGACACGTGACAGCAGTTACCGAAATTGCCAGGTGGCGATACCCAGTATCGCCAGGCGATATTGCCAGAATATAAAAGCCATTCATTTCTTGTGGAAATCACGAATTTGATTACCTGGAGTGTACTTTCCTGCAAAGATGATTTAGGGAGCTCCAGATCTCAGAGATACTTCAAACTCTCAAGAAGGCCAAAGTGCAAAAGATTGATGACACGTTCGCAGCATTCGAAGTACCTCTAGCAAGGATTCGTCGGCATCTTCAGTGCATTATTTGAAGGGAGTGTCTAGCCTAAAGTGTTCAATTTATTTCGTTCTTGTTTCTATTATTTTATCATTATAATCGAGAGGGGAAATCGTTGTTTTGTGCATGGCATCTAGGTCCTTGTGTGGCTTAGAAGAGAATCGCCGCCTTGTGAGTGGCGTCCAAGTCCTTGTGCGGCTTAGGGAGAAATTGTTGTCTTGTGTACAGCGTCTAGTTCGTGATTAGATCTTGGTAGAAGAACCGGCGAAAACACAAGTAAATTATTTGTTTCATGAGCCTTTGTCGCTAGCTCTATAGAGACACTTTGTATTCAATTTATCACTTTTGAAATATATCTTTTTGTTTTAGCTAGTATATATTTTTGTTCTTTAATTATATTATTTTTATTCATCAAGCAAGTTTGTCTAATTTTAAGAAAAATTTAAAGAACCCTTATTCACCCCCCTCCCCCCCACCCTCTAAGGGCGCCGTAAGATCCAACATCTAGTACTCCGTAGAGACGTTGAGGGCAAACCTAGTTCTAACCTAGATCTTGTGCGACAAGAGTTGTCACAACCCGCATTTTCTCCGAATTTGAGAAGTATCGGAGTATGATAAGACACGTGTCGTGATGCCACGTCGAGCAGGGGATAACTGTCGACGCTCAGGCAAACACCATCTAACTAGACTATGAAATTTCATAAGTTTAGTGATTAAAAAAATCAGTTATATTTTAGAGGCCGTATCCCTCGGCTCGGTGGATCATCTAATCCACGGTTTAAAACTATACTTATACGCAACGAAAAAATACTTTATTTATATTTGACACACTAAAAGAGTGTGCAAGTGTCCCCAGAGGACAACTTACACTATGCAAGACCCTACTTTTAATTTATATTATATATGAGAAAACAATCTTTTTACGTTGCTTGGAAAGTAATGTATGAGTTTTATAAACATGCTGGTCATGAAATATAATAATAATAGTGTTTTTAGGTTTAAAAGTAACTAGCAATCTAGCATAAATCTTCCCAAGAGCAAGTAGACTATCTCCAGAAAGGTAGCAGTAAAAGAAACATATCTAGTATCATAAGGTAAAACTACCAGTGGGCGCCAACAAACTGACACGAACCCACTAGCAAGTATGTATGTCTATAAGAAAACAGAAAAACTACCTGACAACAGCAAGAGAAAGATCCCTACAACTCAAGGGATCACCAGCAACACCACAACAAATCTAGCCGCCTACCCGGCTACTAATCAGAACCTGAGGCATTCAGAAAAGAAAAGAATACCTCAGCAAGTAAAATAAGAAAATCTGAATTAGGACATTAAATCAAAATGGAACAAAGAGAGTAGGTAAACATGACAGTAAAAGCAAACACTGTCCAAAGTAAGCAAAAGTACACCAAGTACCAGGTAACAACAACAAGCCCTGCCCAAACCCTACAGAGGCTACAAGGCAAAAGACAAGAAAACTTGCCACAATATGCTGCATTCTACAAGGAAGAAACACCTGACAATCCTAATTTGTGAGTTAATGGCAGTAGTAAACAACATGGACCTGAGTTGGTGACCAAAAACAGTCCCCCAAACAAAACAGTTCCAACTAAAAATTAACTCTATCAGCACAAGGCCACCACATACCGAACCCGTACCTGGGATTAAAAGGTGGCGGCCATGGCAATACCCAGCCCATACCTGGGACTAAAAAGTGGCGGCCACAGCTCGCACACAAAACATCCCGCTCCTTTAGAGCATCAAAATACCACTACCTGCCATAACCCACGATTCGGCCCTCAAAATAAAGGGAGAACGAAACGCCGACAAGACATCCCCCTCTAGGAGGTAATCACTCGGGAAGGAGATAAACTGAAAAGGAATAAATCCTAGCTTACAGGAATCGTCGATCTCCAGCCACAGGAAATCGGCGAACCCCATTCGACGATTTTCGTCGAACACAGGTCACGGGAAATTATAGTTCGACGATTTTTCTTTCGTCGAACACAGGTCACGGGAAACAAATCGTCGAACACCGTTCGACGATTTTCCTTTCGTCGAATACAGGTCACGGGAAAAATCGTCGAACGTCGTTCGACGATTTTGCGTTAAACGCAGGCCACAGGAAATCGTCGAATTCTGTTCAACGATTTTGCGTTAAACACCGGACTCAGAAAATCGTCGAACTGAGTTCGACGATCCTCGTCGAACTCAGCTCGACGATCCTCGCCGAACTCAGGAAACCGGAGATCGTCGATCTCAGTTCCACGATCTTTGTCGATCTCATTACGACGATCTTCGTCGAATTCAAGTCGACGATCTTCGCAGAACTGGCTGTGTTGAGTACACCGCAATCCTGTACAACCATCTTCATTTCCAACCAATACTCTTAGCCTAATTCGATCCAATTACTCGCAATGTAAGTATGAAAATCCACTGCTACTAGTTCTAGGGCTGATAGGCTAATTGCTACCCAAATCGAGATTAACTGGGAACAATTTGATAAAAAAACAAGACTACAGCAACCCGGCCGGAAATTCGAGTTTCAGAACTTGAGAAAATGCAAAAAGAAACATAAAGGAGCATTTATGGTTAAAGATCCACATGACTTTGATGGAAAAACATAGCAAAATAAGCAATCTCGGGAAACATGAATGATTACAGCAAATATGACCATGAAAAGGAGAAGAAAAACTTGGCAAGGGTAGGAGCACCACTTGCCTCAAATACCAGCGAAGCTTGGTCGGCCCCTTCCCTCACTCTCGGATCTAGCCGCAAAGCACTAAGCCTAGAAATCTGGAGATTTCGGGAGGAAGAAGGGTCAAGCCGAGGATTTCAAACCTCTAAAATGATTACGAAAACTAAAAAACTTACAGTATGAATGTAGATCTAAGCGAGAGCAATCCAAGCCCACTCTCGAAATCAAATTATGACCGCTAAATATCCCGGAATTGGCGTCTGAAGGCAAGGCTGTCCGCAGGTTTTCTTCCACTCATGAACAGGACAGCGGTTATTCTCTCACAGAAGGAGACGATGAAAAGTCTCGATTTTGTCTTAAGGCTATATATATGCATGGACACGTCTTATCAGCCCTAACTGCCACCTAAAATCCACTGTATTCCTTACAAGCTTTATAAATTAATTATTTGCACCCATTATTATTAACACACCAAAACGACGTGAAAACCGAACCACCTCGAAATCCGACGAAGTTCACACCGTAGCTAATTACCCATGCTACGAACGCAACGGCGAAGTCGAAATCAACTTTCGACGAACAAAACTCGGGTTATCACTACCCGAAGCCAAAACACAAGCATCCCCCGAGAGGCCTCACCGGTCACCAAAACAGACCCGGCTTGCTAGGGAACCTTGCCAAACAGGCTACCAACAACCACACAAGGAACCTAAAGAGCTAAGATCACGCTCTAACAAACAGCACAGGCCGGAAACGCGTCAACGTAATGTCAAATGAGAATTAAATAATCGCAGAAAGATCGGGGGCGTTACAGTCACTCCCCCTAAAAACAAGTTTCATCCCGAAACTTTACGTACACAACTTCTACAATAGAAGGGAAGTAACAAAACAAGAGGTACTAGAAATAAAACGTACCAATCAAATCAAGGGAACAGATGAGGGTGAGCCTCCCTCATAGCTGACTCTATCTCCCAAGTCGCGCTTTCCAAATCCTGATTCTTCCATAGAACTTTCACCATCGGGATAGACTTCGTCCGCATCACCCGATCTTGAGTATCCAAGATGCAGACCGACACCTCAACATATGAAAGATTAGGCTCCAACTGGGGCACACCATCCAAGACTTGCCCACTACTTCGCACACACTTCCGTAATTATCTTACATGAAAAACATTATGAACATCTGGAAAGTTTGCTGGCAAATCCAGCCTATATGCTGACACGCCAATTCACTCAACAATCTTAAACGGGCCCACATACCTCGGATCCAATTTCCAGTTCTTATCGAACATCTTAATACCAACCATCGGGGAAACTTTAAGAAACACAAGGTCCCCTACAGAAAACTCCAAGTCAGACCAACGCCGGTTGGCGTTCTTCTCATATCTCTCCTGAGCTATACGAAGCGTTTCCCAAATAAGCTTTACTACGACTTCCATTTCCTCGAGCGCATTCGGACCCAACAAAGGCCTCTCACCGACCTCGGTCCAAAACAAGGGAGTTCTGCAGCGCCTCCCATACAAAGCTTCAAATGGAGCCATTTGCAAGCTCTCCTGGTAACTGTTATTGTATGCAAATTAAATAAGCCGCAAATGCTCATCCCACGCTCCACCGTGGTCCAAGATGTAGCACCTGATCATATCCTCAACTATCTGGTTCACCCGCTCAGTCTGACCATTGGTCTGTGGGTGGTAAGCTGTAGAATACCTCAAATCTGTACCCAAACCCTCTTGCAGACTCCTCCAGAAGCGAGATGTAAAACGGGAGTCTCGATCCGAAATTATGCTAACTAGCACACCGTGTAAACGGATGACTTCATTCAGATACATCCCTGCTATATTTTTCATCGGATAGTCAATCTTGTACGGCACGAAGTGAGCACACTTCGTCAGTCTGTCCACTATAACCCAAACAGAATCAAATCCCCTTGGAGATCTCGGTATGCCCATAATGAAGTCCATAGAAATACTTTCCCACTTCCAAGTAGGGATCTCCAACGGAGTCAACTTGCCACCAGGCCTTCCATGATCGGCCTTCACACGCTTGCAAGTGTGGCACTTAGCAACAAATCGGGCTATATCACCCTTCATCCCATACCACTAGGCAATCTGCTTCAATTCATGATACATCTTTATAGATCCTGGATGGTAGGAAACACTAGATCCATGAGCCTCTCTGCAAATCATACCCCTGATGTCACCAACAGCAGGGATGTAAAACCTGCCACGGTACTTCAAAGTACCCGCATCATCGATAGAGAAATCTGGTAACTCCCCTCTATCAGTCCTGAGGTACACGTGCAGAAGATCCGGATCATCCTTCTGGTGCAACCTGGTAAGTGCAAACCAAGACGGTTCTGTCACTGCCAAACTGCTCTGCATGTCACAGCGTCCCACAGAAATATCCATTAGGAGGAACTCTTCCACTAAACGATCGGCGGTGAGATTAAAGATCTTCCCCGTATTCCGGCTCAGGGCGTCGGCCACCACATTGGCCTTGCCCGGATGATACTGTATGTCCACATCATAATCGACCACATACTCTAGCCACTGCCGTTGGCGCAGATTCAACTCCTTCTAAGTGAACACATACTTTAGGCTTCTATGATCTGTGAAGATCTTGCACTGCGCACCATAAAGTAAATGTCTCCACTGCTTCAGGGCAAAGATCACTGATGCGAACTCAAGATTATGCGTGGGGTAGTTCCTCTCATGAGTCTTCAATTGCCTCGACCCATGCGCAATCACCTTCCCTTCTTGCATCAACACACCTCCGAGCCCAACATGCGAGGCATCCACATACACATCATAGTCCATGCCTTCCGTAGGCAATGTCAAAATAGGAGCAGTGCACAACCTCCTCTTTAGCTCCAGAATGGCCTCCTCGCATTTCTCGCTCCAAATGAAGGCCGCATTCTTCTGCGTCAGCTTTGTCAAGGGCGCTTCCAATGTAGAAAATCCCTCCATGAATCTTCCATAGTAGCCGGCCAACCCCAAGAAGCTCCTAATCTCCTTGGGTGTGCTCGGCCTAAGCCAATCCATCACTACACAAATCTTTTCTGGGTCAACCGAAATGCCGTCTTTGTTCACGACATGACCCAGAAAGGAAACCTGGGACAACCAGAATTCACATTTACTCAGCTTGGCAAATAACTGATGGTCTCTCAAAGCAGATAAAACCAATCGTAAGTGCTGATCATGATCCGCAGCATCCCGAGAATAAATCAGAACGTCGTCTATAAATACGACCACAAACTTATCCAGAAAATCCTTGAACACCCGGTTCATCATGTCCATGAATGTTGATGGCACATTGGTCAAACCAAACGACATAACCAGGAATTCAAAATGCCCATGCCTCGACCTGAAAGCAGTCCGTGGAATGTCCGACTCACGGATCCTGAGCTGATGATAGCCTGATCGAAGGTCAATCTTAGAAATCACCATGCTACCACGCAACTGATCAAATAAGTCATCGATCCTCGGTAGAGGGTACCTGTTCTTAATGGTGACTTTGTTCAGCTCCCTATAATCGATGCACAGCCTCATCGACCCATCCTTCTTCTTCATAAATAGAACAGGAGCACCCCAAGGCGGCGAACTCGGCCTGATAAAACCTTTTGCCAATAACTCGTCCAACTAGACTCGCAACTCCTCCAACTCACAAGGGGGCATCCGATACGGAGCCTTAGCAATAGACGCGTACCCGGTTCCAAATCAATCACAAACTCAACATCCCGCTGGTGGGGAAGACCAGGAAGTTCATCAGGAAAAAACATCAGAGAACCCACGTACAACAGGAATCTCCTCCAAGCGCGGTACACTGACAGCAGTCCCAACAATCGAGACTAAACAAGCAAAACAATCAGAATGAAACAGCTTCTGAGCACATACTGCAGAAATGATAGGAGAATCCTGGCACGGATTAGCATACACACTTCCAGGCTGACCGTTGTCCTTGATGAAGTCCAAGCGCTTCCCTTTGCACTGAATAACCACATCATACTTGGACAACCAGTCCATGCCCAGAATAACATTGAAGTCCTCTAGATCAATCATCTTCAAGTCTGCCTTTGCAAGAAAGTCCCCCAACAAAACAGGGCAATCCAAAATGCCCAAATCTGACAACACAGATTCACCAGAAGGGAACTTGACGCGGAAGGTATCACAAACTTGATCTAGAATCAACCGATAACGCTCTACAAAAGCTCTAGCCACAAACAAGTGGGTAGCGTCGGAGTCGAACAGAACATGCGCCCATCGGTTATTCACCTTAAATTTCCCTATAGGAGTATATATAAGCAACTAAGGAACTACCAAAACAAAACTAAACCATTCCAGAAAATAAAACTTTCAGGCTAGGAAAATAACTAACCCGAGATGACCTGAGTTGAAGTTTGAGCCTCCTCGGAAGAGATCACGTTCAGCTTTCCCTTGCCCTTGTCCACACACTGAGGCGGAGGTAAAGCCTGAAGTGGAACTGCCTGAAGAATAGGCTGGACCTGAGGACATCTTGTCATGATATAGCCCTTATGGCCACACTGATAGCAGACCTTATCCTTGGACCAGCACTGGGCATCATCATGCCCGGGTCGCTTGCAAACAGAACATGAAACATCCTTCCTAGGAGCACCTTGAATAGCATAAACATGCTCCTTCTTCTGATCTCTCACCTTCTTGAAACACCTCTCAAAAGGGTGGCCCGACCGGCCACAGGAGCTACACACTACCTTGCTCGTCTTACCCGAAGCAGCATCAAGTACCTGGGGGTTCTTTTCTTTAGCAGACTTCCTCTTGTCCTTCCTCATTTGCTGGCCTCTGTTCTTTGCGGTCTCAATTGCCTCCACTTTCAGAGCAGCCTTCACTACACCTGCATAAGTCTCTGATCCATATGCACTGGCCAACTGCTGAACCTCGCTCCTCAAGCCACCAAGGAACCGCTTGACTCGATCTGATTCAACACTCACCAACCCAGGGGCAAACTGGCTCAACTTGCTGAACTCTATCTCGTACTCACTGACCGTGAGTTGTCTCTGCTTCAGGTGAAGGAACTCGTTCATTAGTCGGTCAAGCTCGACCGAAGGCAAGAACTTCCTCAACAGCATCTCCTTGAATAATCCCCAAGAGCAACCAACCACCAAGCTCTCCTTTTCCCTAAGCCACCAGCTCTTATCCAAACTCTTTAGCTGATAGGCAGCTATCATCACTCTCTGATCATCAGCAACACCGGAGTACAAGAACATCTCCTCCATTGAGATCAGCCAATCATCTATGACCATGAAATCTGCCTTCCCATCATATGTAGAAGGGCTAAGTCTCTGAAACTGAGAAATAAAGGCCATCTCTGTTGACACCACCACTGGAGGTCTCAGTGGAGCAGGTGGGGGAGGGGCAGCTGACCCTCTTACAGGGTCTTGCACTCCCTGAGTCTGTCCTGCCACAACTGCCACCAGAAATTGGATCTGGGGCTGCATCTCCACCAACTGCCTGGTCAAGGAATCATTGCTCTGACGCAGGCTCTTGATCACCGCATCACTCTGCGCTCCTGAGGACTCACCCTCAGATAGGGGAGTCTACCTGGTCGAAGGACGTCTCGCCATCCTAAAACCATAAAAAATGAGGTCAAAACCTAGTACAACAGTTGAACAAACTACAAGTACAGACAATACATACATAAATATGAATTTTTAACTGTTATACTTGCTCTGGGATTTTATTTTGTTTAACAAAAGTGATGCCATGCCTAACCTAGGATGGTTAACCACCATCAAATAACTCTTGTGCCTAGATCGGGAATGCATAAATTTATATTCTTTTTCTGATTTAAAACCATGTGTGTATATATATCATCCTGCAAATCTTTAGCTTGGCACGTTGTGCGTATGCAATGTTATGCTATGCATGATTGTGTTATGCATTCTAAAAAGGCCCTAATGCATATCATGAGTGGTGTACGCAAGAAAATGTTATGCATCCCATACTACATAACATTCTCATGCAACGAAAAAGAAACGTGCTAGTCGCATTCATGTGGTGAGGTTATACATCTCATACTACATAACCCTCACATGTTGCCCCTATTGTGGATCCATATACAGACACATATTATGCATCTCATACTACATAATATGCCCCGTATACTTCATGTTATGCTATGAGTGTAGTGTTCGTACTTCAACCAAGACGTGCTGATGATATATCGGTGTGTGTATGATATGATGCTAAACATCTAATACCTATAAGGAAAGGTTGCCCGACAAATTGTCAAGCAACCTCCCTCTGATACCAACTGTCACAACCCGCATTTTCTCCGAATTTGAGAAGTATTAGAGTACGAGAAAACACGCATCGTGATGCCACGTCGAGCAGGGGATAACTGTCGACGCTCAGGCGAACACCATCTAACTAGACTATGAAATTTCATAAGTTTAGTGATTAAAAAAATCAGTTATATTTTAGAGGTCGTATCCCTCGGATCGGTAGATCATCTAGTCCACGGTTTAAAACTATACTTATACGCAGCGGAAAAATACTTTATTTATATTTGACTCCCTAAAAGAGTGTGTAAGTGTCCCCAGAGGATAACTTACACTATGCAAGACCCTACTTTTAATTTATACTATATATGAGAAAATGATCTTCTTACGTTGCTTGGAAAGTAATGTATGAGTTTTATAAACATGATGGTCATGAAATATAATAGTAATAGTGTTTTTAGGTTTAAAAGTAACAAGCAACCTAGCATAAATCTTCCCAAGAGCAAGTATACTATCTCCAAAAAGGTAGCAGTAAAAGAAACATATCTAGTATCATAAAGTAAAACTACCAGTGGGCGCCAACAAACTGACACGAACCCACTGGAAAGTATGTATATCTATACGAAAATAAAAAAACTACCTCACAACAGCAAGAGAAAGATTCCTACAACTTAAGGGATCATTAGCAACACCACAGCAAATCTAGCTGCCTACCCGGCTACTAATCAGAACCTGAGGTATTTAGAAAAGAAAAGAATACCTCAGCAAGTAAAACAAGAAAATCTGAATTAGGGTATTAAATCAAAATGGAACAAAGAGAATAGGTAAACATGACAGTAAAAGCAAACACTGTCCAATGTAAGCAAAAGTACACCAAGTACCAGGTAACAACAACAAGCCCTGCCCAAACCATGTAGAGGCTACAAGGCAAAAGACAAGAAAACTTGCCACAATATGCTGCATTCTACAAGGAAGAAACACATAACAATCCTAATTTGTGAGTTAATGGCAGTAGTAAACAACATGGACCTGAGTTGGTGACCAAAAACAGTCCCCCAAACAAAACAGTTCCAACTAAAAATTAACTGTATCAGCACAAGGCCACCACATACCCAGCCCGTACCTGGGATTAAAAGGTGGCGGCCACGACAATAACCAGCCCGTACCTGCGACTAAAAAGTGGCGGCCACGGCTCGCACACAAAACATCCCGCTCCTTTAGAGCGTCAAAATACCACTACCTGTCATAACCCACGATTCGGCCCTCAAAATAAAGGGAGAACGAAAGGCCGATAAGACATCCCCCCTAGGAGGTAATCACTCGGGAAGGAGAGAAACTGAAAAGGAATAAATCCCAGCATACAGGAATCGTCGATCTCCAACCACAGGAAATTGGTGAACCCCGTTCGACGATTTTTGTCGAACACAGGTCACGCGAAATCGTCGAACTCCGTTCGACGAATTTCCTTTCGTCGAACACAGGTCACGGGAAAAAAATCGTCGAACGCCGTTCGACGATTTTCCTTTCATCGAACACAGGTCACGGGAAAAATCGTCGAACACCGTTCGACGATTTTGCGTTAAACGCAGGCCACAGGAAATCGTCGAATTCCGTTCGACGATTTTGCGTTAAACACCGGACTCAGAAAATCATCGAACTCAGTTCGACGATCCTCATCGAACTCAGCTCGACGATCCTTGCCGAACTCAGGCAACCGGAGATCGTCGATCTCAGTTCGACGATCTTCGTCGATCTCAAGCAACCAGAGATCGTCGATCTCAGTTCGACGATCTTCATTGAACTCAGGTCGACGATCTTCGCAGAACTGGCTGCGTTGAGTACACCACAATCCTGTACAACCACCTTCATTTTCGACCAATCCTCTTAGCCTAATTCGATCCTATTACTCGCAATGTAAGTATGAAAACCCACTGCTACTAGTTCTAGGGTTGATAGGCTAATTGCTACCCAAACCGAGATTAATAGGGAACAATTTGATAAAAAAAAATAAGACTACAGCAACCCGGACGGAAATTTGAGTTTTAGAACTTGACAAAATGCAAAAAGAAGCATAAAGGAGCATTAATGGTTTAAGATCCACATGACTTTGACGGAAAAACAGAGCAAAATAAGCAATCTCGGGAAACATGAATGATTACAGCAAATATGACCATGAAAAGGAGAAGAAAAACTTGGCAAGGGTAGGAGCACCACTTGCCTCAAATACCATTGAAGCTTGGTCGGCCCCTTCCCTCACTCTCAGATCTAGCGGCAAAGCACTAAGCCGAGAAATCTGGAGATTTCGGGAGGAAGAAGGGTCAAGCCGAGGATTTCAAACCTCTAAAACAATTACGAAAACTAAAAAAACTTACAGTAGGAATGTAGATCTAAGCGAGAGCAATCCAGGCCCACTCTCGAAATCGAATTCCGACCATTAAATCTCCCGGAATTGGCGTCCGAAGACAAGGCTGTCCGCCGGTTTTCTTCCACTCATGAACAGGACAGCGGTTATTCTCTCACGGAAGGAGACGATGAAAAGTCTCGATTTTGTCTTAAGGCTATATATATGCATGGACACGTCTTATGAGCCCTAACTGCCACCTAAAAGCCACTGGATTCCTTACAAGCTTTATAAATTAATTATTTGCACCCATTATTATTAACACACCAAAACGACGCGAAAACCGAACCACCTCGGAATCCGACGAAGTTCACACCGTAGCTAATTACCCATGCTACGAACGCAACGGCGAAGTTGAAATCAACTTTCGACGAACAAAACTCGGGTTATCAGTACCCGAAGCCAAAACACAAGCATCCCCCGAGAGGCCTCACCGATCACCAAAACCGACCCAGCTTGCTAGGGAACCTTGCCAAACAGGCTACCAACAACCACACAAGGAACCTAAAGAGCTAAGACCACGCTCTAACAAACGGCACATGCTGGAAATGCGTCAACGTAACGCCAAACAAGAATTAAATAATCGCAGAAAGATCGGGGTTGTTACAAGAGTATAGGGTTCTCTGTGCTCGTGTGGATATGCGTAGAGGCGTTGATACTGCTCTACACTCGGAACTCCAGCTGTTGTCATTCGTTGGACTTCATCAGAGCACCTTGGTTGAGTATTGACTCAATCCTCAAAGGTAATTTTAATTACAGCATGCTTTACTTCTTGATTCATGAATTTTGCCTGATCCGAACTTTTGGGTTTTTTTGTTCCTCTAATTCCGCTGCGCGCACAAGTGTTGTGCCACCCTAGCAAAACCCAACAGTGGTATCAGAGGGAGGTTCCAGTAATATTCATTGTTTCAGAAGTTGCTAAATCCATGGTGTGTAGATTTGGAGATATTAGAAGTGTTCTAAAATGCCAAAAATCTATTCTTGGAATCCCACCAAGAACGCATGTGATTTCTTTGTTGCTACTCCTTAACAGTAACCGTCACTTTTGTTGGTTTGTGAAGCCAAGGATGTGGTAGATTTTGAACCTCACTCATAAAGTGACGAGCTTTTTTACTGTGTAAGTGGAGTTTGTGTTGCTCATGTCATATGCATGTAAATCTGAAGATTTAGAAGTGTTCTAAATGTTCAGATTTAGCTCAGTTCATCAAGTATTGATGATATCCTTGTGCACATCTCGGATGCATTTGGATAATATTGTTGTTTTCGTTGTTTGTGGATGTGCATATTGGTTAAGTGTTAACCATGATTAAAGAGTTAATCAAGTATCTAAAAATCCCTTAATTAATATTAAGTATTTGGATGCCTTCCGATGGATGACACGCTTCCTGCCTCGATCGATGAAGTGTGAGCTTGACAGGGCAAGGTGCATTAATCTATCTTGGTGAGGGTGTGAGCGTATAATTGTGATATCCCACTATCGACATCGGGTCAAACTTAACTGAGTGACCTCAAAGGTTGAGTGCCCAGAGGCATAGGGTTGGCATGCACCATATGATAGATGCAAATAAAGAGTTATTCACCAGCTATACATGAATTGAATCGTGTTGCAATTGGCAAGTGTTGCCTACCAAAATAGCTGCATTATGAGAGAAAAGCCAAAGCTGACTCATAGTGTTAGTTAAATATGGATCTTGTCCAGTAAGAGAGTTACTCGCATAAACTCTTCGAATTGATATCGAGGGTTTTCAGTTTTATAAAAATAGTGAGAGTTATTTTGATTAAAGACCTAATCGAAAGAAAAATTATATTTATGAAATGCATTTCTAATTTTCTTTGCTTGATCCTTGTAGAATTTTCATGGCAAGTGATTCATATTCCACCCTGTCCCTCTGAGCGATCATTGAGAAGGAAAAGCTAAGCGAGACGAATTATTTGGACTGGTGTAGTAGCTTGAGAATTGTTCTTAGGCAAAAGCGCAAGCTCTATATTTTGGAAGAGGAATCCCCTGATATGCCTACCAGGAATGCACCATGTACTGATAAGGATGCTTACAAGAAGTACCTTGACAACTCCTTAGACGTCGAATGTCTCATGCTTACGACCATAAACTCTGAGCTCTAAAAGCAATACGAGAACATGGGCTGCAGGAAAATTGGCGAGCATCTCAAGAAAATATTTCAAGGGCAAGCTCGTCAAGAGAGATTCGATGTCACTAAGGCGTTGTTCTAGTGCAATATGGGAGCTCGGGTGTAACACCCCTTATCCGTCGCATAGCATATAACAGTAGGTCCGGCCGGGGCCCGACGCCATATACCACAGACAGACCGGGTGGTTACTTATGGAAACCATCCAACCAATCTCAACGTCCTACACAGAGCATTCTAGCGGAAGCAGTTTATAAAAGTTGTAAACAGAGAACCCAGCATCAAAGCACGAATGTCCACTAACACATAATAGGAATGTTATACAAAATACCCAAAACAAGCCTTAAGGACTTACAAAATGTTTTACTTGAATATTACATGTTTTACAAACCACGGCACGCAGGCCGGTCATACATGAATAAAGCAGTAAACATTTCCATTTGGGCCTTCGAGGGCCGGCTTCGCAAAAAGGGCTTTAGCCCGCTATTGACCGCTTGGTCCAGCTGCACCTGCAAGCAACAAACCACCGCACGGTGGCAAAACAAGGCAACGGTCAGCAATGCTGACCAAATTATAACTGTTAAAATTCAACAAACCGCAGACGCCCCCTTGGATACCCTATTGAAAACTCAACAAACCGAAGGAGGATACGCCCACTTATAATGTTGAAAGTTTTCCCGAATCGTGGAGTTAGCAGGGGTTATCTCAACAAAGCAGTAACAACCAGCAACACATGCAGCACAAGCTTCTTTATTGATCAAGAGCAAACTTCTTTACAAGGAGAGACATACATGGCGAGACATGCTTCACCAAAACCCAACACCGGGAGAGCAGAGACAGTTACAAAGACAAGAACAAAAAACAAGCCGCGCGGACTCAATCAACAAGCCGTCGACCTACTGCTGTGGAGTCCGCTAAGTCCGCCAGGTCGCCAGACCGCAACCCAAGCCGCGCGGACTGACCCTTATTCCAATGCTTAGCTCTTCACCGCCGATCTGCAGGCCGCCAGACCGCACAAGCTGCGTCACTGAATGGAACAGTCCGCCTGAAGCAGGCGACTTCCAGAACCCCGAACCAAGTTGCCAAAGAGAATACCGCCTGGTCGCTATCCGCGACCTGCTGTTTACCGCCTGTTGCTTAACCGCAGAGTCCTCACTGTCCCTGACCGCAATCAAAGCCAAGTCCTGGCTTTCCAGCGCTATCCGCACAACCTGCACAGCACAACCAGGTCAACTCTCTATCCGCGCCGACACCAAAGTCCAGACCGCAGCAACTTACGCGAGCTCAATTACTGTTCACTTACTTCGGTCTAGGTCCATCCCTCCTGATGTGACATGGGTCCTATTTATAGGCATGATGTTGAGTATGGTCACCGCCCTAGCCGATAGGATCACCGCCACATCCCGCAGCTAGAACAAGTGTGTCCGCCAGCTCGCGGACACACATTCCAGTTCGCCGCTCCTGTGCAGATAGCCAGTCCGCCCCAGCTTCTCCAAGGCCGGACTCCAATATCTAGCCCGCCTTGCCGCCAGAGGCCAAGCCAGGACCACCACAGCCGGAATCCACAACAGCCGTGTCCGCCATTCTGCAGACAAGGCATCAGCCCGCAAAACCCGAGCCCGCAGCCTCGCCATCAAGGCACCTGCCGGACTCAGCGGACACCCGGCTACCGTCCGCATATCCCAAGTCCATTGCCTCATTGCCAAGGCACCTCCGGACTTAGCGGACACGCCAATCCAGTCTGCTAACAGCAGACTCCAGTCCGCAACTCCTGAGTCCATAACCTCATCACAAGGCTAAACCGGACTCAGCGGACTCTGGCTCCAGTCCGCACGCTCCTGCACAAGCAATTCTCCAGTCCGCATTTCCCCAAGCTAGCAAACAAGGCAACAACACTTCTACTATGCTTGGCGGACTGAGAAACCAGCCCGCGCTCCACTTCGCGATCTCCCCGGACTGAGCCATCCTGGACTTGGTTCAGATCACACCAAGTCCAGTCCACTGGCCACAAGCGCCAGTCCGCACTTACTGGCGGACACTGGATCTAGCCCGCCATACCAGGCGACCTCCAGTTTCTGTCCGCGCTGTCCGGCGGTCTCCGCGGCTTCCACTTGCCGCTTCACTAGAGCAAGACCAAGGCAACTGCCAAACCGGTCTGCCGAGCTCCAGTCCTTCAGTCCGCTTTATGCCGGACTCTGCGGATAGCATTCCTATCCGCCCGGTTACTTCCTGGGAGTCAACCGCCTGCCGAGCATACACTGGTCTGTCAGACCGCTGTTGCTGTCCGCGTAGTCCGCGCAAACAGACCGCCCAGGCCGCCACAGAGCAAACCGCCTGCAACATCCCTGTCGACCTAGCAGTCCGTCAACCCTGTCCGCGTAGTCCGCGCGGATAGGTTTCCAAAGCCTTCCATTCACCCACTTTCACTTCACATAATTCAACACTCCCCCTTGAAGTGAGAAGTGGTGAATAACTCCAGCAGCTCCTGTAACCTTGCACCTGGTCCCTCCGATAGCATCTACGAAGAGATGTCAAAGACATAGTCCTCGCCCCGCATATCATGGACCATGAGGGAGCCCTCCAGCATCTCCAAAAAGGAGTCATGCTTCCCTCTGCCTTCTTCAGCTTCAACCTCCACTCTTGCATCACAGGAGTATCACCAACTTCCTTGGATACTGAAGTCCAAGCCTCGTTGCCTCTGAGAGAAGTCACCTCTTCAGACTTGGTGTCAACCACCTCCTTGATTCTAGTGGGGTCATCACAGCCAGAAGAACCTTGCTCGACCTGAGGGATAACAAGGAAACACGGGACCAAGTCCACCGTGTTCCCTTCACTATATCGAGCTGGTGGCTTACTGATCCTCTTCGATCTCCGAAGAACCTGATCATGGCTAACCACCTCCGCTGCTATTGAACCATCTCCGTTCCCGGGCAAACCCGGAACAATGCTCCCTTTGCTCCCTGAACAAGACGCCTCCTTACTGGAACCAAAAGCATCTGGAGCAATGCTCCCCCTGCTACCTGAACCAGAAGACTCCCCTCTTGAACAAGAACTGCCTGGAACATCGCTCCCCTTGCTTCCTGAACTGGAAGCCTCCGCCTTCGTGCCAGAAGAACCTGGAGCATCGCTCCCCCTTCTTCCCGACTCTGACGCCTTTGCCCCGGAGCTAGAACAACCTGGAGCACCTGGTGACTCAGGCAACTCCACTTCCTTAGCAGCAGCCTCCTTCAGCCCACCATCTGACCTGCTTATCTCTGGCTCCACATAAGAGCTACCCCAATACGACGTCAACTCATCGAAAACAATGTCTCTCGACACTATGAGTTTCTTCGTCGCAGGATCCATACACCTCCATCTTCTTCTCTGCTCATCATACCCAATAAAGACTAGCTTTGTCTTGAGAGCACCCGAAGAGTGTATATAGCAGGTAGATCCAAACACCCGAAGGTGCTTCACTGAGGGCTTCACTCCGAACATCAGCTCATAAGGAGTCTTCATTATGATCGGACTAAGAGGCATCCGGTTGATGACATGAGCAGCACAGGCAATTCCTTCCGCCCAAAGAGCCTTCGGAACGCCTTTACTCTGAAGCCAACACTTGCAGGTCTCCGTTAACCAACGGATCATCCGAGCTGCAATACTACCCTGTTGTGAAGTATGTCCACAAGAAAGCTCCATCCGGATCCCTTGCTTCCTGCAAAAGCGTGAGAACTCGGTTGAGCCAAACTCACCACCGATACTTTTCCTCAACACCTTGATCCTCCGGCCAAGCTGGCCTTCCACAAGCTTCTTGAACTCCACAAACAAGCGTACCATGTTGGACTTCTTCTTCATAAAGTATACCCAAGTATACCTAGAATAGTCATCAACCAATATCAGCATGAACCTGCTGCCTCCAAGACTGGCTGTGACAGTCGGACCCACCAGAGCACAATGGACAACCGCCAATGGTGCATTACATCTGGATTGTGCTTTGTCAACCTTAAAGCGATAGGCTCCACTTTCCTGACATCCCGCACACCCCCGACCATCGCCATAGGATGACAATCTAGGCAAGCCTCTTACGAGTTTTCTTTCCGCCATTGCTTTCAGCTTGTCCATCCCTACATGCCCCAGTCTTTCATGCCAGATAGCTGCACTATCATTGGCATTCATCCGATCAGCTCCAGAACTAGTTGATATCCCA
Organism: Platanthera guangdongensis; assembly: GCA_039583875.1. Taxonomy (NCBI): domain Eukaryota; kingdom Viridiplantae; phylum Streptophyta; class Magnoliopsida; order Asparagales; family Orchidaceae; genus Platanthera; species Platanthera guangdongensis. The sequence continues at coordinate 70,035,466 of CM077152.1, forward strand.
ACTACGTTCTTCTCCTTCCTCCCTACATGATCTACGTTCGCCGAGAGCAAGACAACCTTGCACTCCTTCCGAAGATGACCTTGCTGCTTGCATTTATAGCACCTTGGTCCTTCCTTCCTCTTCCTATCACGCCTAGGAGAAACACTCCTTTCTTCCTGATACGAAGTAGAGGGACCATCTTCCGCAGCAATATTCACCTCCTTCCTGAACAACCCATCAGGGGAAGTCCAGACCTCCGCAGCTGACCGACATCCACTGATATGGTCCAAGAGCTCCGATGAGATCACCTGCTTGAGAATAGACTCCGCTTTCGCATTTGCCTCCTTCCAAGCTCTCATCGCCTGAGCATTGCCAGCAGTATCCTCTTGTCTTCCTGCTCCGCATACAACCTCCCAAAGGTCTTTGCCAAGAAGAAAGCTCTTCATACAGGACTTCCACCGTTCACAGTTCGTCTCTGTAAGAAGATCAATACCAAGACAACTTGCATCCTCCACTGCCATGGTTCTACCACTGGTTTCCTCTACAGACGAGCAACTACTTCCATTGAGCACTGCTTGACCACTCCAACAACCTCCCTCTGATACCATGTTAAAATTCAACAAACCGCAGACGCCCCCTTGGATACCCTGTTGAAAACTCAACAAACTGAAGGAGGATACGCCCACTTATAATGTTGAAAGTTTTCCCGGATCGTGGAGTTAGCAGGGGTTATCTCAACAAAGCAGTAACAACCAGCAACACATGTAGCACAAGCTTCTTTATTGATCAAGAGCAAACTTCTTTACAAGGCGAGACATACATGGCGAGACATGCTTCACCAAAACCCAACACCGGGAGAGCAGAGACAGTTACAAAGACAAGAACAAAAAACAAGTCGCGCGGACTCAATCAACAAGCCGCCGACCTACTGTTGTGGAGTCCGCTCAGTCCGCTAGGTCGCCAGACCGCAACCCAAACCGCGCGGACTCACCCTTATTCCAATGCTTAGATCTTCACCGCCAATCTGCAGGCCACCAGACCGCACAAGCTGCGTCACCGAATGGAACAGTCCGCCTGAAGCAGGCGACTTCCAGAATCCCGAACCAAGTTGCCAAAGAGAAGACCGCCTGGTCGCTATCTGTGACCTGCTGTTTACCGCCTGTTGCTTAACCGCAGAGTCCGCACTGTCCCTGACCGCAATCAGAGCCAAGTCCTGGCTTTCCAGCACTATCCGCACAACCTGCACAACACAACCGGGTCAACTCTCTATCCGCGCGGACACCAAAGTCCAGACCGCAGCAACTTACGCGAGCTCAATTACTGTTCACTTACTTCGGTCTAGGTCCATCCCTCCTGATGTGACATGGGTCCTATTTATAGGCACGATGATGAGTATGGTCACCGCCCTAGCCGATAGGATCACCGCCACATCCCGCAGCTAGAACAAGTGTGTCTGCCAGCCCGCGGACACACATTCCAGTTCACCGCTCCTGTGCAGATAGCCAGTCCGCCCCAGCTTCTCCAAGGCCGGACTCCAATATCCAGCCCGCCTTGCCGCCAGAGGCCAAGCCAGGACCACCACAGCCGGACTCCACAACAGTCGTGTCCGCCATTCTACGGACAAGGCATCAGCCCGCAAAACCCGAGCCCGTAGCCTCGCCATCAAGGCACCTATCGGACTCAGCGGACACCCGGCTACCGTCCGCATATCCCAAGTCCATTGCCTCATTGCCAAGGCACCTTCGGACTTAGCGGACACGCCAATCCAGTCTGCTAACAGCAGACTCCAGTCCGCAACTCCTGAGTCCATAACCTCATCACAAGGCTAAACCAGACTCAGCGGACTCTGGCTCTAGTCCGCACGCTCCTGCACAAGCAATTCTCCAGTCCGCATTTCCCCAAGCTAGCAAACAAGGCAACATCACTTCTACTACGCTTAGCGGACTGAGAAACCAGCCCGCGCTCCACTGCGCGATCTCCCCGGACTGAGCCATCCTGGACTTGGTTCAGATCACACCAAGTCCAGTCCACTGGCCACAAAGGCCAGTCCGCACTTACTGGCGGACACTGGATCTAGCCCGCCATATCGGGCGACCTCCAGTTTCTGTCCGCGCTGTCCGGCGGTCTCCGCGGCTTCCACTTGCCGCTTCACTAGAGCAAGACCAAGGCAACTGCCAAACCGGTCTGCCGAGCTCCAGTCCTTCAGTCCGCTTTATGCCGGACTCTGCGGATAGCATTCCTATCCGCCCGTTTACTTCCTAGGAGTCAACCTCCTGCCGAGCATACACTGGCCTGTCAGACCACTGCTGCTGTCCGCGTAGTCCGCGCGAACAGACTGCCCAGGCCGCCACAGAGCAAACCGCCTGCAACATCCCTGCCGACCTAGCAGTCCGCCAACCCTATCCGCGTAGTCCGCGCGGATAGGTTTCCCAAGCCTTCCATTCACCCACTTTCACTTCACAGAATTCAACAATAACGATCCCGCCCCCAACTCGGGGCGGCGATGTTCCTTCCCTGTATTTCATTAGCATAAGCGAGCAATGTATATCAATAGTCATTTCAACACAGACGTTGGCTAGGACGGCCACACGCCCCGTGCACTCAGGGCACATTCTCGGTGAACCGGTCGATGTCACGTCAATTAAAGCCATTAACATTCCGGACTCACCACCGCCACTTAGACGGCCAAACCTATGAGCAATTTGTCTTCCTGGCCTGGGTCACGACAATTTAAGCCATTGACCGCCGAAGACCCTAATTTATGCCAACGGTAAGTGCCACGTGCCTTTAGGTCTCTTTAACCGAACGACATAGAGCGGGTACGGTTCCATCTAACTCGTGCTCACATCGCAACGACAATTTAAGCCATTTGCGCGGGTCAAACTTCCACCGAGTCCCATTCTATCACAAGTCACATAACTCGGTTATGTTCAAGTTGGCTCTTAGGCCACCAAGTTGGCAAGATCTCGTATCCGCCCAGTTTTCCGGGTTCACCTTTGGGTTAGTCCCCAAGGCTCCCTGCTGCAATCTACCGCGTAGAAAACCCGAAAAACAACCAATAGCACGGAGTCTTCTCCGGCCTTATGCAATGCAACATCACCGATCCAGACTAACATGTCCGGGTAGGCTTCACACATCATGCCTATGTCCGTTCTCGCATACGGACTCTAAACAACGGGGACTTCACATATCTACCCGAAGGAACGCCTCCAACTCTCCGCAAACTCGCGAGAGCGGGCTTCCTATGCTAGGAAAGAGAGCTATTCGTGCTCAAGATGAGGATCGTTACCCTTGCGTTCCTCTTTGGCACCATTGAAAAGTAATCGGATGGAAATCACCGCACTAGCGTTGCCTCCGTGGATCCGGAGTCGGCTTGCGATTCGGAGCTCCGAAGCTCCTCCAATGGCGGATCTAGCTCCTTCTTCCTACCTTGGCTCTCCTCTCACTCCAAGGATTTAGAAAGATGATAAGGTATGAAAAGTGAGGGTTTTCCAAGTCCACTCATGGGTATATCCTCTCAGGAACAACCCCCAGCCGTTGGATCTTCAGTTAAAGAAATGAACGGCTTCGATTCGGGGCTGAAATGCCCAATCTGGACCGAATACGGCCTGACACACGCCCGTGTCCAGGGCCGTGTGCCTCATTCGCCGTCAAAATCGAATCTCCTGGAATCGCACACGGGTATCGAACACGCCCGTGTTCGAGCTGACACGCCCGTGTTCCACCTCACACGGCCGTGTGGCCGGCCGTGTACCCCATGATTTTTCCCCATTTTCAACCCGAGCACTGCACGGGTTCTAGGACACGCCCGTGTCCTTACCCGTGTCACATTGACACGACTGGGCCCCAGGCCGTGTACACGGGACACTTCGTCGAGTGAAGATCGACGACTTAATGACACGGCCTTGGACACGCCCGTGTCCTAGGCCGTGTGCCTTGTCTCGATGATCGTCGAGCGAATCTCGACGACTCCCCGGGACGATCGTCGACACGGGTCGACACGCCCTGCGACATGCCCGTGTCGCAGGCCGTGTGCCCACTCTCGACGAATCGTCGAGTAAATCGCGACGACTTCGCGGCTAAGTGTCAACACGGGTCGACACGCCCTGCGACACGCCCGTGTCGCAGGCCGTGTGCCCACTCTCGACGAATCGTCGAGTAAATCTCGACGTCTTCGCGGCTAAGTGTCGACACACGCTTGACACGCCCTGGGACACGCTCGTGTCCAAGGCCGTGTGCTTGCTGCCAGAACCCAAACTGGCCCAAAACGTCCCCCTTTTGCTCCTTTGAGTTTCGGGGCGTTACAACTCTCCCCCTCTTAAAAGAATTTCGCCCACGAAATTAAATAAAGGAAAGACATGTACAAAACCAAAATTTGTACCTGAGCGGAACAACTCCGGATACTCGTCAAGCATAGTCTGCTCTCGCTCCCAAGAGAGCTCCTCACGACCGCAATTGTCCCACCGGACCTTGACCATCCTGATCTCTTTATTGCGTAACCGCTTGACCTCCGAGTCCTCGATCCGCACGGGCTTGACCTTTGTCGTTAGCCCACTATCCACCGGCACTTGATCAATCGCGATCACTTGCGTAGGCTCTTACACCGCCTTCTGAAGCACCGAAATATGGAATACATCGTGTAAACCACTAAGCTCCACTGAAAGCTTCAACCGATAGGCTACTTCTCCAACTCGCTCCAGAACCTCAAACGGTCCAAGGTATCTTGGGCTTATCTTTTTCAATCGCCGCACCCGCGAGACACCCTTGAACGGCTTGATCTTTAAGTATACATAATCGCCCACAGCGAACTCCACGTTCATGTGCTTGGCATTATAGTACTTTGCTTGTCGGTCCTGAGCGATAAGCAACCTCTCCCGAATGGTTTTCACCAAAGAAGTAGCACCATCCACTTCCGATCGCTTATACAACTTTGACTCACCCGTTTCTAACCAAGACAACGGCGTGCGACATCTTCTACCATATAGGGCCTCGAAAGGCGCCATCTGAATACTTGCTTGGTAGTTATTGTTGTATGCGAACTCCGCCAAATAAAGGTGGTCTTCCCATTGCTTTCTGAAATCCAAGACACACATGCGAAGCATGTCTTCCATAGTTTTATTGACCCTCTCGGTCTGCCCATCCGTTTGCGGATGGAAGGCTGTGCTGAATTTCAGCTTTGTTCCCAACATTTGTTGCACCAGCCTCCAATCATTGGACGTGAACCGCCCATCTCGGTCACTCACGATGCTGCGGGGCACACCATGAAGCCGTACTATGTTATCCACATAAAGCTTTGCCAGCTTCTCCACCGGATCATCCTTCCTATGCGGAATAAAATACGACACCTTCGTTAAACGATCAACAACCACCCAAATGGCGTCGTTCCCCTTTTGCGACCTTGGCAAACCGTGCACAATGTCCATAGAGATGTCGTCGAATTTCCACTCCGGAATAGGCAAGGACTTAAGAAATCCTCCCAGCTTTTGGCACTCCGTCTTTACCAAGGCGCAAGTTTGGCACTTCGCTACGTAGAGCGCCACAACCTTTTTCAAACCCGGCCACCAAAATAGTTTCTTCACATCACGGTACATCTTCGTGCTCCCCGGGTGAATCGAGTACTTGGTATGGTGTGCCTCGTACAACAACTCCACCCGTAAATTGCCCACACTTGGGACGCACAATCGACCGTCTTTCCAAAGCAATCCGTCCTCCACGACGAATTGGGAATTTGACCCATCCAGAGCCTCTAACATGAATTGCTTCATATGAGCATCCATATCCAAAGCCTGCCGAATACGATCAGCCAGGTCATATTGGACTTCAGTCCAATTCAGAACTGCTTCAGCACTTGATTGTCTATCCACACAAACAATCTCCAGCGCCTCCAACTCCCGCACCAACCGCTCATCATACACTGATAGCCAATTGGCTTGAGCTGGGGCTCGGCGACTCAACACGTCCGCAACCGCATTCCCTTTGTCAGGCACGTAGTGGATCTTGAATGTATAGTCCCCCAGGAATTCCATCCATCTACGCTGCCGCATATTCAGATCCTTCTGATCAATTAGATACTTTAGGCTCTTGTGATCGGTGTAGATATCAATCTTCACACCATACAAATAGTGTCTCCACAGCTTCAAGGCAAAAATCACGGCCGCTAACTCCAAGTCGTGGACCGGATAATTCCTCTCGTGCACTTTTAGCTGTCTCGAGCCATAAGCTATCACGCTTCCGTACTGCAGTAGCACGCAACCCAAACCACTGCCCGAAGCATCGCTATATATCTCATAGCCTTCCATTCCACATGGCGAACTCAGCACAGGCGCCGTGGTCAACCGACACTTCAATTCCTCAAAAGCTCGCGCGCACTCCGGCGTCCAAACGAACTTATGCTCCTTCCTCATCAAAGTAGTGAGAGGTAATGCTATCCGCGAGAAGTTCTCTACGAAGCGCCTATAATAGCCGGCAAGCCCCAGAAAACTCCGGACTTCCGCTACAGTAGCAAGCTCAGGCCACTCCCGTATCGCAACAATCTTTGCCGGATCTACAGCAATACCCTCTCCACTCACTATATGACCGAGGAACGCCACTGAGGACAGCCAAAACTCGCACTTCGAGAACTTGGCATACAACTGGTTTCTCCTTAGCGTTTCCAACACCAAATGAAGTTGCTTGAAGTGATCTTCCTCACTTTGCGAGTACACCAAAATATCGTCGATAAAGACGATCACAAAATGGTCCAAGTACTCCCTGAACATCCTGTTCATCAAATCCATGAACACCGACGGCGCATTAGTCAGCCCAAACGGCATGACCGTAAACTCATAATGCCCGTATCTCGTACTAAATGTTGTCTTCGGGATATCACTCTCCCTTATCCACAGCTGATAGTACCCAGCCTTGAGATCTAACTTCGAGTACACTGTCGACCCGACTAACTGATCAAAAAGATCATCAATCCGGGGGATCGGGTACTTGTTCTTCTCCGTCAGCTTGTTTAACTCTCGATAATCAATACATAGCCTCAAGCTTCCGTCCTTCTTCTTAACAAAGAGGACCGGTGCGCTCCAAGGCGAAGAACTCGGGCGCACATACCCTTGCTCCAACAACTCTTGCAGTTGAACTTTCAGCTCCGCCATTTCCTTAGGCGCTAGCCGATACGGAGATCGTGACACAGGCTTTTCACCTGGCACTAGCTCGATCGTAAAATCTTTCTCCCGCTGAGGCGGGGCTCCAGGAAGATCTGCGGGGAACACATCAGGGTATTCTGATACCACTGAAATACAATCCAACGCGGGCTTCGGCTTTGCAACCTCCACTAGTGTAAAGAACAGTTCTGCACCAGCACGAACCACCTTCACCACCTGAAGAGCAGACATCAATGTCTTGCTCGACCCTTTAAGCCCATAAAAGTCGTTTCACGACTTGCTCCCAGCTTGACTTCCTTACTACCGCAATCTATATGGGCCTGCTGCTCCGAGAGCCAGTCCATGCCAAATATGACGTCGAACTCCACTAACGGAAGTAAAGACGCCCTCAGGTCGAACTCCTGCTCTCCAATACGAATCTTAACATCGCAGATTCTATCTGCTCGCATCAAACACCCATTGGGCAACAACACATCCAACTTATCCTTTGCCATCGAAGAAGGGACTCCGATGCGTGATATAAATCCTTCGGACAAGAAGGAGTGTGAGGCTCCCGTATCGAAGAGTGCTCGTGCCGGATTTTCACAAATCAATACAAATCCTAAACAAGTAGTGGTAAGGTAACATGTGCATAACAAGTATTTAAAGAAATTGACTTGCTATAAATTAAACCGTACTTGTCACCACATCAGCTTGTTTAATGGCCTCCTGTTGGCCAAGATTGTAGACCCTTGGTTGGGCCGGAGCATAATGGGATGCGGTCGACTCCACCGCCTTTCCCTTCTCTTCATAAGTAGCTCCCGGCCTCCTCTCGGACTTAGGACGTCCGCTCCAACAATCACGGGCGAAATGCCCCGTCTTTCCATATGTAAAGCACGCGCCTGGGGTCCGACTCGTAGTCGCCCCAGAAGCACCAGAAGGAGCTGGACCCGAAGTCCTATGCTTCTTGAAAGACCTCCGATAGCCGGACTTTGAAGTAGTCGGCACTTTAAACTCAGATTTCTTCTCACCCAAGCTTTTCTTTGCTTGTACGTTCTTCAAGTCCTTCTCCAAGGACCGGGTAGTATTGACCAAGGTTAAGAAACCCTGCGTCATCGGCCCCGAGAGTAATAATCTCAACTCATCTCTCAACCCTTCGTAGAAACGATTAGTCTTGCGCTCCTCATCCATGATGGTGGAGCTAGCATAACGACTCAGACGAGTAAACTCGTGGAGATATTCATCCACGCTCCTCTCACCCTGTACCAACTTCAGGAACTCATTCTCCATCGAAATCCTCTGAGTAGAGGGGAGGTATCTTGCTAAGAACAATCCCGAGAACTCTTCCATCGGAACGTCTATTAGTTGTCTACCTCTTAAATGATGCAGCTCCAATCCTTCCCACCACATCCTCGCTTCACCGTCCAAAAGGAACGTAGCGATGGTGGTCATTTGCCACTCCTCCATCTCCGTCGCTGTCATGACTCTCTTCACCCTGGAGAGCCAGTCTTCAGCCTGAGATGGGGTTCCCAACCCCGAGAATAACAGAGGGTTAAAGCTCATTACATGCTTTAGCTGCCTCTCAGTTGCCCTCCTTGGCACCACCGGTTCTACAACCACTTTCTCCACTCTCCTCGGCTCAGCCTCTTGCAGAGGTTCTTGCTCCATCACAGGAGCGGGCTACTGCGCTTGCCTTCCAGGCTGCGCATTAATCACTGCCAACACCGCTTCAGCCACCAATCGTATATTCTCCACCGACAGAGGTGTTGCGGGAGCAACATCCGGTGCACTACTAGCCTCAGAAACTCGGCGTTCTGACGGCCCAACACCACTTCTAGTCACCTATAGTGGTACAAAACACCGTTAAGCGACCAAATAAATTGCAAACATCAATTATAGGAACACGCAGGTTCCTCAAACATGAGTATTTTCATTCCTAAGTGGACATTCATGGGTTCTTTTTACTGTTATTACGATGCGCACACAATGTGCTCACCACCCCTTAAAAAGAATTCGCCCACGAATTCAATTTAAGCCCAACCAAAACCAGTAGTCTGATACCAAATTGTAACACCCCCTATCCGTCGCATAGCATATAGCAGTAGGTCCGGCCGGGGCCCGACGCCATATACCACAGACAGACCGGGTGGTTACTTATGGAAACCATCCAACCAATCTCAACATCCTACACAGAGCATTCTAGCGGAAGCAGTTTATAAAAGTTGTAAACAGAGAACCCAGCATCAAAGCACGAATGTCCACTAACACACAATATGAATGTTATACAAAATACCAAAAACAAGCCTTAAGGCCTTACAAAATGTTTTACTTAAATATTACATGTTTTACAAACCACGGCACGCAGACCGGTCATACATGAATAAAGCAGTAAACATTTCCATTTGGGTCTTCGAGGGCCGGCTTCGCAAAAAGGGCTTTAGCCCGCTATTGACCGCTTGGTCCAGCTGCACCTACAAGCAAAAAACCACCGCACGGTGGCAAAACAAGGCCACAGTCAGCAATGCTGACCAAATTATAACGATCCCGCCCCCAACTCGGGGCGGCGATGCTTCTTCCCTGCATTTCATTAGCATAAGCGAGCAATGTATATCAATAGCCATTTCAACACAGACGTTGGCTCGCACGGCCACACGCCCCGTGCACTCAGGGCACATTCTCGGTGAACCGGTCGATGTCACGTCAATTAAAGCCATTAACATTCCGGACTCACCACCGCCACTTAGACGGCCAAACCTATGAGCAATTTGTCTTCCTGGCCTGGGTTACGACAATTTAAGTGATTGACCGCCGAAGACCCTAATCTATGCCAACGGTAAGTGCCACGTGCCTTTAGGTCTCTTTAACCGAACGACATAGAGCGGGTACGGTTCCATCTAACCCGTGCTTACATCGCAACGACAATTTAAGCCATTTGCGCGGGTCAAACTTCCACCGAGTCCCATTCTATCACAAGTCACATAACTCGGTTATGTTCAAGTTGGCTCTCAGGCCACCAAGTTGGCAAGATCTCGTATCCGCCTAGTTTTCCGGGTGCACCTTTGGGTTAGTCCCCAAGCCTCCCTGCTGCAATCTACCGCGTAGAAAACCCAAAAAACAACCAATAGCACGGAGTCTTCTCCGGCCTTATGCAATGCAACATCACCGATCCAGACTAACATGTCCGGGTAGGCTTCACACATCATGCCTATGTCCGTTCTTGCATACGGACTCTAAACAACGGGGACTTCACATATCTACCCGAAGGAACGCCTCCAACTCTCCGCAAACTCGCGAGAGCGGGCATCCTATGCTAGGAAAGAGAGCTATTTGTGCTCAAGATGAGGATCGTTACCCTTGCGTTCCTCTTTGGTGCCATTGAAAAGTAATCGGATGGAAATCACCGCACTAGCGTTGCCTCCGTGGTTCCGGAGTCGGCTTGCGATTCGGAGCTCCGAAGCTCCTCCAATGGCGGATCTAGCTCCTTCTTCCTCCCTTGGCTCTCCTCTCTCACCAAGGATTTAGAAAGATGATAAGGTATGCAAAGTGAGGGTTTTCCAAGTCCACTCACGGGTATATCCTCTCAGGAACAACCCCCAGCCGTTGGATCTTCAGTTAAAGAAATGAACGGCTTCGATTCGGGGCTGAAATGCCCAATATGGACCGAACACGGCCTGGCACACGCCCGTGTCCAGGGCCGTGTGCCTCATTCGCCGTCAAAATCGAATCTCCTGGAATCGCACACGGGTATCGAACACGCCCGTATTCAAGCTGACACACCCGTGTTCCACCTCACACGGCCGTGTGGCCGGCTGTGTACCCCATGATTTTTCCCCATTTTCAACCCGAGCACTGCACGGGTTCTAGGACACGCCCGTGTCCTTACCCGTGTCACATTGACACGCCTGGGCCCCAGGCCGTGTACACGGGACACTTCGTCGAGTGAAGATCGACGACTTGATGACACGGCCTTGGACACGCCCGTGTCCTAGGCCGTGTGCCTTGTCTCGACGATCGTCGAGCGAATCTCGACGACTCCCCGGGACGATCGTCGACACGGGTCGACACGCCCTGCGACATGCCCGTGTCGCAGGCCGTGTGCCCACTCTCGACGAATCGTCGAGTAAATCTCGACGACTTCGTGGCTAAGTGTCGACACGGGTCGACACGCCCTGCGACACGCCCGTGTCGCAGGCCGTGTGCCCACTCTCGACGAATCGTCGAGTAAATCTCGACGTCTTCGCGGCTAAGTGTCGACACACGCTTGACACGCCCTGGGACATGCCCGTATCCAAGGCCGTATGCCTGCTGCCAGAACCCAAACTGGCCCAAAACGTCCCCCTTTTGCTCCTTTGAGTTTCGGGGCGTTACATCGGGACCTAGTAGGGACTCACATACTCAAGATGATTAGGTATATCGAGAACCTTGAAAGACTAGGGTTCCCTCTAGGCCAAGATTTGACCACAGACCTGATCCTGAAATCATTGTCAGACAGTTATGAGTAGTTTGTCTAAAACTATAACATGAATGAAATAAACCAGACACTGCCCGAGCTCCTAGGTAAGTTGCGAACTGCCGAAATCAACATGAAGAAGGTCAAGCCTGCTAGCCTTATACTGATGGTGCATAAAGGCAAGGGCAAGGCCAAAGGCTTCAAGAAGACGAAGGTGGGACCTAAGTCTGCACTGGAGCCCAAGTCTTCTACACTGAAAAAGAAAGGTTCATGGAAAGAGGAAAAGTGCCGCCACTGTGACAAGGTTGGTCATTGGAGGAGGATTTATCCTTTGTGCATTGAGGGTCTGCAAAAGATGAGGGGAGATATGACTTCCACTTCAGGTATATATATTATAGAGATAAACCTTTCTGCTCCTTTATCCTGGTTATTGGATACTGGATGTGGTTCTCACTATGTATAAATGTGCAGGAACTGGGAAGGAGAAGAATGCTGAGTAAAGGAGAGGTGGACCTGCGTGTTGGCAATGAAGCAAGAGTTGCTGCTGTCGCCGTGGAAGTTTACCGTCTTTCTTTGTCATGTGGGCTTGTAATAGAATTAAATAATTATTATTTTGTTCCTTCCAAAACTAGAAATATTATATCCATTTCATGTTTGGACATGGTGGGTTTTTCTTTTATTATTAAGAACAATTGTTGTTCAATATTTAAGAATGATGTTTGTTATGTTGTAGCCCAAATGTTTAATGGTTTATATATTTTGAACTTAGACCATCAAATCTTAACATAAAAAATACTAAAAGACTAAGAATGAATGACTCGAACACTACGTATTTTTGGCATTATCGTTTGGGTCATATAAATGAGAAGCGTATATCCAAGCTCCATACAGATGGACTATTGGACTTATTTGATTATGAATAATTTGAGAGATGCGAATCTTGTTTGTTAGACGATATAACTAAGGTTCCTTTAACCTGAAGCAATGAGAGGGCTGATAATCTCTTGGGTATAGTACATAATGATGTATGTGGACCCATGAGTTCTATGGCTAGAGGTGGGTTTCTCTACTTTGTTACATTTACTAATGATTTCAGTAAATATGGATACGCATATATTATGAAGTGCAAATTCGAAACCTTTGAAAAGTTCAAAGAGTTCAAGAACGAAGTAGAGAACCAGCTGGGTAAAAAGGTTAAAGCACTCTGATCTGATCGAGGTGGCGAATACCTAAGTTATGAGTTTCGTGATCATCTGAAAGAGTGTGGTATTGTATCACAGCTCACTCCACCTAGAACACCACAGCATAATGGTGTGTCTGAGCAGAGGAATTGTACACTGTTAAAGATGATGCGATCGATGATGAGTCATGCAGATCTATATGTTTCCTTTTGGGGTTTTGCTCTACATACTGCTGCTTTAACATTAAATTGTGCTCCAACAAAAGCTATTCTAAAGACACCACATGAGATATGGACTGGGAAGCATCCTAGTATGTCATTCATTAAGGTTTGGGGTTGTGAGGCTTACATGAGACATCAAATGCCTGACAAGCTAGAACCCAAATCAGATAAGTGTTATCTTGTGGGTATCCTAAGGAAACTAAAGGGTATTATTTCTACCTACCATCCGAGGGCAAAGTGTTTGTCGTGAAGACTGGTGTATCTATTGAGAAAGAGTTCTTAAGTAAAAAAAAATGTTAGGGTAGAACTTGAAGAAGTTCAAGAACCACAAACTGTGAATGAGCCGGAATTGGAACCTGAGCTAGGACTACAAGTTGTTGTAGCTAGAGAACCTTCTGAGGAAACACAAGTTCCACGTAGATCTGGTAGACCATGGTTTGAGCGTGAGAGATATGGATTTCTCGTGTCTCAAATAGATAATGTGTTGCTTATGGATCATAGTGATGAGCCTGCAACCTACCAAGAGGCTATGAGTAAACCAGACTCCGAGAAGTGGCTTGAGGCCATGAAATATGAAATGGACTCCATGTATGAAAACCAAGTTTGGACCTTGGTGGAACCACCTGAAGGTGTACAACCCATAGGTTGCAAGTGGGTCTTCAAGAAGAAGACCGACATGGATGAGAATGTACAGACATTCAAAGGGCGACTGGTGGCTAAGAGTTTCAAGCAAATTCATGGTGTTAACTATGATGAGATATTTTCCCTTATTGCCTTGGTTAAATCCATTAGAATTCTGCTTGCTATTGCAGCATATTATGACTACGAGATCTTGCAGAGGGATGTCAAAACGGCTTTCCTAAATGGAAACCTCCTTGAGGAAGTGTATATGACATAACCCGAGGGTTTTGTATCTCTAGGTGAAGCCACTAAAATATGTAAGCTGTAGAGATACATTTATGGATTGAAACAGGCTTCTCGAAGTTGGAATCTTCGTTTCGATGAAAAGATCAAAGAGTTTGGTTTTATCAAGAATGAGGATGAACTGTGTGTTTACAAACGGATTAGTGGGAGAATAGTTGTCTTCTTATTTTGTGTATGGATGACATACTGCTTATCGAGAATGACAATCCGACCCTGCAAGTTGTTAAGAACAACCTAGGGGTCTGCTTTTCAATGAAGGACTTGGGTGAAGCGACTTATATACTTGGTATTAAGATCTATAGAGATAGATCGAAGAAGTTGCTGGGTTTGACCCAAAGTACGTACATTGATAAGGTGTTGAAATAGTTCAACATGCTTGAGTCCAAGAAAGGATTCTTAGTCATGTCTCATGGTGTGAGTCTCTCTAAGGACCAGTGTCCTAAGTCTTATGAAGATAAGTACCGCATGAAGTTGATTTTATATGCTTTGGCAATTGGGTCAATCATGTATGCAATGATATGTACTAGACCCGGTGTTTCTTATGCCTTGAGCGTAACTAGCAGGTATTAGTCGAATCCTGGTGAAAGTCACTGGATTGTCGTCAAGAATATCCTGAAGTACTTACAAAGGACTAATGATGCGTTCTTGATATTTGGTGGAGAGGAAGAGCTCGTTGTAAGGGGTTACACGGATGCTAGCTTCCAGACTGATAGGGACGACTCAAAGTCTCATTAGCTAGAAGAGTTCCAAGCAGGAAATAGTTGTCGATTCTATAACTGAGACCGAGTATATCGTCGCTGTAAATGCAGCGAAGGAGGCTGTATGGATTAGGAAATTGATCGGCGAGTTAGATGTAGTTCCTAGCATTGTTTGTCCCGTAGATCTCTACTATGACAATAATGGTGTAATTACACTTGCTTCGGAACCTAGATCTCATCAGCGCTCCAAGCACATACTTCAGCGATTCCATCTTATTATAGAGATTGTCGATCGAGGAGATATGAGCATTAGTAGAGTGCCAACTGAGGAGAACATTGCGGATCCACTAACAAAGCCTCTTGCACAGATAAAGCATGATGGCCATGTTAGATCTATGGGTATACGATACCTGAATGATCAACTCTAGTTAGAGTCTTGTGCATTGGATGTTTGTTGGCTGTAATTTTTCATTTGATGAATAATGTAGCATATGCATTTCATTATATATATTTTGTCAAGTTCTTTTATTGTGTCATTATTTCTATTGTGATAGAATTGTTAACTGTATAAATGTCATTAGAGTGTTTGTTTTCATAGGTCAAGTAATGACTTGATGTGAGAACCTATGATCTCAGAAGCTTCAGTCTTAAAGGTCTCTGGTCATTGTATTATCTTAGAAGCTAAGGGCGATGATGATACCTTTAAGACTAGCATGTGCGTTGACTGTTGACCTGTCATCACGGGTCATGATATTGTGATATCAAGTCATCACATGGGAACATGTTGTACTGGATAGACCTACTGTGAGAATACTTTATGGATTGTTATATAAACGTATCACAAGTATGGCTTAAGTGGCAATGCTGTTTGTGGTCCTTTGTCCCAAAGTCACAGCATTTATCGAGTGAGGAAGGGCGTGCTTTGATGCCATCAAAAGTCCAGTCTTGAGAAAGTTGGATGATAAAGGTGGTAATTGGGTACGTTACGAATCATTTGGATGTTTGCCTGTGAGCAGAAATGGGATTTATCCTCCTTTAAGACAAGAGTTACATCCACGGGCCCCTTGATGGAATGGGACTGAGAAATGCATGGTCATGCTTGGTTGAGTCAATATATGATATTGGGCTCACCAATTTCTGCAAATCCATTCTAGATCGGGAAATTAGGGTTAAACAATTATGAGGTTGACAATGTCTATACCTCTAGTTCTTTCCGGATGTAAGGGACGAAGGTACATGACAACACTGATACATTGATCACAATGGCTTTTGAGTTTTAAACTCTCATTGCTTGGGAAGCAATGA
Organism: Platanthera guangdongensis; assembly: GCA_039583875.1. NCBI lineage: Eukaryota > Viridiplantae > Streptophyta > Magnoliopsida > Asparagales > Orchidaceae > Platanthera > Platanthera guangdongensis. The sequence goes on from CM077152.1 coordinate 70,051,351, forward strand.
TGCATTGCTAGATGCCGCTCATTGTTTGTGAAGTTTTTGTTTGATACTTTCAAGATCAAGTGGGAGACTGTTGGTATTACCATGGTGATCTGGAAGTGATCAAACATGTGGCCTCACTGCCAACGCAATTTGAGCCTATGGGGTCACACATAAAAGCTTTTGAGAAGTTGGAAAATGTTTATGTTGGCCTTGATCATATGCGATATGAGTGGAGGACCAAGCCTATGACCTTCGAGACGTGGAGGAATTTCATTCTGAAACCTAAACTATGAATATGGGTCATCCTGTAAGTGATCGATAGATTCTAAGGGGAATTCGTCGAGTATGGTTAAGTGATTTCGTCGAATGGAATGAATTCGTCGAATATCGTCGTGACTACTCAATGCCTCCATTTCAGATTTGTCGACAATCATCGCAAGGTATCAATGATTCATCAAGTATCATCGGGATGACTCAATGCCTCTGTCATGGATTCGTCGAATATTATCATGTATGATTCGTCGGATTGGATCCTGATTCGTCGAGTATCGGCTTGGCACTTGGACGATTTTTCCTGACTCGATTCGTCAAATATTTTTTTGTTATCTCGACGAATAATTCTCATTCGTCGAATATCATAGGATACTCGATGAATTATGTTACTGCCGGATTTATTTCCTTTATGTCCGGTTCGACGGGTTTGCTGGCTCTAATTTGTTCGGTTCAACGTATATATAGGATATGTGTTATTGAACCGAAGAGTAACTATTCATTCCCGACTTAATCGAGTGAAGCCGACGGCGATTCCCTCGCGACGGAACTATTCCGCATCCGCGACTGTCGTCGCTTGCTGCCGCCGACCGCCGCCTTGCTACCGTTGCCGGAAAAGGTTTCCTGCATTTTCGAATTCGTCGTCGCCACCTTTCCTTGAACGGATCTAGTAATCTATGGAGACGTTGAGGGCAAACCTAGTTCCAACCTATATCTTGTGCACCGATAATCTAGGGTTCTTCGTGCTTGTGTGGATATTCATAGAGGCATGGACACTATTCTATGCTCGGAACTCCAGTCGTTGTTGTTCGTAGGATTTCATCGGAGCACCTTGGTTGAGTATTGACTCAATCCCTCAAAAGTAATTTTAATTACATCATGGTTTACTTCTTGATTCATGAATTTTGCCAGAGTTGAACTTTTGGGTTTTCTTATTCTTCTAATTCTGGTGCACACACAAGTGTTGTGCCACCCTAGCAAAACCTAACAGTTGTTGTCCGTTCTGGGCGAAACACTTTCTGCCCCTGCCGGGGGAGGCGGCTCCGTCGGGCGGCCAGGCGGTCGAGGATGAAGGTCACACCCTAAGCCCATAGGTGCGCTCTTCCCAGAGCGCGCACAGCCCAGAACGCACACAGGTGCGCGCAGACCAGAACGCGCGGAGGTGCGCGCGGCCCAGAACGCGCACATGCGGGCACTTCCCCCAGAGCGTACTGGCACGCGCTTCCCCGGGCGCGCGCTTGGCCGGAAACTTAGTGCGGGACGGGGCGGGATGGTCCTCGGGCTTGACTGAACAATTCTTAGGTGGAAACCCCATCAGATGCCCCCTAAGTCCTCGAACTCCATGGTTGCAGCGGATGGAGTGCGGGGACTTGATTGTTGAATTGCATGCATGAGTATGGCGTGGTGAGGGGAATGTGAATGGCGAGTGTCACGCGTTGATGTGTGTTGTGGGCGCAGTATGTGCGAGGTGCAATTTTGGAATTTATGTGTGCAGGATGCAGTATGCACAAGGTGCAAGATGTGTGGCATGTACAAAAAGTGTGATGTATGCATTGCATAATGGGCGTGATGTGTAACGGGTGTTGTGTGTGTAATGCGTGCAATGTGCGCAATGTGCACAAGGTGTAATATATATGTTGTGTTGAGCACTCATTTGTGGAGGATCGAGATGCGAGTTTTTGGTGCCCCCGAGTTTTCAATCAGGGTGCCTTGTGCACATGGTCGGAGGAGGAAACCTGTTGTTGCGAGATGTTGGGATGTGGATGTCACAACCCGCATTTCCCCAACGAGTACATCATATCAGAGTAAGAGGAACTACGTGTTATAATGTCGCGTCGTGCAGGGGATAACTGCACACGCTCAGACAAAGCCTCGACGCTTACTTAGTAGTTGAAAATCATCAGTTATATGCAAGAAAACCGTTTAGTTTGATGGTCGTATCCCTCGGCCTTAGGAATCAAAATGTGTGTTTGTACGCGGCGGAAATACTTTCGTTTACTTATGATGATCTCCTATATGCATTCTAGATTTATAATAATATAAGAAATCATCATTTTTACGTTGTTTGGAAAATACTTGTTAGGTGACCAAAACATGTTATGCATGTTATACAATAATAGGTTTTGTTTAGCTTAAAAATACCTAATGCAACCTACCATAAACCCTTCCCAAGAGCAAGTAGGCATCATCTCATCCACAAGATTCATAGTAGCAGTCTAGCATTCATATGTAGCAAGTAAAGAAAACCACCAATGGGCGCCAACAAGCTGACACGAACCCATTGGGGTGTATGTATGTCTGTACACCAAAGTAAAGAACTACCTCGCTAAGTAAGCTCGGCTAGCTCCAAAGAGACTCTACCCAAGCACTAGCCGCTCAGCCGGCTACAACCTGCACCTGAGGCATTCAAGAAAGAACACCTCAGCAATCATCAAAGCTACACAAAATAGAGCATTAAGTTCATCAAATATAACGAAGGGGCTTATCGACCCCGTAGACATTTCATGTTGATAAGTAATATTTACACATATTTTTACTATAATATTTAGTTTAATATTTAGTTTTAATTAATAATATTTTATTTATTCTGGTTAATAAATTATATCTTTTTGATATCTATTAAATAATTTAAGTTTTATTTATTTTTGTAGGATTTATAACTATTTTTTAGTATTTATTTTAGTTTAATAATTAATATAAAATTAATAATAATTTAGGTATTTTCATTTATAAATCATTTATTTTATATTTTAGTTTACTAATTTAATATATATTTATTTTTGTAGGTTTATTGACGTGGTCGCGCTCCCGACGTTTGCAAAAGAAATATTTACCGAAGTCGTCACGTTGGCCGAGCAATTCATGTAATCTACATGAAACCAAGTCAAAGTCTCGCTGCACTCGTTCAAGCCGATCAAGCGTTCACGTCGCAACTACCCATTCAGCTCTTCTTCATGCAAGCTCATGACAAATATATTATTATGCATTGATGCCGCCACGCCATCATCGCCAACTCTCAAAATGACCGGTGCCAAGCAAGTATTCGACATTCAACTATTTTCATCATTCCCATGCACAACGCCATCGCCGTCACCTTTTCATGTCAAAGCCCCCATCTCATCATACAACCTACATCACCACCCATTTCTCTTTCTAAAAACCTCCACAGTTAAATACATGCACTTTATTATTATTATTATTATTATTATTATTATTAATATAACCGTTTACTTTCCCTCTTCATTTCTCCATGAAACCGCTAGCTCCTCTTTATTCCATGAAACCACCACCTTTATATTCTTCTTCATTATATCCTCCCTCCATTTACCTCCTCTTAAATATTTGATAAATATTTGATGTTTCAACTCCATCTTAATTTTAGTATTTAAGTCCACCATTGGGGTTGAAAATCGGGTTGGGTGGCTTATTTTCAGGATATCTTTAGAGTTAGTTTTATTTTATGCAATTTTATTTTATTTGCAATATAGTTTAGATTTTTCTTTTCATGCAATTGTACTCTTTTATTTCATAGTGATAGAATGTACTTTTCAATTATTAGTAGCTAAATTTCCATAAGTACTCGATCATGATGAAGCTTGGAATAAAATAAACTCTTCTTTTCTTTATCAAATGTCTTGTTCTTAATTTTGCTCGCTTACGATTTATTTTTGATTTATATTTCGTCGAATTCATATTTCGCGGATATGTTTTTCGATCCAAGATCTGTATCTTAAATGACCGAGAGGTTGCGGATACGAGTAGATCACTCAAAGATAAAAGGAGTTGCATGTACTCCTCGAGAGAGGACGACATAAATCCTCCGGATTGGAGTCAAATCCAATAGAGTGGTTCACCGCCTAATGCAAGATTAGGGGTTTCGACTGGCCGAGAGGTCTTAATCGATCAACCTAAGGTTAGTCAAAAGCATGAGCTCGAGAGAGATGCTTTTGTACTGTAGGAACCTCCACGGTCAAGTGAGAAATTTAAGAGTCTTGCGTAATTTATGTTTATGAAGGTTCATTTTAATCCAATGAGATTCTAGATCAAGTGCTATCTTTTCGTTTGTTTTCTAGCTTTAGTTTTAATTTACCTTCAATTTATATTCCGATAAAATAATATCAATTTGCGTGATTATAAGTACTCAACAGGCCCCGAGTCTAATACGATATTTCATATACTATATTTCGATAGGTACGCTTGCCTATTTGAGATTATAGTTTGGATACATTTTAAAACTATAAAATTCTTCATCAAGTTTTTGGCGTCGTTGCCGGGGACATTTTGTTGATATTTTGAAGGCGCAAATTGTATTACTTTTATCACTCTCTTTCTCTAACCCCAATTCCCTTTTTCATTTTTTTTTAAATTCTTTTCTATTAGGTACGGTTTGTGTTTATTTTCCTTTATTAAAAACTATGTTATCTCAATTGGCTGCTAAAATTGCCCAGCTTCAAAATCAATTCGATATTTTGAAAGCCGCAAAAAAGCGTCAATCTGTTTGTTTTTATTGTCACGGTTCTCATCCAAGTGAGTTTTGTTATCATTATAATTATTATAAAAATCATTCTTATGAAAATAATTTTGATAGTAATTATGATAATAATTCTTCTCACTTTTATGATAATTCAAATTTTTATGAAAATAATTTTTCTAATTTTTCCTATTTTCATGAAAATAATTTTTCAAGTGATAATGTGAATAATTATTTTAATGTAAATAATTATTCTTCCAACTCGGATGAAAACTTCTCTTGGTCGTAAGATCGACTGGAAGGTTTCCCGAGTTATGAGAATAATTATTTGGATCCAAATTTTTGTTGTTCTTCTTCCGCACCACAATCTTTCTCTCTTAATTTTGGGGAATCCTCTCATTTGCAATATGATTCTTCCCCCCAAAATTTGGATGAAAATTTTCTTACGTTTACTGATTCTTCTCCTTCGAATACTGTTGCTAATGAGGAACATGACTTCTCATGTACCCCAGTAGTTGTTTATACTGAAGAAGAACAACAACTTTTATTTCAAGAGCTCGTTAGGTGTATGGATGCGCTGGACGGAGTAGATGAAGAATATGTTTCTCCTCCTACTACTCCCCATTTTCCTCCTATTAATGAATCTCCTTGCACAATTTATGATTTTCTAGCAGCGTAAATTTATGAACATGATGCTTCCGATGATTTTATTTTAAATAAATTTTCGGACAAAAAATTAATTTTAGAAAATAAACAACTCGAGCCTAATCTTATAACTTCGCAAGAGTCTCCTCCTTGCGAAGATTTTCCTGACGCACTTCTTTTTGATTATTCTTTCCCTAACAAGTTTCAGGAAGAAGATGAGCCGTTGCAATCAAATGTTGTCCCCGACCAATTTGCCGCTCATCTAGAAAGATTCAAATCACCTCAGGTATGCATAGGTGATTTGAATCTAAATTTTCAAGTCAACTGCAAGAATGAAAATCAAGAAGCAAGCGGAGGAGTAGCCGGGCAAGCGACTTTGGCATCTTCGCCAAAGCGAGAATTAAGGGAGTTACCCGTTCATTTCAATTTTTATTTTCCTTTCTCCTAACCCGAACCGTCTAGCTTAAAGACGGGCAAAAGAAAAGCGCTCTTGGGAGACACCCCTTGTTTATGTTTAATATTTTTTTAAAAAAAACTTCTAATTTTTTTTTATTTTATTTCTTCTTGTTTCTCCCCTCTTACTTGACTTATAAACATTGGGGACAATGTTTATTTTTAAGTATGGGGGTGGATTCATCTTTATTGTTTTTATCTAAAAATATAAAAAAAATGAAAAAATCTTTAAATTTTTTAAAAAATATAAAAATCTTAAAAAATTACAAAATTTTGTTTTTTATTTTTATTTTATAAAAAAATACAAAAAAATAGGAAAAAAAGAAAATCCAAAAAAATATAATAAACCCTTACTTAATATTTTTGTGACTTTTCAGAAATTTATTTTGAGTTTATTTATAAGAATTTTTATAATTTTTGATTTTCTAATCTTTTATTTCATCAAAGTTAGTTAAAGATAATTTTTAGGTGATTTGATTTTAAGAAATAAATTTATGAAGCAAATTTGTTTGGAGAAATCTATTTAGATATTTTTTCTCTTTTATTGTAATTAGTTTCAACTTTGTGGTATTTAGATTAACAATTCTTAGATTTTAATTATATTCACTTTATGCTTTAAGATTGTTAGGAAAACTTAAATCACTATAGTTGCTCTCTTAGTTTTTTAATTTAATCTCAAATTTGTTAAGTCTTTCCCCTTGTTTTTAATTTTCTTGTTAGATCATATGTCATGGGGATAAGAGGATAAAATTCATTATCCCATGGTACACATATACAATTTTTCATTTTTGGTTAGATCATATGTAATGGGAATTAAATATTCCTTGGTACACATATGCACCCCCCCAAAAAGGAGTAAGAGGATAAAATTCATTACTCCTAAGCAATTTTGTTTGAAGAGAAAAAAAACATCAAAAAAGGAAAAAATTGTGCGGGGTGAGAGGATAAAATTCATCACCCCCAATCTAAGATCTCTTCAATTTTCCTTTTTCCAAACCCAAAACCCAATATAATTGCTTAGATTTAAATTAAAATTTTAAGAGAGCATAAGTAGTAGTTTAAATTTTCCTTTAAGTTTCTTTTTAGTGAAAAAGTGTTAATAATTTTTAATCTAACTTTGTTTGCTAAATACTTAATTTTGAGTTCTAATTAATTTATTAGAGAAAACTTTGCAAATATTTAGCTCTTCACATTTTACTTTCATATTTTAGGACTTAAAATTTTGAATCCCTAAAATTTTATTTTTAACTTTCTTTTGATTTAATAAATTTTTAGTTTGATTAAAAATTATATTAATATCTTATAAGTACTTTTCATAGTTTTGCTCTGGAATAGCAAAAACTTAAGTATGGTGGTATTTGATAAGTAATATTTACACGTATTTTTACTATAATATTTAGTTTAATATTTAGTTTTAATTAATAATATTTTATTTATTCTGGTTAATAAATTATATCTTTTTGATATCTATTAAATAATTTAAGTTTTATTTATTTTTGTAGGATTTATAACTATTTTTTAGTATTTATTTTAGTTTAATAATTAATATAAAATTAATAATAATTTAGGTATTTTCATTTATAAATCATTTATTTTATATTTTAGTTTACTAATTTAATATATATTTATTTTTGTAGGTTTATTGACGTGGTCGCGCTCCCGACGTTTGCAAAATAAATATTTACCGAAGTCGTCACGTTGGCCGAGCAATTCATGTAATCTACATGAAACCAAGTCAAAGTCTCGCTGCATTCGTTCAAGCCGATCAAGCGTTCACGTCGCAACTACTCATTCAGCTCTTCTTCATGCAAGCTCATGACAAATATATTATTATGCATTGATGCCGCCACGCCATCATCGCCAACTCTCAAAATCACCGGTGCCAAGCAAGTCTTCGACATTCAACTATTTTCATCATTCACATGCACAACGCCATCGCCGTCACCTTTTCATGTCAAAGCCCCCATCTCATCATATAACCTACATCACCACCCATTTCTCTTTCTAAAAACCTCCACAGTTAAATACATGCACTTTATTATTATTATTATTATTATTATTATTAATATTAATATAACCGTTTACTTTCCCTCTTCATTTCTCCATGAAACCGCTAGCTCCTCTTTATTCCATGAAACCACCACCTTTATATTCTTCTTCATTATATCCTCCCTCCATTTACCTCCTCTTAAATATTTGATAAATATTTAATGTTTCAACTCCATCTTAATTTTAGTATTTAAGTCCACCATTGGGGTTGAAAATCGGGTTGGGTGGCTTATTTTCAGGATATCTTTAGAGTTAGTTTTATTTTATGAAATTTTATTTTATTTGCAATATAGTTTAGATTTTTCTTTTCATGCAATTGTACTCTTTTATTTCATAGTGATAGAATGTACTTTTCAATTATTAGTAGCTAAATTTCCATAAGTACTTGATCATGATGAAGCTTGGAATAAAATAAACTCTTCTTTTCTTTATCAAATGTCTTGTTCTTAATTTTGCTCGCTTACGATTTATCTTTGATTTATATTTCGTCGAATTCATATTTCGCGGATATGTTTTTCGATCCAAGATCCGTATCTTAAATGACCGAGAGGTTGCGGATACGAGTAGATCACTCAAAGATAAAAGGAGTTGCATGTACTCCTCGAGAGAGGACGACATAAATCCTCCGGTTTGGAGTCAAATCCAATAGAGTGGTTCACCGCCTAATGCAAGATTAGGGGTTTCGACTGGCCGAGAGGTCTTAATCGATCAACCTAAGGTTAGTCAAAAGCATGAGCTCGAGAGAGACGCTTTTGTACTATAGGAACCTCCACGGTCGAGTGAGAAATTTAAGAGTCTTGCGTAATTTATGTTTATGAAGGTTCATTTTAATCCAATGGGATTCTAGATCAAGTGCTATCTTTTCGTTTGTTTTCTATCTTTAGTTTTAATTTACCTTCAATTTATATTCCGATAAAATAATATCAATTTGCGTGAGTATAAGTACTCAACAGGCCCCGAGTCTAATACGATATTTCATATACTATATTTTGATAGGTACGCTTGTCTATTTGAGATTATAGTTTAGATACATTTTAAAACTATAAAATTCTTCATCACATGTAAACGAGTGAAAAGAACAGGGTGGAAAATAAGTGTTAAACACTACCAACCCAACACGTAACTCAACAAGTGCATGAAATTTTCATCAAGTCCTGCTCAACCCGCAGGAGCAAAAAGGCAACATATATATACTCATTCCATCATCTTGATAACAAGAAACAATTATACGAGTGAAACATAAGCAGCAGTTAAGTTTGATTCCGCAAGGGTCTTTTGGTGGCGGCCCTAAAGTGGAACACACCAATAAAAGCTAGCCCAAATTGGGGCCAAAACGGTGCTCTACACCACAAAACAAAACCCGGTGGCCACCAAGGCTGAAACCAGACCACCCCTTACCGAATCCCCACACAAACGCTCCTGCCATGGTTCACAATTCGCCTCGCAAAACTCACCATACCCCAAGCTAAACATGTTTCATTTCATCGTCCTCACTCATGACTACAAAGTGCCCAAGTTATGTCAAACTTGATAGAATTTGGATCTCTACTTCACCATAAGCGAACCCCACAAGTAACACCATCGATTAAATCCAACAAGCTCGCGAATCATGTGAACAAGAAAGGTAGCTAATAGAAAATACAAGGTAAAACTGGACAAAAGTGAGGTAAGCAACAATGAGATGAATAATAGGTAAGCATATAGATTGGGAAATTCTTGAAAGACAATATTATGTATGCAACAAGGCTAACCTATTTAGACAAAAGTGAGGTGCAAAATAAGAAGAACAATCTTGAAAGGGGAAAGCTAGCTAAATTTGCACAATCAAAAACAACAAGAAAACAAGATTGGCAAGGGTGAAGAACACCGCTTGCCTGAACCGAGATGACACCGCGATGGCTGCTCCTCTTTTTCTCCTTCCCTTTCCTTAGCTTTTCTCCCTTGCTTTCACTTTGAGAATGAAGAAGAAGGTGAAATGAGGAGGAGGAATTTATTTTTCGGCCTTATTTCCTCCAGAACAGAGCTGGACCATTTGATCCAGAATCAAAGAAATGAACGGCATAAAAAAACTGGAAAAAATTGATTTTCGACCCTGACACGCCCTGTGACACGCACGTGTCATAGGACGTGTCACTTAAGCGGTGGACAACCGCCTCACCTCAAAACAGTACACGACCTGTGACACGCCCGTGTCATAGGCCGTGTCCCTGAACACGCCTATCTACATGGCCGTGTCACACGGCCGTGACACTGCCCACAACGCCCGCCAAACAACCCGAGAAGGACACGGCCTGGGGACACGCCCGTGTCCCAAGCCGTGTCACCTCTACTCGACACTCGTCGAGTGAATTTTGTCGAGCGACGGTCGTCGACCGCGGCACACGCCCTGTGACACGCCCGTATCACAGGCCGTGTCCCCTGCTCTCGACCCTCGACACTCGTCGAGTGAATTTCGTTGGACAAAGATCGTTGAGAATGGGACACGCCCTGTGACACGCCCGTGTCACAGGCCGTGTACCCCCTTATCTCGACACTCGACACTCGTCGAGTGAACTTCGTCGAGCGAAGTTCATCGAGAGTGGGACACGCCCTGTGACACACCCGTGTGACAGGCCGTGTACCCCTTCTCTTGACACTCGACACTCGTCGAGTGAACTTCGTCGAACGAACCCGGGACACGCCCTGTGACACGCCCGTGTCATAGGCCGTGTACCCCGACACGCCCTGGGACTCGGCCGTGTCCTAGGCCGTGTCACCCAAATGCGCTCCAGATCTTTGACCTCTTACCCCTCTCCACTGCTACAAAAACCTGCAGCCAGAATTTTGGCACCTGAAGGAGTAAAACCAACAAACACGATTTTATCTACTAACGCCACAGCTTCCATATAATCAACATGCTTTGAGCAACACGACTTAGGCTCGAGAAAGTGCAAGCATTCCCTAAGAGGCCTCAACGAGTCCCCAAATTGGACTCCGGCTTGCTGGGGATTCGTGCAACTAGGCTACCAAAACAGCCACTCGCAAGCCCGCGTGAAACCATGCTCGAACAACGGTCAGAGCCAACGCAACGCCCATCACGCGTAGGCAATCATTCAATGAAGAAAAAATCTGGGGCGTTACAATCACTCCCCCTAACAAAAAGTTTCGCCTCGAAACTTTTCAATACTTCGGATATCAATTAAAGAAGGAATCAAACAAAAACAGTCAGGCCCATACCAGCTTACTTTATGGAAATAAATGAGGGTGAGCCGCCCTCATCGTTGACTCGAGCTCACACGTCGCGCTTTCCACATTCTAATTTTTCCATAGCACCTTGACCATAGGAATCTTTTTTTTCTGCAACACGCGATCTTGGGAATCCAAAATACGGATGGGCATCTCCACATAAGAAAGGTTGGGCGCCAATTGCGGCACAAAGTCCAAAACTTGCTTGTCATTCCGCACACACTTTCGAAGTTGGCTGACATGAAACACGTCGTGAACATCAGGAAAGTTCACGGGTAACTCGACTTTGTATGCGGATGCACGAACCCGTGCAAGAATCTTGAAGGGACCCACAAATCTTGGGTCTAATTTGCGCTCTTTTCCAAACCTTTTCATGCCAACCATTGGGGAGACTTTTAGGAAGACAAAATCCCCCACAGCAAACTCTAACTCCGACCTTCGCCGGTTGGCGTACTTTTCATATCGCTCTTGGGCGATCCGGAGCTTCTCCCGAATAAGTCGTACGGCAACTTCCATGTCCTCGAGCGCCTCTGGGCCCAACAAAGGCCGCTCGCCAATCTCAGCCCAAAATAGGGGAGTCCGACATCGTCGCCCATATAAAGCTTCGAACGGAGCCATTTGCAAGCTTTCTTGATAGTTGTTATTATATGCGAATTCCATAAGCCGCAAACGTTCATCCCATGCTCCGCCATATTCAAGAATGTAGCATCGAATCATATATTCCACGATTTGGTTTACTCGTTCCGTTTGGCCATTCGTCTGAGGGTAGTAAGCAGTGGAATACCTCAAATCCGTCCCCAAACCCTCTTGTAGACTCTTCTAGAAACGAGAAGTAAATCGGGAATCCCGGTCTGAAATGATATTGACTGACACACCATGCAGTCGGATAATCTCGTTTAAATATAACTCCGCTATTGTCTTCATCGGGTAGTTGATTTTAAATGGTATGAAGTGAGCACACTTGGTCAACCTATCCACGATCTCTCATACAGAGTCATGTCCTCGTGGAGATCTTGGTAAGCCTGTAATAAAATCCATGGAAATGATTTCCCACTTCCATGTTGGAATCTCCAATGGCGTCAACTTGCCACCAGGCCTCCCATGATCAGCTTTCACCCGCTTGCAGGTATGACATTCAGATACAAATTGCGCTATATCTCTTTTCATTCCATACCACCAGACAATTTGTTTCAAATCACGGTACATTTTCGTTGAGCCTGGATGGTAGGCCATACTTGAGCCATGTGCTTCCCTACATACCATATCGCGAATGTCTTCAACTGCGGGGATACAAAATCGACCGTGATATTTTAACGTGCCTGCGCCATCAATAGCAAAATCTAGTAATTCACCTTTTTCAGTCCGAAGAAATAAAATTAAAAGATCAGGATCCTCCTTTTGATGTTGTCTTGCAAGCACCATCCATGAAGGTTCTTCTACTGCCGAATGACTTTGCGGTTCATATCTTCCCACGGAAATATCCATCAATAGAAATTCCTCCACTAGACGGTCGGCTGAAAGATTAAATAATTTACCTGTCTTCCGACTCAAAGCATCGGCCACAACATTAGCTCTTCCGGGATGATACTGAATCTCCACATCATAATCAGCTACATATTCAAGCCATCGCCGTTGGCGCAGATTAAGTTCCTTTTGCGTGAAGACGTACTTCAAACTTTTATGATCCGTAAAGATTTTACACTGCGCACCGTAAAGTAAGTGTCTCCACAACTTCAATGCAATTATTACCGCTGCGAACTCCAAATCATGCGTCGGGTAGTTCTTTTCATGACTTTTCAACTGCCGAGACCCATATGCAATTACTTTTTGGTCTTGCATTAATACACAGCCGAGTCCAATCTGCGATGCATCCACAAAAACCTCATAATCTATCCCCTCTGTCGGCAAGATCAACACAGGAGCGGTATATAACCTATTCTTGAGTTCAAGGAATGATGCCTCACACTTGTCATTCCAATCAAACGCCACATTATTCTGGGTTAAGCGAGTCAAAGGTGCGGCCAACGTAGCAAAACCTTCTACAAATCTACGATAATAGCCGGCCAATCCCAAGAAGCTCTGAATCTCCTTGGGTGTCTCCGGTCTCCTCCACTCCATGACTGCAGCAATCTTTTCGGGATCCACTGAAATTCCATGTTGATTAATAACATGACCCAGGAATGCAACCTGAGGTAACCAAAACTCACATTTGCTTAACTTTGCGAACAACTTTTGGTCTCGCAAAGTGGTCAATACCAATCGCAGATGCTGTTCATGCTCCTCAACACTGCGGGAGTAGACAATAACGTCGTCAATAAAAACCACCACAAACCTATCCAAGTAGTCCTTGAACACCCGGTTCATCATATCCATGAAGGCTGATGGTGAGTTGGTCAAACCAAACGACATCACAAGAAATTCAAAATGGCCATGCCTCGATCGAAACGCAGTCCGCGGAATATCAGACTCCCGAACCTTTAGCTGATGATAGCCCGAGCGGAGATCAATCTTCGAAAATACTGAACTTCCACGCAGTTGATCAAACAAATCATCAATTCTTGGCAGGGGGTACTTGTTTTTAATCGTCACCTTGTTCAATTCCCGGTAGTCGTTGCAAAGCCGCATCGACCCATCTTTCTTCTTCACAAATAACACCAGTGCACCCCAAGGTGATGAACTTGGCCTGATAAACCCCTTTGCCAATAAGTCATCCAGCTGGGTACGCAACTCTGCTATCACGTGGGGCCATTCTGTACGGCGCTTTCGCAATAGGCCGCGTACCCGGCTCCTAATCAATGACAAACTCGACATCACGATCAGGGGGGAAGACCAGGAAGATCAATAGGAAAAACACCTGGAAATTCACGCACAATAGGAATCTCCTCCAAACGTGGCAAAACAGCACTAGTCCCCACCACTGAGACTAGACAAGCAAAACAGTCGAAAACAAACAACGTCTGAACACATACCGCCGAAATCCCTGGAGAATCCTGGCAAGAATCACCATAAACACTTCCCGGCTGACCATTGTCCTTGATAAAATCCAAGCGCTTTCCATTGCACTGGATGACGACGTCATAGCGGGATAACCGGTCCATACCCAAGATAACGTAAAAATCTTCTAACTCGATTACCTTGAAATCAACCTTCGCTAAGAAATCACCCAACAAAATGGGACAATTAAGAAGACCCCAGTCTGCTACCACAGAAGCACCGGAAGGAAACCTCACCAATAAGGCATTCCCCACTCGATCTGGTGTCAAATGATACCGATCCAGAAAGGTTCGAGCCACAAATGAATGGGTCGTGCCAGAATCGAAGAGAACACGCGCTCAACGGTTCTTTACCTTAAAGTTTCCTATAAGGGTACATATGTAGCTAAGAACTACGCATAAGGACGTGAACCAGAGGAATGAATCGAACCTGAGATAACCTGAGGGGACATCTGAGCTTCCTCTGAAGAAATCACATTTAACTTCTCCTTTCCTTTATCCAACCGCGGAGGCGGAGGCAAAGCCTGGAGTGGCATTGGCTGCAGCATGGGCTGGTTTTGTGGGCACCTTGCCTTGAGATGTCCCTATTTGCCACACTGAAAGCACACCTTGTCTTTGACCAAGCAGCGGCACACATCAAGACCTCTTCCCCCACAACTTGTACACTCCAAGCCTCTGGTTGGCGCACCCTGAATGGCGTGCACCTGCTCCTTCTTCTGCATGCCCAATCGCTTGAAACATCGCTCAAACGGGTGACCTGCTCGGCCACAGAAGCTACACGTCTCCTTATTCTTCTTTCTCCCAGAAGCTTCTTGGGAGCTTTTCCATTCCACGAGCTTTCTTTTGTCCTGCCTCATCAACTGCCCTCTTTGTTTTGCATTGTCTATCGCTTCAACCTTCAAAGCAGCCTCAACCATACTAGTATAACTCGTCGCTCCATAAGAACTTGCGAACTGCTGAACGTCGCTGCGGAGTCCGCCAATAAATCTCTTCACTCGGTCAGCTTCCGTAGTCACCAAGCCCGGAACGAACTGACTTAGCTTACTAAACTCAATTTCATACTCACTAACTGTGAGTTTCCTCTGCTTCAGGTACAAGAAGTCATTCATCAGGCGGTCCCTTTCAACTGACGGTAGAAACTTACGCCGTAACATTTCTTTAAAGGCTTCCCACGAACATCCCGCCACTAGGCTTTCCTTTTCTCGCAACCACCAACTTTTAGCCAACCCTTTTAGTTGATAGGCGGCAAGCATCACCTTCTGGTCCTCGGTAACGCCAGAATAGACAAACATCTCTTCCAACGTGATCACCCAATCATCCAAGATCACAAAGTCCGCTTTTCCGTCATAGGTAGGTGGTCCAAGTCGCTGAAACTGCGAGATAAAAGTCATCGCAGGAGGAACCACAACTGGGGGTATCAATGCTACGGAAGGTGTAGAAATAGTGGGGCCTCTGACAGTCTCTTGCACTCTTGGTGCCAGCCCAGACATCGCTGATGACATAGCTTGGAGCTGGGACTGCACTTCCTGCACCTGCCTCGTCAAAGCCTCATTACTTTGGCGTAGACTATCCATCAAAGCATTATTCTACGCGCCCGAAGACTCGCCCTCAGATTGGGGAGTCTGCCTTGTCACTGGACGCTTCGACATCCTATAAACCATTTCACTCGATATCAAACTCAAACCCAACAATCAACACATAACTACTATGTACAGACAATACATGTATAAATATGAACATCAACTGCTAACTTGTTGTGGGAGTTTGAGAATGATGTTATGCCTAGGCTGCGATGACTCACCGTCATCCCACTAACTTGTGCCTAAACCATGAATGCATAAATTTCTTTGACCCAAAACCATGTGTGTACAGGTGTCATCATGTAAATCTTAGCTTGGCACGTTGTGCTCATGCAATGTTATGTTATGCGTGTTGTGCTATGCATTCTAGAAAAGGCCTTATTGCATGCCATGAGCGGTCGTACGCATCACAATGCTATGCATCCCATACTACATAACATTGCATGCAACGAATAAAAGAAAACGTGCTAGTCGCATCCATACGGTAAGGTTATGCATCCCATACTACATAACCCGCACATGTTGCCCCTATGGTGGATCCATATACAACCACATATTATGCATCTCATACTATATAATATGCCCCATATACTTCTGTTCATACCATGAGTGTAGTGTTCGTGCTTCGGCCAAGACGTACTGGTGGCACCTCGGTGTGTGTGTCCTATGTTGATGATTAGTAATGTTTACTACAAGGACAGTTTGCCCGACCAATTGTCAAGCAAACCTCCCTCTGATACCAACTGTCACAGCCCGCATTTCCCCAACGAGTGCATCGTATCAGAGTAAGAGGAACTACGTGTTATGATGCCGCGTCGTGCAGGGGATAACTGCACACGCTCAGGCAAAGCCTCGACGCTTACTTAGTAGTTGAAAATCATCAATTATATGCAAGAAAAACGTTTAGTTTGATGGCCGTATCCCTCGGCCTTAGGAATCAAAATGTGTGTTTGTACGCGGCGGAAATACTTTCGTTTACTTATGATGATCTCCTATATGCATTCTAGATTTATAATAATATAAGAAATCATCCTTTTTACGTTGTTTGGAAAATACTTGTTAGGTGACCAAAACATGTTATGCATGGTATATAATAATAGGTTTTGTTTAGCTTAAAAATACCTAATGCAACCTACCATACACCCTTCCCAAGAGCAAGTAGACATCATCTCATCCACATGATTTATAGTAGCAGTCTAGCATTCATATGTAGCAAGTAAAGAAAACCACCAATGGGCGCCAACAAGCTGACACGAACCCATTGTGGCGTATGTATGTCTGTACACCAAAGTAAAGAACTACCTCGCTAAGTAAGCTCGGCTAGCTCCAAAGAGACTCTACCCAAGCACTAGCCGCTCAGCCGGCTACAACCTGCACCTAAGGCATTCAAGAAAGAACACCTCAGCAATCATCAAAGCTACACAAAATAGAGCATTAAGTTCATCAAATATAACGAAGGGGCTTACCGACCCCGTAGACATTTCATGTAAACGAGTGAAAAGAACAGGGTGGAAAATAAGTGTTAAACAATGCCAACCCAACACATAACGCAACAAGTGCATGAAATTTTCATCAAGTCCTGCTCAACCCACAGGAGCAAAAAGGCAACACATATATACTCATTCCATCATCTTGATAACAAGAAACAATTATACGAGTGAAACATAAGCAGCAGTTAAGTTTGATTCCGCAAGGGTCTTTTGGTGGCGGCCCTAAAGTGGAACGCACCAATAAAAACCAGCCCAAATTGGGGCCAAAACGGTGCTCTACACCACAAAACAAAACCCGGTGGCCACCAAGGCTGAAACCACACCACCCCTTACCGAATCCCCACACAAACGCTCCTGCCATGGTTCACAATTCATCGTCCTCACCATACCCCAAGCTAAACACGTTTCATTTCATCGTCCTCACTCATGACTACAAAGTGCCCAAGTTATGTCAAACTTGATAGAATTTGGATCTCTACTTCACCATAAGCGAACCCCACAAGTAACACCATCGATTAAATCCAACAAGCTCGCGAATCATATGAACAAGAAAGGTAGCTAATAGAAAATACAAGGTAAAACTGGACAAAAGTGAGGTAAGCAACAATGAGATGAATAATAGGTAAGCATATAGATTGGGAAATTCTTGAAAGACAATATTATGTATGCAACAAGGCTAACCTATTTAGACAAAAGTGAGGTGCAAAATAAGAAGAACAAGCTTGAAAGGGGAAAGCTAGCTAAATTTGCACAATCAAAAACAACAAGAAAACAAGATTGGCAAGGGTGAAGAACACCGCTTGCCTGAACCGAGATGACACCGCGATGGCTGCTCCTCTTTTTCTCCTTCCCTTTCCTTAGCTTTTCTCCCTTGCTTTCACTTTGAGAATGAAGAAGAAGGTGAAATGAGGAGGAGGAATCTCTTTTTCGGCCTTATTTCCTCCAGAACAGAGCTGGACCATTTGATCCAGAATCAAAGAAATGAACGACACAAAAAAACTGGAAAAAATTGATTTTCGGCCCTAACACGCCCTGTGACACGCCCGTGTCACAGGCCGTGTCACTTAAGCGGTGGACAACCGCCTCACCTCAAAACAGTACAGGGCCTGTGACACGCCCGTGTCACAGGCCGTGTCCCTGAACATGCCAATCTACACGGCCGTGTCACACTGCCGTGACACAGCCCACCGCGCCCGCCAAACAACCCGAGAAGGACACGGCCTGGGGACACGCCCGTGTCCCAAGCCGTGTCACCTCTACTCGACACTCGTCGAGCGTATTTCGTCGAGCGATGGTCGTCGACCGCGGGACACGCCCTGTGACATACCCGTGTCACAGGCCGTGTCTCCTGCTCTCGACACTCGACACTCGTCGAGTGAATTTCATCGGACAAAGATCGTCGAGAGTGGGACACGCCCTGTGACACGCCTGTGTGACATGCCGTGTACCCCCTTCTCTCGACACTCGACACTCGTCGAGTGAACTTCGTCGAGCGAAGTTCGTCGAGAGTGGGACATGCCCTGTGACACGCCCGTGTCACAGGCCGCGTAGCCCTTCTCTCGACACTCGACACTCGACGAGTGAATTTTGTCGAACGAACCCGGGACACGCCCTGTGACATGCCCGTGTCACAGGCCGTATACCCCAACACGCCCTGGGACACGGCCGTGTCCTAGGCCGTGTCACCCAAATGCGCTCCAGATCTTCTACCTCTTACCCCTCTCCCCTGCTACAAAAACCTGCAGCCAGAATTTTGGCACCTGAAGGAGTAAAACCAGCAAATACGATTTTATCTACTAACGCCACAACTTCCATATAATCAACCCGCTTTGAGCAACATGACTCAGGCTCGAGAAAGTGCAAGCATTCCCTAAGAGGCCTCACCGAGTCCCCAAATTGGACTCCGGCTTGCTGGGGAATCATGCCACTAGGCTACCAAAACAGCCACTCTCAAGCTCGCGTGAAACCATGCTCGAAAAACAGTCAAAGCCAACGCAACGCCCATCACGCGTAGGCAATCATTCAATGAAGAAAAAATTCGGGGCGTTATAGTGGATGTGGCGCTTCCATCTTCATTGAGGTAGAAGGGTTCCTTAGTTGTCGAGGTTCTCTTGTCACTCCGAGGGATGATCATGACTGGGATGTTTCTTGATTTCGCCAGATTGGATCGGAGCTGAGGGCAGAATTGTAGGAGACTCGAACATCTTTAGAGGTGGAGAAATCTCTGATGGAATGGACTACATAGATGTTGATGCGTGCTCAATAGGAGACTTCTCATTTGGAGCTAGAGTTTTGTGCGGTGAAAGTACAAGTGAAGGCGTTATCTTCTGATAGCTGCGTGCCAGAGTTGAAGGTTGTTGGTCTTGCAGAGTACATGGATTCTCTGGATTATATGCGAGATTGTTGCTTGATTAGCGAGGAAGTTCGTGACGAGATCTGAAGCAATGAGTTGGAGCCTTATATGGAAGATGTTCGAGAGCTGGCCCTCAGACGTAGGGTCTCGAAGGCCTTTTGACTTGTTGGCATAAGCTTGGGATGTGACATATCCGGCCTTAGCTTTGATGATATCTCTGGCGACGAGAGTTCTGATGTTGACGTGGCTGATATATAACGGCGATATCTCCTTGTATTAGTGCGTTTGCATCTTTTTCTTTTTGTTATGTCTGGTAAATATTTGTTATCACCCTTTGGTGATTTTATGTATCACATCTGCAACTTTACTTGATATGATAGCATTGTCCTTAATCTTTTATCTTTTGTGGCCTGAGTCATGGTGGCTACTCAAGAGAGCATTGCTGGGGAATGTAAATATCTGATCCGGGTATTACAAGGAGCGCGCTGCCTAGAGGCAAATGTGGTAAAGAGTGCGCTATCGGGAGGCAGTTGCTGTGAGGGGCGCGCTGCCCGGAGGAAGTTCTTTTGAGGGGCGCGCTGTCCGGAGGCAGTTGTTGTGAGGGGCACGCTGCCCGGAGGCAGTTGTTGTGAGGGGAGCGCTGTCTTGAGGCAGTTTCTATGAGGGGCGTGCTACCCGGAGGCCGTTGCTATGAGGGGCACACTGCTCGGAGGCAGTTGGTGTGACGGACGCACTGCCTGGAGGCAGTTGTTGTGAGGAGCGTGTGTAACGCCCCTAGCCGATCCAACATGACAAAGTCACGGCTCAGCTCTAGACGACGCTATCGGGCTGCAGCACAAGCACCCCAACCCCTCTCCAGCACTTTGGCGGGTTGTTAGTGGCCACAGTCTCCCTTGATGTGCGAAATTCTCTGGTTAAGCAGGCAGCATAAGGACTTTTCAGGAGGTCACCCATCTCAGTACTACTCCAACCCGAACATGCTTAACTATGGAGTTTTTCGACATCTCATCACCAATTGAGCTCAGATCAATTGGTGATGAGGAGTTGAAAAACTCCATAGTTAAGCGTACTCGGGCTAGAGTAGTACCGGGATGGGTGACCTCCTGGGAATTCCCCGTGGTGCGCGCTTGACTATCGAGTTTGGCTCATCAAAGGGAGGTTGTGACCACCAATAACCCGCCAGTGGCTGGAGAGGGGTTGGGGTGCTTGGGCTGCAGCCCGGTAACGTCGCCTAGAGCGAAGCCGTGATATTGTCACGTTGGATCGGCTAGGGTCATTACAATAAAAGTGCACTTTTTATTGTAACGTCCTGTTCCACCTTTCGTGGATCACAACACCACTAGGCCTTACGCGGACTGTTATCGGGCTACAGACCAAGCACCCCAACCTATCTCCCTCCATAGGCAGGTTGTTAGTGGCCACAGCCTCCCTTTGATGAGGCAAACTCGATAGTCAAGTGCGCATCACGGAGACTTCCCAGGAGGTCACCCATCCCGGTACTACTCCAGCCCGAGCACGCTAAACTATGGAGTTTTTTCACTCCTCATCACCAATTGAATTGCAGCTCAATTGGTGATGAGGAGTGAAAAAACTTCATAGTTAACCGTGCTCGGGCTGGAGTAGTACTGGGATGGGTGACCTCCTGGGAAGTCCCCATGGTGCGTACTTGACTATTGAGTTTGCCTCATCAAAGGGAGGTTGTGGCCACCAACAACCCGCCTATGGAGGGAGAGGGGTTGGGGTACTTGGGCTGCAGCCCGGTAACGGTTCGCATAAGGGCTAGTGGTGTTGTGATCCACGAAAGGTGGAACGGGATGTTACAACACGCTGCCCGGAAGCAGTTACTATAAATGTAAATAGACGCTTTTGCACTTGGGCGAAGTGAGCATGCATTTCAAACCGCACGGATGATGCTCTCCTTTTATAGGCCTGAAATGAGAAAACTTTAAAAGATATTAGAGTTAAAGTCGTGATACTATTCTTGTGGAGATTTACATGAAGAATTCATATGAAAGTAAATTTGATAAACATTACAATGGGCAGGGCCCCGCTGATAGGTACGAAGCCCTCTCTTGGGTCGGTCTACTTAGGGGTTGCCACCCAGCCCATTCTAGCAAGCAGTTGGTCGATTTCCTGTCTGCGGACTTGGTGCTTAGCTCCACAAGAATCTCCCCAGGAGGCCTTTTTCGACAAGATACTTGATTTCCTCCTTAAGCTTTGAGAAATCTTCTGTGTCATGTCCTCTTCCCTGGTGGAACTCGCAATACTTTGTCTGGTCCCCCGTATTTTTAGTGAGGGGTCTGGGCTTGCAGAGCGCCTTATTGCCTTGGATTGCATAACATACATTTGTCCTGGAGGTGTTGAGGGGTGTGTATTTCGGGTGATTCTGAGGTTATGGGTTGCTACGACATCCACTATTCTTCCCCATGTCTAATGAACCTTCTTGCTCCCTTGTCCTTTTTATGCCTCTATCGAATTATTTTTGATGTGTCTCAATTGCTTCGTCGACTGCAATCTGGGCTTCGACTAGTCATATTAGATCATGATAACTTGATGTTGTTTCTTTCATTAATGTTGAATAGAAGTTGCCCGGGCGAAGTCCTCCTAAGAGGAAGCCTTTTAAGAGCTTGGGGTTGACTTTTGGGATCAATCGTTCCTCTTTAGTGAAATGACAAAAATAATCTCTGAGGGTTTCCCCCTTACTTTGGCGGAGCCCAGACAAGTGAGAGGGATCTTTGATTATCCGACGGCTCGCGATGAATTGGTCCGTAAATTATTGTGTCAGTTCTGCGAAATCCTTGATTTCTCCTTCCTTCAAGGAAAGGAACTAGGTGCGAGCTTGCCATTTTAGAGTCGCGGGGAAAGCTTGACACAACAGTTGTTCTGAGGCATTGCAAAGTTGCATCATGATTGCGAAATGTCTGACATGCTCTGACGGGTCACTTGTACCATCGTACGTCTCGGCCTTTGGGACCTTGAATCCATACGAGATTGGATGCGTTAGGACCTCAGGTACAGATGGAGAGCAATGATGGAGGGGGCGGCTGGCTGAAGCGTTACTTCACCTGCTTGCTCACGCTCTACTGTGATTAAGCCAAGAACTTCTTCACACATGAGCCTTTCATCGAGGTCCGCTATTTCAGGGCAGTTGAATTGATTTTGAGCTTCAGGTTCTCTGTCAGGACGGGCTTCACGGCCTTGAATATCCAATTTGGGGAGTTCTTCTTTAAGCATGTTGACAGGAAAGTGAGGAGGAACTGGACCGACGTGCCCCCCAAGGTTCATACCTTCTACAGTGTGGGTAACTTCTCTCACCATAGTCTCTTGTCACGTGTACCACTGTGTTGAGGGTACAATATTTTGAGGATGTTGGGAACTCGTTTCCCATAGACGGTGTCAAACTGTTGC
Organism: Platanthera guangdongensis; assembly: GCA_039583875.1. Classification (NCBI taxonomy): domain Eukaryota; kingdom Viridiplantae; phylum Streptophyta; class Magnoliopsida; order Asparagales; family Orchidaceae; genus Platanthera; species Platanthera guangdongensis. The sequence continues at coordinate 70,074,267 of CM077152.1, forward strand.
GGTCTAACTCAACGTCTCGGTCGGACCGGAATAACCTGAACCGCCTTAGCTCTCGGAACGATCGAGTGCGCACATAGTCAATGAAAATAGAAAACTGTCAAGGTATTTTTTTTTACTTGGAAAACCCCGGAAAGAGGTGAAAACCACGTGGCTGGATCTGTGCCGACCAAACCTCCACTAGATCAGAGTGCTGTTACAGGGCTTTTCAAGAACTCGTGGGCGTCATGCTGCCTCTCTTTACAATTATTGGAGAGAGAGAGAACCTGGAGGGTGACAAGCCACCGCTCGCAGGGCTAATTATTTCCTCATGTGCTGCGGTGAGCGATATGCTCGTTGTATTCTGGAGTCTTCTAATAATTCCTGGAGGCAGGGGGCAGCTTGTTGTACTCGCTCTGATGTCTGGGACTTGGAAGCTCGTGCGACGCGTCGGGCGCATCCTATTATTTGTGGATTGTCTCTTGTTGTACGTGGAGGAGACGAGAATTGCTGACTTGTTGATGCTTGGTGGGCTTGTTGCTGAGTTGTACGCATTGAATACTTGCAACAATATTGGGAGCCTAACACATAGAGGTGTGTTTGGGGTGGACTTGAAGGCAGAGCTCGCGGAGAGCTGGCTGGCTGATGGAGAGCATATAGGGCACTTTACTGGAGGGGAGCGCGCAGAGCGCTAGTTGGCAGAGAGCGCGTGAGGTGCTTGTTGACGGGGAATACGTGGAGCGCTTGTTAGCAGAGAGCGCGCAAGGAAGAGATGCTCACTAGAGTGCGCAAGGAGGCAATGCGCACTGGAGCGCGCAAGGAAGGCAACACACACAGGAGCGCACAAGGAAGAGATGCACGCAAGGAGGCGATTCACGTGTGAGCGCGTAAGGAAGAGATGCCCGCAAGGAGGCGATGCGCGTGGGAGCGCGCAAGGAAGATGACGCGCGCGGCAGTGCACAAGGAAGGCCACGCGAGCAGGAGAGCGCAAGGAAGGCAACACGTGCAGGAGCGCGCAAGAAAGAGAAATGGAGGAGAGATAAAATCTGTATGAGGATTTCCCAGACGTAGAATATGAAGATCTTCGAAGGAGGCGTCGAAGACGAAGGGGATTTTCAAGGAGCACTTGAAGGTCTTCGAAGAAGGAAAAGTTGATGAAGGAGGAAGTTGAGAGAAAATATGTATGAGGATTTTCCGATGAAGGAGAGAATGAGAATTAAAGGGGGATCTTGGGCCCTATTTATTGGTTTCATGGGTGGTTATGGGGGTTATGTGGCTATCTGCAGCTCATAACCACCATGATTGCTATTAATAGACCGCTTTCTTGACATATTTACGCGTATAATATTTAATAATTATACTAACCATAGACTGACCTAGTTTTTTACAACGCATTTTCTTCATTACGGGAGATCATGCGAGCGATTATGTGGGTGGTTACCCACGTAACCGACGACGGCGATCGCGGGAGCATGATCCGACGACGGGGTATACAATGATGGCCGACAGGCGGCGGCGCCGACGGGGAAGATTGCTCGCCGGCGAGGGTCACACTTGTCTGGAGGAATATGACTGGCCGCCAACGGAAGGCCGGACCGACCGAGGGGAAGGCAATACAACCTCTAATCAGAGCCTACGAAGGAGGACGGGCGGCCAAATGGCCGCCCGTTCCGATCCAAAGGAAGGTCACCCCCGTGAGGGGCGGCGGGCATGCACGGGCGGCGGAACCACCGCCCGTTCTGGGCTAAACGGGGGCCGCCCCTGTGAGGGGCGACAGCCAGAATGGGCAGAAAAATTGCTGCACGTTCTGGGCGAAACAGAGGCCGCCCCTTTGAGGGGCAGAAGCCAGAACGGGCGGCAAAATTTCCGCCCGTTCTGGGCGAAACAGGGGCCGCCCCTGTGGGGGGCGCCGACCAGATTGGGCGGCAAAATTGCCGCTGGCGGCAAAATTGCCGCCCGTTCTTGGCGAAACAGGGGCCGCCCTTGTGAGTGGCGGCGACCAGAATGGGCGGCAGAATTTCTGCCCGTTCTTGGCGAAATAGGGGCCGCCCCTGTGAGGGACAGCGATGAGAATGGGCGGCAGAATTGTCGCCCATTATGGGCAAAGCACGGGCCGCCCCAATGAGGGGCGACGGCTAGTACGGGAGGCAAAGTTGCCTCCCGTTCTGGATGAAACACAGGCCGCCCCTGACAGGGGAGGCGACTCCGTCAGGCGGCCAGGCGGCCGAGGAAAAAGGCTACGCCCTGCGCGCGACCTGGCTCTGCGTCCACAGGTGAGCGCTTCCTAGTGCGCGTACAGGTGCGCGTGACCCAAAACGAGCGCATGTGTGCACGGCCCGAAACGCGCGCAGGCGCGCACTTCCCCTAGCGCGCGCTTCCCATGACTAAACAATTCTTATGGGAAAACTAGGGTTGTAAGCTGGAACCAACCGAACCGCCTAACCAAACCAAACCGCACAGTTCGGTTCGGTTTTAGTAGCCCACGGTTCAGTCACGGTTCCAATTTTTGAAAAACCGTGTGCTTCGGTTCGATTCACAGTTCAAAGTGTCAAACTGAACCGAGTCAAACCAAACAAAACCATATTAGTTTAAATTATATTTAATTTTAATAGGGATACTTTATTTCATAAGTTCTAAGCCTAATTTATTAAAAATAAATAATAAAATTATTAACTTTTACTGTTTTATGCTGAGTATAATATATTAATTAAGTCTTGACAACAGAACTATAACATTAAAAATTTTTATTTATTTTAAACATTAACATCTTTCAATGTATGATAGATTCATGAATCAATGTTACTTTCTTTCTATAGTAGGATTAAAGGGATAAACTATCCTTGATTAGCCACACAAGGTCTATACATAGGTCGAGAAAGAAAATCAGTTGGTGATTTTTTTTCATTATGACGATAACTTCGACAATGTCTTGGTCTGACATTAATACTCTCATCAATGCTAGTATTGATCTTGTCAGTTCTCAGTAGCAAATTTCTTTTCTTTAAGTATTGAACCACTCAAACCGAACCAAATTAAACCGAACGGTTCGGTTCAGTTCCAATGGTGTTCGCAGTTCGGTTCGGTTTCAAATTTTTAGAACCACACGTGAGTGGTTCGGTTAGCAGCTTTGATCAAAAATCGAACCAAACCGTTACAGCCCTAGGGAAAACCCCATCTTTTTGGCTCTCTTTGTGACAACTTATGATGATGATTAAGCTGCTATTTGAAAATTGATGCTTGATAGAGATTTTATAAAAGCAATGATGAATAAGCAGTCGACTGTTTGAATTGTTTGTTTATAAGTGCTTATCTAAAATTGTTTTCATTCGTAAGTGTTTGTTCGTTTGGACGCATTTTTTTTTCGCCTGGGCGCGATTTTTTTGCCCGGGTGCATATTTTTCGACAGGACAAGATTTTTTTCACCCAGTTATAAACTTTTTTCGCCCAAGCTCGATATTTTTTCGCTCGGGCAGTTTTTTCACTTGGGCAGTTTTTTTCGCCTTAGCTCGATTTTTTTCGCCCGAGCGGTAATTTTCGCTTTAGCGCGATTTTTTTCGCCCGAGCGTGATTTTTTCGCCAGTACGCAATTTTTTCTCTCTGATGCATTTTTTTCGCCCAGACGAGTTTTTTTCGCCCGGACAAGAATTTTTTTCCCGAGCGTGATTTTTTCTCTCGGTCATGGTTTTTTCGCCCGATCGTGGTTTTTTTTCGCTCGGGCGCGATTTTTTCGCTCGGGTGTTTTTTTTTTTGCCCGGGCGCATTTTTTTCGCTCGTACGCGCTTTTTTCCCCGGGGCGCATTTTTTTCCTTCTGGCTGCCGGGCGTGTTTTTACCCCCGAGCGCATTTTTTTGCCCTGGTGATTTTTTCGCACCGACACAATTTTTCGCCCGAGTGCGATTTTTTCAGCCGGGAGAAAAAGAAAAAATGTGGCAGGGCGAAAAAATCATGCCAGCGTAAAAAAAAACACCCATGAGCAAAAAATATGTGTCCATGCAAAAAAATCGCGTACGAGCGAAAAAATCGCGATGAACGATAAAATCACGCATGAGCGAAAAAAGCGTGCCCGAGCGAAAAAACAGCGCCCGACCGAAAAATTCACGCATGGACGAAAAATTCGCGTGGGGACAAAAAAATCGCTCCCGGGCGAAAATTTCGCGTCGCGGCGAAATAATCTTGTCAGACGCGATTTTTTTCGCCGGGTCGCAATTTTTTTCGCCCAAGCTCGATTTTTGTCGCCCGGGTGGTTTTTTTTGCCATAGCGCGATTTTTTTCGCCGAGGCCGTTTCTTTTCGCCTTGACACAAATTTTTTCTCATAGGCGAGATTTTTTCGCCCGGGCGGGATTTTTTCTCTCGGTCGCGATTTTTTCGTTCGGACGAGATTTTTTCCCGGGCGTGATTTTTTCTCCCGGGCATGGTTTTTTCGTCAGGTCGAGGTTTTTTCGCCCGGGCGCGATTTTTTTGCCCGAGCGCGTTTTTTTTTGCCCAGGCATTGTTTTTTCGTCCGGGCACAATTTTCCCCCGGTCGTGTTTTTTTTCCTCGGCCGCGTTTTTTTCTCCTGGGCGCATTTTTTACCCGGGCGATTTTTTCGCCCGCGTGTGATTGTTTCGCCCGAGAGAAAAAGAAAAAATGCACCAGGGCAAAAAATTCTTGCGTGTGTAAAGAAAACACACCCGTGCAAAAAATGCGTCTAAGCAAAAAAATCTCGTGCGTGCGAAAAAAATGCGATGGACAATAAAATCACGCCTGCGTGAAAGAACCCCGCTCGGGCGAAAAAAACTGCGCTTGGGCAAAATTACCGCGCCCTGACGAAAAATTCGCGTAGGGCCGAAAATTTCGCACAGGGACGAAAAAATTGCTCCCCGGCGAAAATATCGCGTCCGAGAGAAAAAATCGTGTCGGGTGAAAAAATTCGCGTCCGGGCGAAAATACTCCGCCCGGGCGAAAAATATCGCGCCCGAGCAAAAAAAATGCTCCCTGGCGAAAAAATGCACCATGGTGAAAAAATGCCCTGGGCGAAAAAATAGTGTTAGGGCGAAAAAACCGCGCCCAGACGGAAAAATTTGGGCCTGATCGAAAAAATCTCGCCCGGGCGAACAAATCGCGGCCAGTCGAAAAAACCGCGCTCTTGCGAAAAAAATTTTCCAGATCGAAAAAATCGCGCTCGGGTGAGAAATTCTCTCGCGGACTAGAAATTTGTGCCCGGGTGAAAAAATCGCGTACCAATAAAAAATCTCATCCAGACAAAAAAATCATGCGCATGACTTTTTTAAAAGATAAGCGTTTATAAGAAGCCATAAGCTGGATCCGAATAGATAATAAAAAATCAACTTATCATTAATTTTGAAATAAGTAATTTTTTATAAGCTGCACAAACAAACAGCTATAAAACTGTGTTTGAGTTTTAAATAGAGATTATTGATTATCATAAGCTGCTCAAAACAGAGCCTTTACTGTGGGACGCAAAGCTTTCAGAGGCCCTCCCAATGCAAATCGTGCTCTGCTGGTCTCCCCCAATACTTCCTCTCCTCTCCCGCTCACAATCGCGGTGACAAGGTCGAGTTTCTACACAGAGTCTTCTCCTCGAGAAGAGTCGATCTTGGAGCCGCCAACAACGCTACTCATGCCCTCGCCGACCTTCGGAAGAACGACACTTCTTTCGTTCTCTCACGCCTCTTTTTCTCACCCAACGCAGTTATCTTACAAGACATGACATCTCCCACTTGCGATTCTCAGGCACACAACCACTCTGATCTCCATTTCCCAACCATGAAACTTCAACTTCCTGCAACCTCTCCCTGAACAAGATAGCGGAAACGGATCTCCAACCCAACTTCAAGGAAAAAAAACCAACTTCAAGGAAACCGATCTCCAACCGGTAGCAATCCACTTTTACTACTCTCTCTAACAACCTCTCTTTCTTGCTAACATCTGCTCGTAGCCTCTTCTCTCTTATCGCCTACAGTCATCGCTACAACTGACATGTACAGTTCGTCACTCTTAGGCATGCAACCAGGAAACTTCAACAATGCAACACCTCTTTTTCAAAGGACTTTGTGGTGCTTCTCTTACAATGCTATATAAAATTCCTAAAACTTTTTACCTGTTATCTAAAATTCCTCAAAAGTTTTACCTGCCACTCCTCCATTTCTGTAGATTGTGCAGACATGGTGTCTTTTGGGGTATGATTCATCCAGGGGTTCAGACTTTTTTGTGGAATGGACATGCAACCTTCTTAAGCAGGAGCAGAGAATCTCCCTACTAGGGTCTTCCCCAATCGAATTAAATTTTCTGGTTAAGTCATTCTTCCAATGGTATTCTCTCTACTACTCTGTTTTCCATCCAGAACTGCCCTAGAACTATAGTCGATTACTATACTGATGTTCAAAATTTTTTGAGAAAAGAAGCTACGGTGCTTGTCCATCTTCTTCTAATGAGGTAATTGCAAGATTACAATTGAAATTTTATTGACATAACTATTTACATTCAAGAGAACAACAGAGGATGCTATTCGTAGACATTGTTTAGTTGTTTTATGGATTTATGGGAAGTTGCTCAGCTTAACTTAACATGAATTTTGTTGGCTATAGAACCAATAAGGAAAAGGAGATTTAATTTCTATTTAGTTTTGCTCAGTGTTATGGATCAATGGAGATGATTTAATTACAAAGCACATGAATGGATGTGAGAACTATTTGCAATCAAATGATTTAATTGCAATCAAGTAATTACAATGCCCGCGGGGTTGCACTCTCACGTAACAGAGAAGCGGTCTTTTGCCCTCCACGACAAATGTTGCTTCCCACGACAAATGTCGCCCCTACAATAAATGTCGCACCCACGACAAATGTCGTGGACCACAACCAATGTTGTCGCCAACGACATTGGTCGCTGCATACAACCATTGTCGAACACGACAATTATCTCATCTCACGACAAATGCCCCCTACGACAAATATCGCACCTATGACAAATGTCGCACCCATAACGACAAATGTCGCACCCACAACGACAAATGTTGCTCCCGCCATGACAAAAGTTGCCTCCACGACAAATGTCGCCCTTTCTACAGATGTCTCCCCCCATGACAGATGTTACCCACCAATACAAATGTCTAATTCCACGACAAATGTCGTTCCCACGAAAAATGTCGCACCTCCCTCGAATGCCCTCCGGGCCGAAGGCCCGTGCCTGTCACTCGTATATATATATTCACATATATATACCTGGCAAAAGAAACTTGACCCCCCAAAATGCCAAAATCGGCATTCTAACAACCTGTTCTAATACAAAAAATTGTCAGATCAGGCATGAGCCTCTTGGTTGCCGCTGAGTGCTACTCCGGCGAAGAGACGCCGATGGTGCCATCATCGCAAAAACATCCCTAGATCCCGCTAACATTTGTGACACCTTCACAACGATTCCCCATTGTGTAGTCGCTCAGTAGCGTTGCTTAATTTAATCTTGTAGCAGAGTGATTACACAAAATAAAAAAAAATGCGGAAAAATCACCAAAATCTGCCGAGAAAGAAGGAATAAATCCGATAACCATCAAAAAATCTCGGTGAAATGACATAAAGTCCCTCTGATACTTGTTGGGATGAATGCGAGAATCTATAACGGAGACGGATTCAATTTAGTTGAAACATCGAAATGAAAACTTGAGTGTAAACATACCTGAATTCATTAGGATAGATTGCTGCAGTCACAGATCTTCTAAGTTTACAAGGTCCTGATGAAGTAGATGAATCCTCAACTTCTTTCTTAGGCTCTCTCCAGTGATGAGATGTTAGAATTTAATGAGAGTGATAATGATTTGATATCTTGTGACACGGAGAGCATAATCTATTTATAACAAAACCTAATGTGACCGTTTTACATTTAAGCGCATCATATAAACGTAAACGACATCTGGTATCCGCACATTATTTGAACAAACTATACAATATGAAACGTATTTGATCCGATTAATTCGACCACCTAAATTTGTGTCGATGTTAATGACAACCCAGTATGCACATAATTAACATATTTGACTCACATGATCATTAGTTCTAACAAATCGTTCTCCAACATAACACAATATTTCGACAGTATTAAAAATTTATCCTTTTTTGGATCATCTCAAAATCATATCCTCAAAGTAAAATCAAATAAGTAGTTCAACCAATCGCTTAGAGGTAGTCTCTACATGAACTTAGTTTTCCGCCCTAGTCTCTACATGAACTTATTTTCCGCACTTCGACTCTTAACGTGAAATCTCTCAACTTAACGTTGTAACCTTAGATCCACCCTAATTATGTAGAACCCATTCATTTCATTTGGGTAAAATTGGAACATTTGAATTGAAATTCAATTGCTAATTCCAATTCGGCGACCCAAAAATATCATGGGAAATGAAATTAAATTCAAATTTTATAGGAATTTTTATAGGCTGCGTTCGTTTCGCAGTGATTGGAGGGAAGTAATCAGAATTGAGCATCTCAATTCCAAAGTTTTTGTTCGTTTGACGTTTTTAGGAAGGAATTGACATTCACGGAAAACCTATAAGCCTTGGAGGAAGATGTTTGACCAAAATCAATTCTAGAGTTCGTTTGTTTATTTTAAAAGAAGGAATTGATTTTGAGCCAAAACTCATAGATTTTGCTCTTTTTGAAAAATCCTTCTATGCCCAAAAATCACCTATTTACATCCGTTTTGGCACTATTCCTCTTCCTGTTCGCTCCATTTCAGGAAAACCGTAGAACAACCAAAACCAGCCGGAAAAGATCTTCGATCATGGAGGCTCGCCGAACCTTGGGGATATGGCCGACCATGGAGGCGGAAGTGGATCTTGGCCAGATCTGGAGCAAGCCGCTGTATGGAGGAGAGGCTAGGGTGGCCAAATCTCACCATTCATGGAGGAGAAGCGCTTGTAGGTGATCGGCCCTGAGAAAGGAGGCGGAGATGAGGAGTTTCTTGTTGTTTCTGGCCGGCGGGTATGTGAGGTAAAACCTAACCTAAATGATAACTATGGAAGGTGATTCATTTGTCCGCTCTTTCCTGCGGCTTTTAATTTTGATTCATTCACTCTTCTTCTCCGATGATTCGAAGGCTAAACGGGAAGAACAACCGAGAGCTGACGATGGACTACATGAATAGTAATGAAGACATCGGTTCTCGTAATCAGCCAGATGATGTGGCTCCATTCTTGCATTGGTAAGGCAGCTCGTAACTCAGGGCAAGCCTTCGCTTGCTCTCCAGACGGTAAGCACACACTCAACCTGAAGACATACCACCCTGGTTTATGAATTTTTCGAGTTCCTGAGCATGACCTAAATCCCTGGTTAAGCTTTCTTTTAATTTTGATTAATTGATGTTCGGATAAACCTTTGCTTGTTCTCCGGGTGGTTAAGCTTGCTTTTGATTTTGATTAATTAATGCTTTTATGGTCCTGAGCATGACCTAAATCACCGAGTTCCTGAGCATGACCTACCCATGCTCGTTTATGTTTTGTTCTTGTTAATATTTATTTATTGGATTTAAAGTTCACGATTTCGAGTTGAGATAATGTTAGGTTAACTGTTAACTGATGGATCTCTAGTGTTGAATCCTCTGTAAAAATTGTATTTTCTCATTTACTTATTAAAATTAATATAGACAAATGATGGATTTTATTTATTAATGGGTAGTTTGCATCTGAGGAAATAATTTCTATTTGATGCTATCACCTTGGAGATCTGATTCTTCAAAATTAGTTTGCTCGATTGTGTGTGTGTTTAAGGCTCCGTTTGGGGGGACTTATTTTCACCGGTCAAGCGGTCATGACCGCATGAACCAGACCTTAATTAAGTGCCGATTCATGCGGTCATGACCGCTTGACCGGTGAAAATAAGTCCCCCCAAACGAAGCCTAAGTGTATGTGTGTGTAGTTCTATGTGTTTCTGTCACTATTTTAAATAAATTAATTTTGCCTCTACCGTCCTAACTATTTAAAATTATCGGATCTATTTATTCAAGTTCTTGTCGGACGATCAATCCGATGAGCCAACTTCAAAAAACTGCGCGAAGGAAATACATGGTATAATGCTGAAAAATAAAGTGCACGACTTGAGATGCGACAAAGGATGCATCAGAGTGAGAATTATGATAAATAGGAATAAATGTTTTTGAGTTACGCAATCACATCATCATTATCAATATATATATTTTTAGAATTAATTTTTCTACATATCATCCCAATATAGATCATTATCAATGTGGCGTCGATTTAACATGTATGGATTGTGTACCATGCAGTTTGGTGGCTTCAAGCAACATAGGATTCATATATATATATATATATATATATATATATATATATATATATATATATATATATATATATATACTAGCATCTTCGAACGGTAAATCCGTTCTCGATGCGTCGCTGCGGGCTTCGCCCGCTTGACATTCACGCGGGCTTCGCGCGCTCCCGACAAAATTTAAATAATTATATAATTGGTCGTGGGCGGCAACATGTGACGTGGGCGGCGCTATTGGTCGTGGGCTGCAACATGTGTCGTGGGCGGTAGCATGTGTCGTGGGAGGCAACATGGTCGTGGCAGCGACGTTGGTCATGGGTGGCGACATTGGTCGTGGGTGACGACATTGGTCGTGGTCGGCAAATTTGTTTGCGGGTGACGACATTGTTCGTAGGCGTCGACAAAGTTCGTGAGCGGCGACATTGTTCGGGGGCGGCGACATTTTTCGGGGGCGGCGACATTGTTCGGGGGAGGCAACATTCGTCGGAGGGGCAAAAATTCGAATGGGATCTGCCCGCGTTCGATGCGTCTTTGGGGGCTACGCCCGCATCCAGGCGGGTTGCCCCCACTTCCAGGCGAAGCGACGACATTAGGTCGAGCGACGACGTTAGGCCGAGCAGTGACAATGAATTTTGAAATTCAGGTAAGTTACCCGGTGTCAATGAATTAAGAAATTCAGGTAAGTTACCCGATGTGAGAGGTCGGTCGTTCGCAGAGGACGATTCATAGTCACCACGTTCACGACCGACATCGTCGCGCCAAACGGAGCCCAAATGAGTGCAACTTCAAAAAATTATGGTTTAAAGATAGCGAAAGGAACTTCGTAATTTTTGGTGGACGTAGGCCAGATTGTTACCGGGAGTAGGGGCTTCGCTCTACTCGAAGAGCGAAGTGGCTCGTTCTTCGTACCCTCTCTCGTTAAGCGAGAGAACGGCGCGAGAACTTGAGTTCCTCTACTTCCTCACCGAATTCCCGTAAGGGGTTCGGGAATGGACCACCCAAGAGTCCCAGAACGTGCGAGTACCGGGTGTGGAGTGATGAACACTGCCGGGAGAGGCCGCCGCTGGGAAATTGCGGTTTCTGGGGAAGTAGGGTGGCCATTCGGGATACAAAAATACAAAGGGCATGACCCTTCTCTTCCCTCTAGTCTGGGAAACAACATCAATAGATAATGGTATCCAAAAGTTAAGTGAAACATCACTCTTGGTCTTTTACATCTGGCAGAGACAATCAAACCTTTCATCAGGGATGCATTAACATCAGTAGATAAAGGAAATGCTGATTTAACGCTTCCCATGCTTTTCCTTTCTCAATTCAAAATCAGTATAGATTACAAAAATGTATAACATATTATTAAAAAAAGGAGGGAAGAGATCATAATACTTTTTGCAAATTAGAATAATAAAAATTACCCTAAGCTCAGCAATTTGGAACAAAGATAAACTGACAGAATAAAGAGAAGAGGATCGATGGAGCTTACCGTGGTTGTTACAGTGGAAGACTGCAAGGGAACCTGCATATACTCAAGTTTATATTCTTAGTTCAAACCTAAAACCAAAAAAAATGATTAAAGTTGGTTTGCCTATATTGTTAACAAATAGTTGACAGAATCAAAATCGATGAGTAGTTCAAACCTGAAATGGCGTTGGAGAAGGGCAACATATGGACTGCGGCGAGGAAACTAAAATCGGCGAGCCTGCAATGTAGAAGGAAATGAAAATCAAAATGGTCGAGAAACTGCAACCTGTGATGGAGAATGACAAAGAAGGAAATCAAAATCAGTGACCAGTTCTAGCATCAAATGTAGAAGGGAAATGCTGTGGTAACAAATATTGTAGCACAACCATGGGAGAAGCACAGAAGGGGACAAACCGTTTGCGGAGATCATCCATTTTTGCAAACTCTTTCTTTTTAAGACTGGTCTCCATCATTGTTACGAAGAACAAAAAGGATTCAACTTCTGAAAAGAAAACCAAATCAAAATGAATATAAGTAAACTCTCTTAGCAGATCTAGATTAGATTATAAATATAAGAGTATCAAAAATAGATGAATACTCCTAAATTTAAAAAACAGTCAGACATCTAAAATTAATAAGAAAGCACATTCTTGAAGACACTTGTCATAACTATTGCATATTATAGCAAGACATAAACTAATGTAATCAGAATGATTTGAACAATAGCCTATGTCCGAGGGCGGTGACAATGATTGTGGTGGCACAAAAAATTAGATTTACAGATAATTTAACGTAGATCAAAATAGTTTGATATGATTAAACTGTGAATTAAAATATTAATAATCAGGAATTGAGCATAAAAACACGCTTACTATGGAATTGAGTATAAAAACACACTTACTATGGAATTTCACAGCCCCCGCCAATAACCCTCATCTGCGAAAAGAAGGAAGCATAGCCTTCAAATGTACAACTCAATGATTCTATTTCTTTTCCTTCTATTACACTTACAGACTCATGTTCACCAGTTATACTCAAAAACATAAATTAGTCTTTAGCGCTTGAGTTTTGTCCCACAATAGAAAGAATTATGTTACATCAGCACCTCTCTCTGGTTAAAAGGATGAAAATAATTAAAGATAATCAGAAAAATAGAAACCATGCACCGGGGGGTTGCTGATTGCTGCTACGGTGCTTCTGTCTTTAATGAAGACAGAGTTAGAGATAACCCAAGCCTTAATAATAATGACGACTAAGTTAGAGATAACCCAAAAAATTTCAAGCCACAAAACCAAGGGAGCAGTTATCACATTCAAGCATATAATCATGAGAATTTTGGGAATATGGAACTAAACTCATCAACAAAATCTTGAGAATCGAGAAACAATGACATGCACCCTCAAGACTTAGATTAGGGCTTACCAGAGTCGAAGTATATAGAAGAACTGTGGTTGCAGAGATCGACATCATCCATCAATAGAAGGCGAATATAGTAGGATTCGGCGGTAGGAATCAGCTCCAAGCGACGACAACAGCAAACTGATAGAAATTAGAGAGGAGAAGAAAGTGAGGAGAGAAACCTCAATGTTGTAGTCGGGCGAGTTCTTCAGAGGTCAGATTCGGGCGAGGACTTCCGGCATCAGGATCGGTAGGGATTCAGACGTCAGCTTTAGGCGAGGGTTCAAGCATCAGGCTTCAAGCATCGGGATGGGGAGAACGTGGAGATTGGGAAGCGGCAACGACAGAGGTAGAGCGACGGAAGCAGCAGCGGCAGCAGACCGGCAACGACGGCGGACTGGCAACGTCGGCGAAGCGGTTGTTGGGCATCAAATGCTGAGGGGAGGCAGAAGGGAGGAGCGAGGATATGCATGGAGAAGAGGAATCCGTGAATGGGAGCAAGGGCTTCGGGAAGGGGGTTATGGAAACACGGGTGTGGTTTTTGATATTTTGTGATTTGGTTTAGAATCCAACGGTAGAAATTGAGAGTTGGTGAGATCTGACGGTTGAAAATGAAATGTGGTGTGACTTTTAAGATATGACTATTGTTTTATATAATAAAGATATATATATATACACACACACACACACACACACACACACACACGAGTGATATTGCACGCCCCCTTCGGTGCGGCCGCAGCAGTATCCCGACTGTCACAATATTATGGCTCGACGACACTCCTACCGCTTGATGTTGTGCTCGCCACCCGCGCCCCAATGTATCGACAAAAGTGCGAGCTGCGACAAATGAAATATATTGCGACAATGGCGTGTGAGCAATGAGCATGACTTCGTGCTGGCGGAACCTGTTGTTGAAATTTCACAAGTCAATCAACTGGTAGTTCTGGTATCAAGTAAACACTTCCAAAACTATCAAGTTGATCACTTGATCAAATGAAAAACGAGCACTAGGCGCAGGAACACTCCAACCATAAACTGAACAATGTATCAGTGACAATGAAGAGCACACACAGATCTTGCATTAATCAACTATCAACTTTATAAGACAAGGTATACAGGGCGAGACATGATTTCACCAAGTACAATGAGATAGAAAACAAACAAGAGCCAACTTCACGTCGGGCGGACTGCCTCCAAGACCGCTAAGTCCGCCGAGACCGCCAAGCCGCTGCTGCTACTCTGAAACTATGGAGTCCGCACAAACTGCGCGGACAACCCGTTATTCTGCTGACGTCCGCTCTACAAGCTGCCGCCGAACTGAATGAACAGACCGCCAAGTCCGCCTAGACTGGCGACCTGGTTATTGAACTTGGATCAAATTGAGGAGAGAAAACTGGTTGTCCGCCACCTGCGACCTGCTGCAACTGCTGATTGTAAACCGCAAGCTTCATTGCTTTCTGACCTTGATCAGAACCAGACGCCCGGCTTCACAGTGGTAGCCGCACAACCTGCAAACAACAACCAGTTAATCTCAAACCGCGCGACCTGAAAAACCGAGTATGCAACAATTGATCTGCGCTCAACTTACTGTTCACTCTGTTACTGTAGACATGCCGGGGGGGGGGGGTCTATTTATAGGCTGGGTGAGGAGTGTGATCACCGCTCTAGTGAATAGAGTCACCACCCCGGCTCGCAGCTGGCAAACACCAGTCCGCTAAGTCCGCAAAGACTTAGCCGGACTGCAAAAAACCCGCCTGGCGCCAAGTCAAGGTCAGTCCACACCAGGCGGACACCGCGCCAGTCCACACACATGCAACACGCAGACACAACAACATTCCGTCCACTGCGACAGTCCGCACACTACATGCAGACATGGTAACAGCCCGCAAGCACGCCACCAATCCGCCACACTGCACAGCACACGGACACAGCCACAGCCTATACTGCATCAGTCCGTACGCCATACGCGGACATGACGACAGTCTGCACGACACGAGAACAACGCCTCAGCTCGCCGCAATAGTCCACGACCAAAGGCAGACCGCCCGGTCAACAATGGACTCTGCGGACACTGCGAACACCCTGAACTTGTCATAGAGTGACCAAGTCCAGCAACCCACCAACAACTGGTGCGAGCTTGGCGGGCACAAAAACCAGAATGCCAACTCCATGGACAGTCCGCCACCAAGAAAGCGACAACACCCACCGCACACCAGAGAACTCGGCAGGGGCTAGAACCGATCTCCAAAACAGTCCGCAATAGCGGACTCCGCGGACTCAAAACAACTCCGACACAAACCCGCGGATATAACCTCCAATCCGCCCGACTACTACAAGAGCAAGAACTGCAGAATCGCAGGTCGAGCTGAGCACCGCTAACAAACCGCCAAAGACAGACCGCTCAGGCCACTCCACTAGACACCCAAGCCCCCAAGCCTGTCCTGGCCACTGACCATCCAGGCCGCAACATCAGTCCGCCCAGGCTGCGGACTCAAATCGCCCAGACCGCGCGGTCTGCACCATCACACACTTTCACTTCATAATTTTCAACACTCCCCCTTGAAGTGAGAAGTGGTGATCAAGCCCAGCAATCCCTGTAGCCGAGTAAACGACACATTCGGCAACGGCTTCGTGAAAATGTCCGCGTCATTATCCTCACTCCGCACATGCTACACAATCAGAGATCCCTCCAATACCTTCTCCCATATGAAGTGGTGCTCAATCTCGATGTGCTTGGTCCGAGCGTGACAAACTGGATTGTTTACCAGTTTCAGGGCACTCTCATTGTCACCGCTCAGCAGAGTAGGACCACTCACTTCTTCATAGACGTCCTCTACTAGTCTCCTAAGCCAAACGGCTTCTCGAGCTGCTAAGGCCGAGGCCTTGTATTCCGCTTCCGTAGTAAAGATGGACACCGAGTCTTGCTTCTTGCTGCACCAAGAAATACTCCCTGATCCACAAGTGAAGACGTAACCGGATGTTGACTTCCGGTCATCTGAATCTCCCCCATAATCAGCATCCGCGTACCCTTGAAGAACAAACTCCGTGCCTCTCCTATACATGAGACCCATGTCAGAAGTGGCCTTCACGTACTTCAAGTTATTCCTAGCCGTCATCAGATGAGGCTTCCCGGGTTCCGCCATATACCGACTTACGCGGCCAACCGCATAAGCATGTCTGGCCTTGTAATCGTCAAATAAATAAGACTCCCAACTAGAGCCCGAAACACCAAAGGATCCGAAGAATCCTCCCCTCATCCCGCCGAAGTTTGATGCTAGAATCAAATGGAGTAGAGTTACTCTTCCCCTCCTGGATGCCGAATCGATGAACGATCCATTCCGCATAGCCTTTCTGAGACACGTGTATGCCGCTCTCCTTCCTCTCCACCTCAAGTCCAAGGAAATGGTGGAGTTCACCCAGATCCTTCATCTCGAACCTGATAGCTAGCTCTGCCCTGAGCCTAGCTACTTGCTCCTTGGAATTTCTCGTGATGATCATGTCATCCACGTACAACAGCACCAGGACTAGAATCCCCTCTTCTTCTTGACGAAGAGACTCGAATCAGAGTTTGAAGCCAGATATCCGCAGAACTGAAGATATTCTGCAATCTTACCTTACCAGGCTCGAGGAGCCTGCTTCAACCCATAGAGCGCCTTTCGGAGATTGCAGACGTAGTCCGGATGTTCTTCAGATATGTACCCGAGCGGCTGATCCATGAAGATGTCCTTGTCAATCTCTCCATAAAGGAAAACGTTCTTTACGTCCAGCTGCCACATCTTCCATCCCTGACAAGCTGCCAAAGAGATCACCACTCGTACTGAAGTCATCTTCGCCACTGGACTAAACGTCTCCTCATAATCCTCGTCGTACTGTTGCGAAAATCCCCGAGCTACAAGCCGAGCCTTGTACCGCTCGATGCTTCCATTCGCCTTCTTCTTGAGCTTGTAGACCCACTTGCAAGTAACAGGAGTAACGCCATTCACCTTGGGCACCAAGTCCCAAGTTTCATTCTTCCTAAGGGCAGCCATCTCCTCATCTATGCCATAAACCCACTCCTTTACTCCAGCAGCTTCTTCAAACTTTGAAGCCTCCCGCTCATCCAAGGGGTCTGCGAAGAAACAAGTAACGAAGCTCACCGTGTTTCATTCGCAATACCGAGCTGGTGGCTTAATGATCCTCTTTGATCTATGAAGAGGCTGCTCCTTGCTCACCACCTCCGCTGCTTCTTCAGCACCAACTCTGTTCCTGAGCACACTTGTGGCATCGCTCCTCCTGCTTCCCGAACCAGAAGCTTCAACCCCAGAGTTTGAAACCCCTGGAGCTCCTGGTGACACAGGCAGCTCCACCTGAAGATCTTCAGCAGCTTCCTCCTGCTCTTCGTCAACCCTGCTCTCCTGCAGTTCAACAGTGTCACCTCCATACGACGTCAGCTCATCAAAGATAACGTCTCTTGAAACAAAGAACTTCTTTATTGCATGATCCATGCACTTTCACCCCTTCTTCCGCTCATCATAGCCCACAAAGATAAGCTTCCTTGCCTTTACATCAATCTTGATCCTCTGAGCATCCGGGATATGAACATAGCAGGTTGATCCGAACACCCGAAGTTGTTCCATACTCGACTTCTCCTTGAACATCATTTCAACCGGAGACTTCATGTTGATCGGACTTAGAGACATCCGATTAATGCCATACGTTGCGTATGTCATTCCTTCCGCCTAGAAGGACCTGAGAATGCCCTTTGCATGAAGCCAACATTTGCAAGTTTCCGTCAAGTGACAGATTTTTCTCTCCGCTACTCCATTTTGTTGTGGAGTATGAGCACAAGTAAGCTCCTTATGGATCACATGCTTTCTGCAGAAACTAGAGAACTCAGATGAGACAAACTCACCACCGTTGTCTGATCTGAACTTCTTGATCCGCAAGACAAGTCGGCCCTCCACCAGCTCCTTGAAATCCACAAACAATTGAAAGCTGCCGACTTCTCCTTCATGAAATACACCCAAGTGTATCTTGAGTAATCATCAATCAACACAAACATATATCTGCTGCCTCCAAGATTAGCGGTTGTTGTTGCCCCAATCAAGTCACCATGAATGCATTCCAATGGTGTCTTGCTCCTCATTTGAGACTTATGAAATGGAAGGCGAAGAGCCTTACCGTACTGACATCCCGCCCAAACGTGGCCATCTCCGTAGGAGGACAACTTCGGCAAGCCTCTCACCAGCCTCCTCATTGACATAGCCTTGAGCTTGTCCATCCCTACGTGCCCCAGTCTCTCATGCCAGATAGTTGCGCTATCATTGGCTCTCATCCGATCAACGTAAGAGCTTGTTGATAGAACAAACAAGTCTCTTGCTCTTCTCCCTACATGAACAACATCAACCTTTACCGCTGATACGTTGCGGAGAAACCTCACTTATGTTGGGCCAAACAGAACATGAAAGCCCGCGTCGACCGCATTAGTCACCGAGAAGAGGTTCTTCTTCATGTCGGGTACGTGATACACACTCCTTAGAGTAAGCAGACCCTGAGTACTCTCCAAAGAAACAACGCCCTCCTTCTCTACAGAATGAATAGAATCACCAGCTGTAATAATTGCTTCGTTACTTGTGAACGGTTGCAGAGAATAGAACTTCGACTCGTCTCTAGTGAGGTGATGACCACACCCCGAGTCGACTATCCAGTCATCTTGGTAGTCAACGGTGGCAAGAGCACGAACACACGTGCTTGTCAAGAAGGCCCCTCCCCACCCGGCTTCCTCAGAACTGGAACAAGCTCCTTTGCCTGCAACATGCCCAGGTTGCAACTTGACCTTGCAGTCGCGCTTGAAGTGTCCTGCCTCATTACATCTATAACACTTCAACTCTTTCTTCCAGTTCTTCTTAGGAGCAGAGCTCCTCTCTTGCTGATAAGAGGTTGAAGGTCCTTCTTCAGTAGCAGGCTTCTTCTTCTTCTCCTCCCATCTCTTCTTCTTCTTCTCAGTGATCAGAGCTTCACTACCTCCTTCAGAGATAGTCACACCGGCCATCTGCCTGGCCAAGCTCTCCTGTGACGCTAACAAATTTTCCAGCACCAGCAGAGAAGGTTGAGTTGCCTATCCTTGCACGGAAGTCACAAATGCCACATGTTCCTTCCGCATCCCGCGGACTATGTGCTTTTTTAACTTTGCTTCAGAGATGAGCTCATTAGGATCCAATGCTGATATTTCAGCGCACAGATTCTTCATCTTCAAAAAAAACTTAGAGACAGAAAGATCACCATGAGTTGCCTTAGCAAACTCATTTTTCAGGAAATGCAGCCTAGCCACATTCTTCCTGTTGAACAACCCATCAATGGTTGTCCAAATCTCTGCAGCAGACTCACATCCTAAGATGTGATCAAAGATCTCATGTGAGACAGCCCGTTTGAGATCAAACTCTGCGTTAGCATTAGTTCTTCTCCAAACTCTCACTTCCTCAGCAGTACCAGTAACAACAATAACCTCTTGCTTGTCTTCACCACCGACGACCTCCCATAACTCCTCACCCAAGATATAGCTCTTCATGTAGGACTTCCACTTCTTGAAGTTAGTCGCTGTCAGAAGCTCAATGCCAAGACCTCTTCCGTAGGCTCCTTCCATTACAAATCACCACTGATCACAAAGCTTCCAGAAGCGCCGAGCACTATCTAAGGTTGATCACAAGCTCACTGCTCAAGCCACTATTAGCTCTGATACCATGTTGAAATTTCACAAGTCAATCAACTGGTAGTTCTGGTATCAAGTAAACACTTCCAAAACTATCAAGTTGATCACTTGATCAAGCGGAAAACGAGTACTAGGCACAGGAACACTTCAACCATAAACTGAGCAATGTATTAATGACAATGAAGAGCACACACAAATCTTGCATTAATCCACTATCAACTTTGCAAGGCAAGGTATACAGAGTGAGACATGATTTCGCCAAGTACAATGAGATAGAAAACAAACAAGAGCCAACTTCAAGTCAGGAGGACTGCCTCCAAGACCGCTAAGTCCGCCGAGACCGCCGATACCGCCAAGCCGCTGCTGCTACTCTGAAAATACGGAGTCCGCACAAACCGCGCGGACAACCCGTTATTCTGCTGACATCCGCTCTACAAGCCACCACCGAACTGAATGAACAGACCGCCAAGTCCGCCTAAACCGGCGACCTAGTTATTAAACTTAGATCAAATTGAGGAGAGAAAACTGGTTGGCCGCCACCTGCGACCTGATGCAACTGCTGATTGTAAACCGCAAGCTTCACTGCTTCCTGACCTTGATCAGAACCAGACGCCCGGCTTCACAGTGCTAGCAGCACAACTTGCAAACAACAACCAGTTAATCTCAAACCGCGCGACCTGGAAAACCGAGTCCGCAACAATTGATCTGCACTCAACTTACTGTTCACTCTGTTACTGTAAACATGTCGGAGGGGTCTATTTATAGGCGGGGTGTGGAGTGTGGTCACTACCCTAGTGAATAGAGTCACCACCCTAGCTCGCAGCTAGCAAACACTAGTCCGCTGAGTCCGCAAAGACTTAGCCGGACTGAAAACATCCCGCTAGGCACCAAATCAAGGTCAGTCCACACCAGGCGGACACCGCGCCAGTCCGCACACATGCAACACGCGGACACAACAACATTCCGTCCACTGCGACAATCCGCACGCTACATGCGGACACGATAACAGTCCGCAAGCACGCCACCAGTCCGCCACACTGCACAACATATGGACACAACCACAGCCTATACTGCATCAGTCCGCACGCCGTACGCGGACATGGCGACAGTCCGCACACCGTACGCGGACATGGCGACAGTCCGCACGGCCCGAGAACAACGCCTCAGCTCGCCGCAAGAGTCCACGACCAAAGGCAGACCGCCCGGTCAACAACGGACTCTGCAGACACTGCGAATACCCTGAACTTGTCACAGAGTGACCAAGTCCAGCAACCCACCAACAACTGGTGCGAGCTTGTCGGACACAAAAACCACACCGCTAACTCCATGGACAGTCCGCCACCAAGAAAGCGGCAACACCCACCGCACACCAGAGAACTCGGCAGGGACTAGAACCGATCTCCAAAACAGTCCGCAATAGCGGACTTCGCGGACTCAAAACAAGTCCGACACAAACCCGCAGATATAACCTCCAATCCGCCAGACTACTACATGAGCAAGAACTGCAGAACCGCAGGTCGAGCTGAGCACCGCTAACAAACCTCCAAAGACAGACTGCTCAGGCCGCTCCACTAGACGCCCAAGCCGCCACGCCTGTCCTGGCCACTGACCATCCAGGACACAACATCAGTCCGCCCAGGCCGCAGACTCAGATCGCCCAGACCGCGTGGTCTGCACCATCACCCACTTCCACTTCATAATTTTCAACACCTGTTAGGATGTGGGTGAAGCCCGCTCGAGAGAATCGAGCACAAACGAATGAGAGAGAGAGAGAGAGGAGAGAGAGGAAGAGAGAGGGGAGAGAGGGAGGGGACCACATCCATCAAAGAGAGAGAGAGGCACATGTTTTATCAGAGTAGAGTTATTGTCGTGGCCAGGATACTGTTGCGTGGGGAACGAAGGGGCCATTCAATGCTGTCACTTGTATCTTTATTACATACAAGCAGTCGTGCACGGGGGACCCCGTGCGGATAACATTCGTCGTGGGTGCGTCATTTATCGTGAGGGCGACATTTGCCGTGGGTGCGACATTTATCGAGGGGTGACATTTGTCGTGCGGGCAACATTTGTCGTGGGGGAGGCATTGGTCGCGGGGGCGGCATTGGTCGTCAGGGGCGACAGTGGCCGGGGACGCGGCGACATTGGCCGTGGGCGGCGACATTGGCCGGGGGCGGCGACATTGGCCGGGGGCGGCGACATTGGCCGGGGGCGGCGACATTGGCCGGGGGCGACGACATTGGCCGGGGGCGGCGACATTAGCCGAGGGCGGCGACATTAGTCTGGGGCGACGACATTTGTCGAGGGAGGCGACATTGGTGGAGAGCGGATGCATTGTCGTGGGGGGTGACATTGGTCGTAGGGGGCAACATTAAGTGTGGAAAGAGATATTGGTCGTGGACGACGACATTGGTCGCGGGGGCGACATTGGTCGTGAGGGATGACATTGATCGGGGGCGGCAACATTGTTCGTTGGCGGCGACATTGGCCGTTGGAGGCGACATTGGTTGGGGCGGAGACATTGGTCAGAGCGACGACAATGGTCGGGGCGGCGACAATGGTTGGTGCGGCGACAATGGTCGGGGCGACGACAATGGTCGGGGCGGCGACAATGGTCGGGGCGGCGACATTGGTCGGGGCGGCGACATTGGTCGAGGCGACGCTATTGGTCTAGTGCCTCGCATTCACTGCACTCCGTTGTTCTGTGGTTAATGACTGGCGCCAATTACTAACATGCACTCGGGTTGACTCTCGAGCCTGCTCAGGCGTTGTCGTCGTCATCGAAAGCCTCCCTCTTTTGCATTGGACTGACCCACTCTGATTTGGCAACGATGATGACGCCCCGACTTGTGTTTGAGAACATATGTGATATTGTTCAGGGTTTGTTATGGTTTATATGGTTGGCAACATTCTTCATATCAAAATTGAAGAACAGAGGTGCCATTGATGGGAACAACATTGGATATATGGTTGGCAACATTCTTCAATGTCAGTTTATAAAATGATGAAATTGTCAACTTGATATATACAAATGTCGTTTTATAAACTAATGAACAATCTTTATATCATTGGCAACATTCTAATTAAGATATGATTTTATTAGTTAAGTACATGTATGAAGCTTGTTTTCCCTATAGTATTCATAAGTATCCTGTTAAAAAGACATTGCAATACTAAAATCCATGAATTAATATTGCTACTGAAGAATGTAACAATTAAATCTCGTTCTTAAAATGCAATTAGGGTGATGTAGCAATTCTAAAGAACACTAAAGAAAATTGGATTGAGTTATGAATCTGCCATTGATGGGAATCAACATTGAAGGATTATCACATCAGCTTTCTCACATATCAGTGTACTCCATCTAATTTTCAACATGAGCGCCAAAGAATTAGTATTGATATTGACTGTATTTCTAAGAATCATTTATTTGCAATCTTGTAATTTGAGTGGCAAGTAGATAAGTGATAATGTGATATTTGTTCAAACACTAAGTTATCATGGAAGTGTGGGAAGTATAAGTTGTCCATACACCTCATTTTCAAGTTAAACATTTCTCCTCCTAAAGAAACACACTTAAACCTAACCCTTAGAATCATGTAATGAAATAAATAGCAGTTAGAACATGTAATTAAGAAGCTAGTTTTCCCTATGGGACATTCATTAATATCCTTCAATCAGACATTGCAACATTAAAATACATGGATTAATGTTGCTAATGAAGAATGCAACTGTTAATTAATATCTCCTAATAATCAAAACTGCAATTTATATAAAAACTACAGCAGACAGCAATATTTAAAGCTAGTTATAAGAACAGAATCCTGACGTGCATAGCTCTACAAAATGTTTTCAAATTATGTGAATGGAGATAACAACAAACATAATTTTAATTGTTAGGAAAATCATTAATAAATGTAAACGCAAGAACAAAATCCCGACATGCATGCCATCACAAACATTTTTAAAAAGAACGGTTAGATGTTTAGAAAATAAAAAATAAGGTACCTGAAACTTATGATTTTAGTTTGCCTCAAGACTCTCTTCAAGAAGCCCTTTAGTGCGAGAAGATCCTGAAACTTGAATTTTAAATATAAAAAGTCATACCAACTATGATAAATAGCATGCAAGAAATTGAGTGTATCATTAGTTTGATCAATTAAGAAAACACTGTCAGTTGTGGTCAATTGAACCGAATAGATGAATAACCAAATCTTTTTTGAAAAGGATGATACAAAAAATTTCCAACATATATTTTTTTTGAGCTGAGAGGATGATACATATGTTTGAAACAACAAAGTAAAAAGGTTAAAAATAAAAAAATCTATCTGAGATGCAAAAACTGAAAAATTACACATGCAGTTGAATCCCCAGAGAAGATGAAATCATGTTTTTTGTTGTGAATCAAGCAAATCATCTTTAATTAGAAATTGAAGATGAATCAAAATCATTAAGTAGAGAGTGAATCAGAATCATTAATTATAACACAAAATGCAAAAACATAGAAAAGTTGGATTTGATCATGAAAAGTTGGCTAATGTATATCATGAAAAGTTGGCTCCTGGATGACACCCCGATCCAACTCTTTGCGGATGAAACCCCGACATGGCTCATGTATATGTTTTTTCCCATATTTGGGTACGAAAGTGCAAGCTTTCCGGAAGGAGGTGCTTGCCAACAAATATGAAGAAGATGGAGACTTGCTCCTCTTTCTGGCAAGCAATTTTGCTCATCCCAAAAAAATATGCAAGCGCATCACTAAAAAAATTGAACATAAAATGAACAGATGAAGTTCCTTATATGTATGTTTATACATATAGATGTTTATACATATCTGGAAGATCCTAAATATAGAGATATGTATATACCTGAAAGATCCTTAAATGAATGTATATACCTGGAAGATCCTAAAAAATATGCAAGCACATCACTAACATACATTCAATGACAATGACATTTTTTTCAAAACACCCTAAACGAAGCCTAGGTATAGAGATATTTATATACCTGGAAGATCCTAAACGGTGACATTCAAGATGAGCACCTACTGCAGAACATTTATTGGACTTAGGGAAGTGAAACATTCAAGTTTTGAATAAAAAGGAGTTAGGGTATGCACAAACAACCCATAAAAGACTGAAAAATGGCCAAAAATTGGACTTCAAGATTCCTGAATGTTAGGGTGTGCACAACCAACCCGCTCTTAAAAAAATACTTCATGATTTGAATAAATGTTCTGGGATGGTTCAAAATGTTCTGGGATGAGCACCATTTTTATGGGTTGGTTGTAATTTCTGGGATGAGCACCTACTGCAAAAATTATTTGTCCCTAACTTGGTACTCGCCAAGTTGAAAGTCAGCGAATATCTTTCCCCAGAGGGCGAAGTCTTAACGACCAAGGACTTCATCCCGAAGATCTTCGTGGTGGACGAGTCTACCAATTCCAGACTCTTCTTTGTAGGATGCCGAGGATCCCAACAACGTCCTGTAGAGCGCAAACTCCCGCCAACCAGAAAATTTTTGTTCTTTGTAATTCTTTGCCAAGCTAGTTTAAATGTAAAGGCAAAATCGTCAAATTTTTTGTTGTAATGCATTGCTGTCACAGAAAGAAAGAAAACATTTGTTATACTCGATTGTTTTGTATTTTGCTTCTTACTAGCCGGTCCTCGCCAAGCCCGAGCGAGTGAATTGCTCACTAGGCTCTTAGGAATGCGCAATTTGAGTGCTCATTAGGCTCTTAGGATCACACGATTCGAATGCTTCCTAGGCTTATAGGCTCGCATGATTCTACGACTTGCTATGCTCATAGTCTCGCACGACTTGAAGTGCTTACTCGCTACTTTAGGAACTCGCGAGTTAAATGACAGCTTGCTTATTCGGCCCATGCGATCCTACCTTGATATTGAAGGAGGAATGGGGCTCTCACTGGGTTTACTAGTCATATATTTAAGTAGGGATGCTTCAGACATGACACTCTTATCATGACTTCAAAGATCTTTTGGGGAGGGAAAAGCTTTCGGGGAGTCTACTAGGACATGATGCAGGTAGGGAGATGATCTCGATCGACTCTGTAGGGGTAACGACTTACTAGGATGTTCTGGACATAAGACACCATTGTCAGGACTTCAAGGAACTTCTGGGGATCAAGGGAATAGCTCGGGGGGGGGGGGGGGGGGGTGGGGGGGTGGGGGGGGGGTGGGGGGGGGGGTGTGGGGGGGGGGGGGTGTACTGGACCATCATGCTGCTGGGGTAGCTGATATTGACCGACTATGTATATGTGTAGACTTACTAGGATGTTATGTACACGAGGTACCCTTGCCATGACTTCAAAGAACTTTTTGTGTGAGAAAAGCTCTTAGGTGGTCTACTCGGTCATCATGCAGGTGGGGAACTGATCTCAGCCAACTTTGTAAAGGTATGGACTTACTAGGTTGCTCCACACATGAAGCACCCTTGTCATGACTTCAAAGAACTTCTGGGGAGGGAAAGTCCTTCGGGGGGGGGGGGGGGGGGGGTCTACTAGGCCATCATGCAGTGGAGAGCTGATTTTGTCCGACTTTGTAGAGGTTTGATATAGACGTGTTTAGCGAAGTAATTTACCTTCTTTCTCTTGATTTCTTAATGTTTGACACATAAAATCTTGACTTTTATTGGGTCACTAGTGAAAGAATTGGTTTCAAGATAACCTAATACACCTAGAGGGAGGGGGGTGAATAGGTTCAAATCCTTTTTATTCTAAGACAGATAATAAACTCTAGTTTTCTATTGGTTATACTATTAACACAGCAAAAACATCACAGAAATATATCCAATCACAGAGTACACAAGATTTATAGTGGTTCCCCAAGTATTGGGTACATCCACTTTTCCCCTTCGCCTATCCAGCAGTGTGCTAGATTCGGCCTAACTTCTTCTCTTCACCTCAGATCTGCAGATCTTACAGCTCAGAACCCAATCAAGGTTCCTACAAGTCAGAGTGAGTTCACACTCCTACAGCTCAGGCACACAACCCTACCTCAGCCTTCAACAAGGCCTACACCTCAGAGATAACAATCTCCTACAACTCAAGCTCACAGCCCTACCTCAGCCTTCAACAAAGCCTACCACTCAGAGACCTAAATCTCCTACAACTCAGCCTTTATAAATTAGTCTTACAGCTCAGATCTTAAAAAGATCCTACAGAAAATAGATTTAAGTTTGCAATTAACCACCACCCAGATAGAGAGAGAAGGGATGAATGATTTCTTGATCAGTTCGTGGAAGAAACTGATGGCAGAGAACAACCACTCTTAGCTTTCTTCAAAGCTTCTTGAATCTGAACTCAGTATGGTTGAACTCCTGTGAAGTTGATCTTCAATCAGCTCCTTTCTTGAAATTCAGATCTCAATCTGAATCCTTCTTAGCAGATTGGTTCAGGATCTGCACTTGAGGGACTTGATGATGAAAGCCCCTTTCTTCTTTGGAGCTCTCTCTCTCCAAATTCTTTTGTTTCTCTTTCTTTAGTATTATGTATTGATTGGTCGTCAACAACTCCTCTGTATTAGTTCTCCTCATCTTCTGTTGAAGGAGAAAGCCTTTATATAGTCTTCCTCCATGATAACCGGCTGATCCGGTTTCTAACAAACTTCTGACAACTTTGACAGTTGCAGTAGACCGGTTAGAAATGGCAGTTGTCAAGTCATCCAGTCACTTCTTGAACTCTGTCTCTGTCAGCAAAATGTCGAGACTGAACTTCATCATGTGTCGACACAAGTAGACTAAGTGTCGACACAAGTGAACTAAGTGTCGACACATGCCTTGGTAGTGTCGACACATCTCCTTTATTGTTGTTAATGCTTCTCGACACAGCCTTTTGTAGAATGTGTCGACACTGATTCTGTGTGTCGACACAAACACTTCTCTTTAACTTTGTTGAATCTCTGCTGTGTGTGTCGACACAAGTCCTGTGTGTCGACACAGTTGATGTCGACAAAGTCTTCAGTGTGTCGACACTGCCTCTTGGTGTCGACACAATTGATGTCGAATAAGTATTCCTGTGTGTCGACACTGCCTCTTGGTGTCGACACAGTTGATGTCGACAATGCTTCATTGTGTGTCGACACTGCCTCTGCATGTCGACACAGTTTCTTCTGGTGTCGACACAGCCTTTCCAAGTGTCGACACAATTAACTCCAAGTGTCGACACAGCTTTTCTCCAGTGTCGACACAAGCCTTCATAAGTGTCGACACAACTTCTTCTGGTGTCGACACATGAACTTGAAATTTTTCTGCATTCTTGCATTTTCTTAACCTGCACATATAAACTCAAAACAACATCAAATACACCTTGATGTTTATCATTGAGTAAGGTGAGGCTACTTCAAATCTGGTACATATTTTTCAATGTACCCAACAATCTCCCCCTATTTGGAGAAGTCATAACCCTTAGTCAATGATATACACCATTCATAACAAATACACATTATGATGTATAACAACATTATATGACAGGGTAACTTATAAAACAAAACATGTATAAACAATCATCACAGAATAATAATGCAACCAGAATAAGCATTAGTTATTGCTTTGTTTCAACTTTCAAAAGTTTCTTATCAAAAGTTTACATAGATTTCAACACTAAGGATTACAAAGTTGTAAACTCAAGTAAATCTAATCTAAAGCTGGTCTGGCTTCTTGATGACTATGCCATTGCTTGATTGGATCTTGGCTTGTACATGAGCATCAGTGTCATCAGTTGGCTTCTTGCCCTTTAGAGCTTTCTTCTTTTGCTCTTCAACCCTTATTCTTTGCCTTTCAAAATAATGAAAAGGCTTAGGGAAATATTTGCTAGGCTCCTGAGCATTAGGAGGTAGCTTCCCAAGTTTTGCCTTTCTTCTATACTGAATAATAACTTCCTTCCTGGCTTCATACTTTTGCCATTCTTGCTCAGTGTACCAATTGCTCCTATCATGGGACTTATCCTTTACAGCTTTCCAAGCAGTCAGTATAATGTTCCTGGAGGTTGGACTCCACTGCTCAAAATCAGGCTTCAACTCTGCCTGTTCTCTGAACGTTTCTTAGATAATAGAGTTTCTTGCTCTTTGTTCAAGACTGCCTCTGGCATGTCTACTTTCTCAAGGATAATATTGTGAGCACCTTCTGGAGGGCTGTACATAGACTGTACTTCTTGGTGAATCATTTCAAAATCGGCTGGAGGATAAATAACTTGAGCAACTTCAGCTTGATCACCTCCAAAATAAGCCGGGTGTATACGTGACTCAGCCACATTGTCATCATCACAGAGGGGTGGATATCCAAGTGTGGCTTTGATGCTATTAGAGATCCATTGAGCATGATCAGAGCCAGCTTTGACTAACACTCTCTCCCCCTTTATGACTTCTCTGGCAACATGATCTCTGAGGTCATCCTTTTGAAATCTGATTTGTTCATCAAGAAAATTAACACCATCTTTATAGAATGCCTTTAACTTTAGCAGCTGTCCAGAAATGGTCTTTTGAGATTGCTCAATAGCTGTTTTGACAGTAGCTAGGCCTTCCTGTAATTGCTTATCAAACTCTGCCTTAACATTAGTCCTTGCTTCAGTCTTGGCAGTTGAAACATTCTTCAGTTCTGTAACAATCACATTATGTGATTCTGTTAGATTATCATTCATTCTAAGTTGATTCTCTAAGACATAGTCTTGCTTTACAGCTATATCATCAACTTGAGTCTTGATTTTCTCTTGATATGTTGCTAGGAAAACCACAACATTGCCTCATTTGTGAAAACAATCTGTCATCTCCTTCTTATGCTGATTAACTTCAAATCTTATTGATTTAATATCTGTAGCCAAGGAGAGTTGTAGATCTTTGTGAGTTTCATCCATATATTTCTCCATTGCAATACTTTGTTCATCCAACTTTACTTGTAAAGATATCAACAAAGAACTGTAATCAGTTACTGGGGCTGGTTGTGGAGCAGTTTGTAAAGCCCTCTTATAGCTCTGGCTTCTTCTTTTGAATACCATTATCTTTCTTTTCTTGGCTTGAATTTTTGATTCATCTTCTGAAGCTGATGTACTGGCAATATCAACTCTGTCCTTAGGATTAGGAGGCAATTCCTGTACAGTCCTAGGTAGCTCCACCTGAGTCCCTTGCTCCTCCCCCACAGAACTTACTTGCTCCTTCTCAAGGTTAACTTGCTCCCCCTCAAAGTCTGCTTTCTCCCCCTCAAATTCAGTTTGCCCTAGATCAGAGAACAACTCTTCTAAGGTAAACTCTTATTGAGTAGGTACTTGGGGTATTCTTAAATCTGGAGCATTAGCAGCAGCAGATGTATCTTCCATGATAACATCTTGAGCTTAACTGTGTAGTTGTGTGGTCTGGTCATCATCAATCAAAGATTCAGTTAGTGTTTCATCTTTATCAATAATAATTGATTGATTAACCTCTTGGATTACCTCAAGTATAGTTTGTGTAGGCATTTCACTTTCCAAGTGAGTTGGCTCCTCCTCAAGATGAGGCTCCCTCTGGAGTGGATCCAGGTGGATGGAGCTAGCAGATGGTTGCTCCCCCTGCCTCTGTGCATTTTCATTTCTTACTTCTAGTACTTGTGACTTTTCAGCATTTTCAGCCTCTTCCTCATTAGAACTGAAAGCTGCTTGCTCCTCTGAACTACTGGAAGGTTCAGGAGCCATTGTGGCTTTCTTCTGCATCCTTTGTGGAGGAGCTTCCTTCTTTTGAGTAGGCATGTCCTTAGTGAATACCCTCTCCCACCTAGAGATGATCCTGATGTCCATTCTTCTCATGTGATTTATCTTAGTCCCAGCTGACTGTTCCATCACTTCAGGTATTGTTCCATCTAAATACAAGCTCACAATTCTTCTCAGATTTGGCTTCTTCATACTTTCCTTAATCTTTTCAAAAATGACTTCTGACCAATCTGTGTTTAGTGTATAGGTGATTCTGGTCATAAGGCTGAACATATAGGCAGAAATCCTATCATGCCCCTGACTTACAGAGAATCACTTTTCCTACAACTTCAGACAAGAACTTCCCTTGCATATTCATGCCTTTCCTGTTCAAAGCTGAGCCAATCTTCATGGTGGAATCCAGTCCACACCATTGAAGTGCTTCCCTTAGCTTAGATGCGAGTACATCTTCTTGTGTTCTTGGCAGGTGAAGAACTTTCCTTAAACTCTTCTGGGTGATTTTCACCTTTACTCCATGGACTGTGGATCTAATTTTGAGTCCAGTTTGATCTAGGGTAGCAGCACCAAAGAATTCTAGTGTTTGTTACTTCCAAATCTTTGTTGGTTCAGAAACTAAGAATTCCAGACCGTTTTCAGCTATTAGGGTTATTACTCCTATAATTTCTGATTCCGCTCCTTCAAATGCGTTCTGAACCAGTTTGTATCCTTCATTGACATTGTCCTCGATCTTTGGCGCCATGGTTGTTGAGAGAAATCTGGTGTGAGGGAAGAGAGTTTCTCGACATTAGATTCTGGTCTCAAGAATCTGGAGAGCGTGTCGACAGGGTTTGTTGTTGACTTATTTATACCTTTTTGAACAGAGAAGGTCAAAAGGCGCGTCAACAATCACTGAATGTGTCGACACCGTTGAAAAGTATCGACACAGACTACTTAAGTCTCGACAACAGTGTTGACTTCTATGTGTCGACACCAATTATGATGTGTCGACACAAATATCCTTAACTGACGACTCAGTGTTTGAGTGTCGACACAGACATCTGCTTGTGTCGACACCACTTTCCTGAAGTGTCGACAACACTTCTCTGTGTCGACACCGTTTTGCTGGATATGTCGACACAGTTTTACTAAGCCAATTTTGTTAAACTAATCTATGTTCAACATTCCTAATTCAATTTTAAACTTATTGAATTTAGTTTCATCTAGAGGCTTAGTAAACATATCTGCAATTTGATAATCTATTATGACAAATTCTAGTGAGATGTCCTCTTTCTCTACATGTTCTCTAAGAAAATGGTATCTAATTTCTATATTCTTAGTTCTACTATGTGAAACAGGATTATTAGCAATATAAATAGAACTTGTCGAATCACAAAGCAAAGGTGTTCTACTTACCTGAATACCATAGTCGTCTAGCTGGTGCTGAATCCACAACAGCTATGCACAGCAACTTCCTGCTGCCACATATTCAGACTCAGTTGTGGAAATTGCCACACTAGTCTGCTTCTTACTGCTCCAAGACACCAATCTTCCTCCTAGAAATTGACAGGTGCCTGTAGTGTTTTTTCTATCTTCTTTGCAATCTGCAAAGTCTGCATCTGAATAAGCTGTCAGTAGAAAATCTCCATTCATAGGGTACCAAAGGCCTAGATTAGGTGTGCCCTTAAGATATCTCAAAATCCTTTTAACGGCAGTAAGATGAGATTCTTTAGGGCAGGATTGGTACCTAGCACAGACACATGTAGCATACATGATATCTGGTCTACTAGCAGTCAGATATATGAGGGAGATAACTATCCCTCTATACAAAGTTTTATCTACAGGTTTCCCTGCATCATCTTTGCTTAGAGACACACTTGTCCCCATTGGAGTTCTCATGGTAGTGGATGATTCCATACCATACTTCTTAATTAACTCCTGGGTGAACTTAGACTGAGATATGGACAAACCATCTTCAGTCTGTCTTACTTGGAGACCCAAGAAGAACTTAAGTTCTCCCATACTGCTCATTTCAAATTTTCCTTGCGTAAGTTTTGCAAACTTTCTACAAAGGTTACTTTCAGTAGAACCAAATATTATGTCATCAACATATATTTGGACTAGGATTATCTTTCCTTTGGATTCCCTAAGAAATAGAGTCTTATCTATTTTCCCCCTTGAGAATTTGTTCTCAATGAGGAAAGTAGACAGGGTTTCATACCAGACCCTTGTGGCTTGTTTTAACTCATATAAAGCTTTCCTAAGTCTATAAACATAATCAGGATTGAGAGAATCAACAAAACCTGAGGGCTGCTCTATATAGACTTCTTATTTTAGATTTCCATTTAGGAATGCTGATTTTATATCCATTTGAAATACCTTGAAGCCTTGATATACTGCATAAGCAAGGAAAATCCTAATTGCTTCCAGTCTTGCTACTGGGCAAAGGTTTGATCAAAGTCAATACCCTCTTCCTGCCTGTATCCTTTTGCAACAAGTCTTGCTTTGTTCTTCACAATGATCCCACTCTCATCCAGTTTGTTCCTAAAGATCCACTTTGTTCTAATGATGTTATGGTATTTTGGTTTAGGAACTAACTTCCAGACCTTGCACCTTTTGAACTGGTTTAGCTCCTCTTGTATGACATCAATCCAATGTGGGCCTAGAACAGCTTCTTCAAATTTCTTGGGTTCCACTTGAGATAAGAAGATAGAGCAAAGAACTGTGTTCAGATTCCTGCTCCTTGTTTGTACTCCTTATCTTGGATCACCAATTATCTGATTTGCTGGATGATCCTTTAAGTGTCTAATAGCTGGAGGTAGTCTATCTTTAGGTTGAACACCTCTAGTCTCTTCATTATGCTGCACCTCTTGGTTTTCATCAGCATCTGGAGAGTCTTGTACTCCCCCTGGACAGCAGCCACCATTTTCCACTTCCTGATTTGCAGTTGAATCTTCTGTAATAGTAAGCTTGTCCATTCTCTCATTTATACCTGTAGAACTGCAAGAACTACTTGGCAACTCACTGTTAATAAGTCTTGTTTCATCAAAGACAACATGTACAGACTCTTCTACAACTTGAGTAATCAAGTTGTAGACCCTATAAGCCTTACTATTGTTGCTGTACCCAACAAATATCCCATCTTGGGATTTGGCAACAAACTTAGTTAGATAAGACTTGCCATTGTTAAAGACATAACACTTGCAACCAAAGATCCTAAAATAAGATAAGTTTGGTTTTCTGCCTTTCATAATCTCATAGGGAGTCTTTTTGTGGCTTTTGGTGATAGAAGCCCTATTGATCACATGACATGCAGTGTTTACTGCCTCAGCCCAGAATATTCTGGGAGAGAAGTGTCACTCAATAGAGTTCTACTAGCCTCAATCAGTGTTCTATTTTTCCTTTCAGCAATACCATTTTGCTGTGGTGTTCTAGGTGAGGAGAATTCTTGAAAAATCCCAAATTCTTCACATAGTCTTGTCATACTCTCAGATTGAAATTCAGTGTCATGGTCAGTTCTGATTTTGACCACTGTACTGTCCAGCTTATTCTGAATTTGTTTGACAAAACTATATAAAACACTTGGGGTTTCAGATTTTTGTCTCAGAAAGAACACCCATAAATATCTAGAATAGTCATCTACCACCACAAAAGTGTAGACCTTCCTACCTACACTATGAACTGGCATAAGACCAAATAGATCCATATGCAAGAGGTATAGACACCTCACTGAATTCTTGTTTTCAAGGTTATGAAAGGAGGATTTGGTCTGCTTGCCTTTCTGACAAGCTGAGCATATCCCATCCTTTATACACTTAACTTGAGGATCATTCCTCACTAACTCTTTGCTAAAGAGTTGGCCAATAGTCTTGTAGTTAAGATGGGCCAGCCTCTTATGTCATTTAACACAATGAGAGGCTCTCTCATCAGCTACAAGACAAATAGGAGAAACATTGTTCTCACACTCAAAGTTAAGACAGTACACATTTCTTTTTCTATATCCTGTCAATATGACCTTTTGATCACTTGACCTTTTGATATGACAACCATTCTTGATAAATGAAATGTCATAACCTAAATCACTCAGCTGACTTATGCTAATTAGGTTGTGTTTCAAACCCTTTACATAGGCCACTTGAGTGATTGTAACTGAGTTATTAGAAATGTTACCAAAAGCTTTGATGATTACTTTTTTAGAACCACCAAAGGTTACTTTAGGCCCATTCATGATAGGTGAGTAGTCCTTCAGCAACCCCCTTGTTCCAGTCATGTGCCTGGAACATCCACTGTCCAAGTACCATATAGGGCCATGACAACTTGGACTCACCTGCAATAAAAATTACTTAACCTTAGAACCCAAATAACTTTTGGGTCCTTGGTGCAAGTTAGTCTGAACTTTAACAAATCTGCCTGCAGCTTTTCTAACAGGCAGACTGCTACTCTCCTTGACACTGATATTGTGCCAACAGTCTATGGCAAAGTGGCCTATCTTGCCACAGCACCAACACTCAAACTTATTATACCTTTGTTTAGGTACAACTTTAGTTGAATTATTAGCAGCAGATCTATTGTTCTGTGCTGGGGCATTGCCTTTTTTATTGGACTTAGCAGTCCATGCAGTTCTCTTAAACCCTAATCCTGCCTTACCCTTTTGAGACACAAACTCATCAATCAAGGGTAATACAGATTTTGGCTTAGAAAAACTAGCCACAATCTCCTTCTCTTTCTGAAATCTGTTTTCCAGACTTTTAATCTGATCATTTTTAAATGTGATTGTTCCCATTTGAATAATAGTTATGTTTTTCAATCTGGCAATCTCATTCAACTTTTGATCCAGCATCTTCTCTGAATCAGATGCAGCCATCTTAAGATCTGCAATTTCCTTAGCCTGAGTTTTGGCCAGGTTTTTGCTTTTCTTTAGTGCCTGCAACAAGTCCCCATATTCATCTATCAGCTGATGAATATCACCTTCAGACTCAAATCCATCCATATCACTTGATGCAGTTGTTGCTGACTCTGACCCAGTACTACAATCTGAATTTCTAGAAAAACATTGTACCTTACTAGGACCAGGCTGATCCTGGCACTTGTCTTCTTCTGACACAGCCATCAGTCCCTTGCACTGATGGTCTTCTTGTTCATAGATAGAGTTCAGCACTTGTAGAAACTCATCTTCTTCATCTGCTGCATATAGACCAATGTATGCCTCAGCTTCAGATTCTGACTCTGAAGATGATTGGTCTGTCAAGCTCTTCTCCTTCTTAGCAACAAAGGATTTCTCCTTCTTGCTCTGGTTTTGAATCTTCTTTTTATCAGCAGACTCTTTTCTTTTGTTTGGACACTCAGCCACAGCATGTCCAGGCCTATTACAGCAGTAGCAAACTATCTTTGATGTTGTAGATTTGCTTGGCTTAGACCTGCTCCTGTCCTTCCTGGATGACTTCCTCTTTTGATAATAGTCATCCTTAGGTTGAGATGTGGAGGGCTTAGACTTCCACTGCTTCTTCTTCAGGAATCTCTGAAACTGCCTTGTGAAGGCAGCAAAGTCTTTATCTGAGTCACTGCTGTCTGAACTTTGGTTGTCTGAATTATCTGAAGCAATTTCAACAACTATCTTAGGAGGTGATGGAGACATCCTCCTATTCTTCCTAGTGGCTTCAACCTTGAAGGCCACAGACTTTTGTCTATGCTCCCCTTTTGCACTTTTCTATTCCTATTTCCTAGCCATCACCTGCATCTCATATGACAGCAATTTTTCAAACAAAGTTGGAGGAGAGATATCTGCAAGTTTGGCCACTTCCCTAATGACACAAATCTTAGTGTCACAATCCTTTGTCAATGATCTTAGGAATTTATCATTCAGTTCATATGTACTGAAGATTCTTCCATAGGACATCAACTCATTTACTATTCTATAGAACTTTTTATAATACTCAGTTATACTGTCAGACTTTCCTTGTCTGAAACTCTCATATTCCTGGTTCAGCATAGACTTTCTATCTTGTCTAACTTCTTCAGAACCCTCCATGTAGACTATCAAAGTATCCCACATTTCCTTGGAGGTCTTGCAGTGAATCAAATTTTGAAAGGTTGAATCATCTATGTCACTTACTATGATATTCTGGACTCTTTTATCCATAGTTGACAGGATGATCTCATCCTTAGTCATCTCTGAAAAATCCTTGGGAATTCTTTAGTTTGCATCTAGAACTGACAACTTCATTGGAATATAAGGACCTACCTTTACTGTAATGTAGATCCTTGGATCAGAAGCCTCCATAAACAGCCGGACCCTTTCTTTCCATATTCCAAATATCTCCTTCCTGCATATGGGTAATTTCATAGAACCTAGTTCCTTATGATTTTCTCCTGAACCCATTTTCTTGATCTTAAATCTGCCTTATGGATCTAACTCAGACTGTTAAGTCCTTCTTTGAGCAACCTCGCTTTTATACCACTTGAAAGAATTGGTTTCAAGATAACCTAATACACTTAGAGGGGGGGGGGGGGGTGAATAGGTTCAAATCCTTTTTTTCGAAGGCAGATAATAAATTCTAGTTTTCTGTTGGTTATACTATTAACACAGCAAAAACATCACAGAAATATATCCAATCACAGAGTGCACAGGATTTATAGTGGTTCCCCAAGTATTGGGTACATCAACTTTCCCCCTTCGTCTATCTAGCAGTGTGCTAGATTCGGCCTAACTTCTTCTCTTCACCTCAGATCTGCAGATCTTACAGCTCAGAACCCAATCAAGGTTCCTACAACTCAGAGTGAGTTCACACTCCTACAGCTCAGGCACACATCCCTACCTCAGCCTTCAACAAGGCCTACACCTTAGAGATAACAATCTCCTACAACTCAGGCTCACAGCCCTACCTCAGCCTTCAACAAGGCCTACCACTCAGAGACCTAAATCTCCTACAACTCAGCCTTTATAAATTAGGCTTACAACTCAGATCTTAAAAAGATCCTACAGAAAATAGATTTAAGTTTGTAATTAACCACCAACAGATAGAGAGAGAAGAGATTGATGGTTTCTTGATCAGTTCTTGGAAGAAACTGATGGCAGAGAACAACCACTCTTACCTTTCTTCAAAGCTTCTTAAATCTGAACTCAGTAGGGTTGAACTCCTGTGAAGTTGATCTTCAATCAGCTCCTTTCTTGAAATTTAGATTTCAATCTGAATCCTTCTTAGCAGATTGGTTCAGGATCTGCACTTGAGGGACTTGATGATGAAAGCCCCTTTCTTCTTTGGAGCTCTCTCTCTCCAAATTTTTATGTTTCTCTTTCTTTAGTATTCTGTATTGATTGGTCGTCAACAACTCTTCTGTATTAGTTCTCCTCATCTTCTGTTGAAGGAGAAAGCCTTTATATA
Source organism: Platanthera guangdongensis (assembly GCA_039583875.1). NCBI lineage: Eukaryota > Viridiplantae > Streptophyta > Magnoliopsida > Asparagales > Orchidaceae > Platanthera > Platanthera guangdongensis. The sequence goes on from CM077152.1 coordinate 70,112,120, forward strand.
GTCTTCCTCCATAGTAACCGGCTGATCCGGGTTCTAACAAACTTCTGATAGCTTTGACAGTTGCAGTAGACCGGTTAGAAATGACAGCTTTCAAGTCATCCAGTCACTTCTTGAACTCTGTCTCTGTCAGCAAAATGTCGAGACTGAACTTCATCATGTGCCGACACAAGTAGACTAAGTATCGACACAAGTGAACTAAGTGTCGACACATGCCTTGGTTGTGTCGACACATCTCCTTTGTTGTTATTAATGCTTCTCGACACAGCCTTCTGTAGAATGTGTCGACATTGATTCTGTGTGTCGACATAAACACTTCTCTTTAACTTTGTTGAATCTCTGCTGTGTGTGTCGACACAAGTCCTGTGTGTCGACACAGTTGATGTCGACAAAGTCTTCAGTGTGTCGATACTGCCTCTTGGTGTCGACACAATTGATGTCGACTAAGTATTCCTATGTGTCGACACTGTCTCTTGGTGTCGACACAGTTGATGTCGACAATGCTTCACTGTGTGTCGACACTGCCTCTGCATGTCGACACAGTTTCTTCTAGTGTCGACACAGCCTTTCCAAGTGTCGACACAATTAAATCCAAGTGTCGACACATCTTTTCTCCAGTGTCGACACATGCCTTCATAAGTGTCGATACAACTTATTCTGGTGTCGACACGTGGACTTAGAAATTTTTCTGCATTCTTGCATTTTCTTAACCTGCACATATAAACTCAAAACAACATCAAATACACCTTGATGTATATAATTGAGTAAGGTGAGACTACTTCAAATCTGGTACACATTTTCCAATGTACCCAACAACTAGGATCCTAGATGACCCAATAAAAGTGACCGGATCACATATAAGGTACCTTAGAAGCTAGGAGGTGCCTCAAAATGTATACTGAGCATATGTGCATTGAATCGATTTCCATCAGTTGCATTGAACTTGTATAGTTGATACAAGTACAGCAGAACTTGTTTTCTTCTGATCTAAGCTCATTTAGAAAAAATGACCATTTTAATTAACGGTGCGCGTCACAACGACACCGAGTAAGTATATTGAATAGATATATTCCAAATCGACTTATGTCAGTAGCATTGGACTCATATAGTCGATACAAGTGAAATGGAATTTGAATCGTTCCAATCCGATATCATTTGACAAAAATGACCGTTTTGAGTATCGTTGCGTGTCACAACCATGCCAAGTTATTATATTAAGCAAATGTGCTCCAAATCAACTTCCGTCATTCAAATTGGACTTGTATAGTCGATATGAGTACAACGAAAGACATTTCGTTCCGATCTAAGGTCATTCAGAGAAATTGACTATTTTAAGTAACGATGCGCGTAATAATAACAACGAGTAAGTATATTGACCAAATATGCTCTGAATTGACTTCTATCAGTTGCATTAGACATATATAATAAATATATGTGCAACAGAACTCGTTTCATTCCAATCCGAGGTCATCTGGTGAAGATTACTGTTTTGGGCATCATTGTGCGTTGCCACGACACCAAAATTACCCTTTTTACTAAACGAGCTTGGAATTGATCCCAGTCCATTGCATTAGACTTGTATGGTCAATAAAAGAGCAACTTAGTTTGTTACACTCAATTCCAACATATTTTTGGTTAATTTGACCAAATCGGGTTCTATCAAGTCATGTAGTGTATCAAAAAGCATGCATGCACCAATATTACCCCAACACATCAACATCGGCCCGTCACTCGAATACTTTGACTTATGTTGACCTTGACCCACATGTGATATAACACTTACGTCCGTCACATGAAATATAATAGACGGTCCGGCCGGGGCCCCACACCATATTCCACAAACAGGCAACGTGATTACAAATTAATATCAAAGACTACTCGAATCCTAACTCAGAGCATTCTAGCGGAAGATTTAGGGTTTCCTGAACTCATACCAATTGAATGTCCACTATATATTGAAAGAATTGGTTCCTAAACACCTAGAGGGGGGGGGGGGGGGGGTGAATAGATGCAATTCCTTTTTCTTTTAAGGCAGAACTTTTAATTCAGTTAATTAACAAAAACAGATAGTTCTACAGCTATCACAGCACAAAAATAATAATACCACACACAATCACAGATTGCACACCGATTTATAGTGGTTCCCCAAGGTCTGGGTACATCCACTTCCCCCTTCGCCTATCTAGCAGTGTGCTAGATTCAGCCTAACTTTTTTCCTTCTTCTCAGATCCTCAGATCTTACAGCTAAGAACCCAAACAAGGCTCCTACAACTCAGAGTGAGTCCACACTCCTACAGCTCAGGCAATCTGCCCTACCTCAGCCTTCAATAAGGCTTACAACTCAGAGATGAAAATCTCCTACAACTCAGGCTCTCAGCCCTACCTCATCCTTCAACAAGGCCTACCTGTCAGAGAACTTTATCTCCTACAACTCAGCCTTTATAAATTAGGCTTACAACTCAGATCTTAAAAAGATCCTACAGCAAATAGATGTTAATTATAAATCTACCACCACCCTGGTTGAGAGAGAAATGATGAATGGTTTCTTGATCAGTTCTTGAAAAAATCTGACGATAGAGATCGACCTGTCGTAGCTTTCTTCAAAGCTTCTTGAATCTGAACACAGTATGGTTGATCTCCTTTGAAGTTGATCTTCAATCAGCTTCTTTCTTGAAATTCAGAAATAAATCTGAATTCTTCTTGGCAGACTGGTTCAGAATCTGCACTTAAGAGTCTTGTTGATGTAAGTCCCTTTCTTCCCTTGAATAAATGGAGCTCTCTCTCTCCAAATTCTTCTGAAGATTCTTCTGAATTTTTCTTTGAATTCTCTTGACAAACTCTGAGTAGATCACCACTTGAGAATGTCTTCTTAGATCTTCTGTTGAAAATCTTCTTCTGTTTTTTCGTGTTTATCTCCTGTGTGTAACTTCTATATTTGTAACCTATGTTCTGTTGATAGAGAATGTCTTTATATAGACTTCCTTCATGGTAAACGACTGATCCGGTTTCTAACGAACTTCTGAAAGCTCTGACAGTTGTAGTAGACCGGTTGGTTATGCCAGCTGTCATGTCTTCTAGTCACTTCTTGAAACTTTATCTCTGTCAGCAAAGTGTCGAGACTGAACTTCATCATGTGTCGACATAAGTAGACTAAGTGTCGACATAAGCCTTGGTGGTGTCGACACAACTCCCTTGGTGTTGACACTGCTTCTCGACACAGCTTCTGTAGAATGTGTCGACACTAGTTCTGTGTGTCGACACAGTCACTTCTTTTCTTCACAAAAAATTAACTTTGTTGAAACTCTGCTATGTGTCGACACAAGTCCTGTGTGTCGACACAGTTGATGTCGACAAAGTCTTTTGTGTGTCGACACTGCCTACAGTTGATGTCGACTAAGCTTTTTTGTGTGTTGACACTGCCTCTGTTTGTCGACACAGTTTCTTCTGGTGTCGACACAGCCTTTCCAAGTGTCGACACAATTGACTCCAGGTGTCGACATAACTTTTCTCCAGTGTCGACACAAGCCTTCATAAGTGTCGACACAGCTTCTTCTGGTGTCGACTCATGAACTTAGAAACTTTTTCCTGAATTCTTGCATTTTCTTAACCTGCACATATAAACTAGAAATAACAACAAATACACCTTGATGCATGTTGAAGTTGGTGACCGGGCGGTCTGGCAGTCTGTCTTGGCGGGTTGAAGACCGTGCGGTCTGGCGGTTTGTCTCAGCCGGCTTGGAGACCGGGCGGTCTAGCGGTCTTCCCTGTCGATCTCTCTTCTTCTCTTGTGGTAGTCGTGCGGTTAGCCCTTCTGTGTAACCGCGCGGCTTGTGCGGTATATTTTATATATTCCGCTTAGTCCTGTAAATTTTTAGTCCCACATCTCTTATTTGTATTCTCTCATCTCTCCTCCATTCTATATAAGGGAGGACATACCTTTGTAATAGATACCTTTTTCGGATAATAAAGTTTCACTTTAAAACCATTTCGGCTTGTTTTTGTTCAGTTCTTACATGGTATCAGAGGACTCGATCTACTCCTCCTAATTCTGTGTCTTCCTGTCCGTGCGGCTTGTCGTGACGGTTTGAACCCTGTCCGCGCGGCCTCTTCGTATCCTTGTTGCTGCCCTCTGTGTGCGCGACTTTTTGTCTCTTCTAAGTCGCCGCCTCTTCTCACAGCGCCCTGTTTTGTCCTGCTTCTGTTCGCGCGGCCTGTCCTCTAGCTGTTCGACTTCTTCCCCTCTGCTTGTGTCTGCAGCTTGGTCGTGGCTTTTCTGGCCGCTGGTTCCCACCCTTGTGACCGCTGCAGCCCGTCTTTCTACTATCCGTGCGGGTTGTTTCCTAACCGCCCGACTTCTTTTTTACTGCTCCTATGGCTCTTTCTGATGCCTCTACTACCACCACCCCTGTCACCAATCCGGCTCCGCCTCTTCCTCCTACTCCTTCCGGGAACCTTGGGACCGTTTCCAAGCTTGTTGGCTCCAACTACCCGGATTGGAGCGTCTCTTTCACCTTTCTTCTTCGATCACAACGCAAACGCCACCATCTCGTTGATGACCCACCTCCTATCACTTCACCTCTCTTTGATGACTGGTATGCAAGTGACGCGCTTGTGCGTACTTGTCTCGCGAACAGTCTTTCCGATGAGTGCCTTCCCGTCATACGCCATGATGAGACGGTCAAGGCCGCTTGGCTTCATCTTGCCGCTCTGTACTCCAAGGGGGCTCAGACATCCCGCATCTATACGTTATATGCGGACCTCTTTGCCCGTCCTACCTTGTCTCCTGCAGCTGCCTACCAACAGGTTCAGGCTCTTGGGGCTGAGATTCTTCAGAATCGCCCCTTTTCTGCGGATTTGGCTTAACAACACAAGTACTTCCAGGAGCTTCTGGTTGTGTGTTATCTGCTCCGGCTTCCTGATACTTATGACATGATCCTCCAGCAAATTCTGGGTGAGGCCGAATCTCCTACCTTAGATGCCACCGCTGCCCGCATCGCTGCTGTCACATCTCTCCTTCAGCGCCCACTTTTGCCCGCTCCTTCTCCACCACCGGACAACTATTCTCATCACACTCAGCGGAGTGGCTCTGGTAGCCGCAGTCACCAGTCCGGCAGTCGTGCTTCTTCCCGCTACCTCTGTTCTCATTGTGGCCGAACCGACCATACTTTCGAACGCTGTTGGACGAAGCATCCCCATCTTCGCCCCTCCGGTGACTCTTCCAAGCCGTCTGCCTCTGTTGTCACATCCTCAGGTAGTGCCCACATGGTGACTCAAGGTAAATGGCTCATCGACTCTGGTGCCACTAATCATATGACGGGCAATCCTCAGTGCTTCTCTTTACTCGAACAACATGATCGGTTGCCCCCGGTCCTAGTTGCGAATGGTTCTCCCTCCCCGGTTGATGGGACGGGAGTGGTTCATGTTACTCCGTCACTACGACTAGCGGACACTCTCTATGTACCCAAGTTTCCGTGCAATCTGTTGTCTGTTACCTCTTTATGCAAACAGCTTCAGTGTTCTGTGACCTTTACACCAACTTCTTGTTCTTTTCAGGATCCGAGCTCCCACCGGACGATTGCTACTGGGACTGAGAGCGGCGGCCTCTACTTCCTCAACAACGTTTCCGCCTTGTCCGCCTTCTCCTCTTCCTGTACGGATCTTCTCCAGTGGCATCTCCGCCTCGGTCACCCTCCACCACGTCTTCTACATCAGCTTCTGCCACACCTCCCTCCGTCTAGTACTCCTCTCCAATGCGACGCCTGTCAACTCGGCAAGCATCACCGTTCCTCCTTCCCGCCGAAGCACGGACGGGGCTCTACTCGTCCTTTTGATCTTGTCCACTCCGATATCTGGGGACCTGCTCCTACCCTCACCATTGGCCGAGGTAGTTCTTATTTTGTAACTTTTATAGATGATTTTTCTCGATGTAATTGGGTGTATCTCCTCCGAGATCGCTCTGAACTTTTCGATGTATGGATATCTTTTTATCAGTTGATTAAAACTCAGTTCAATGCTTGTATTAAAACATTTCGCTCAGACATTGCTAAAGAGTATCTGAGTCATGCTTTTACCTCTTTTTGTGTGCAACATGATATTATTCATCAGACTAGCTGTGTTTACACCTCCCAACAAAATGGGGTGGCGGAACGCAAAAACCGTCACCTCCTCGATGTGGCTCGCACATTGATGACCCAGATGCATGTCCCTCGCTCGTATTGGGGCTATGCCGTTCTCCTTGCCTGCTACCTCATCAATCGCATTCCATCCACCATTCTCCACGGGAAAACACCCTTCTCCATTCTGTATCCGGGCAAGGAGCCCTTTCCTCTCCCTCTCCGCATCTTTGGATGCACTGCTTTTGTGCATACCTCATCTGCCACCCGTGACAAGCTCTCCCCTCGCTCCACCAAATGTGTCTTTCTGGGGTACTCCACCACTCAGAAAGGCTATTGTTGCTTTAACCCTGTTCTTCGTCAGCAGTTCGTCTCAGCTGACGTTACCTTTTTCGAGAATGCCTCCTACTTCTCGGCTGACTCCCCCTCTCTTTCCCCTGCTACCTCTCCTCCTTCCCCGGCTTCTGACTCTCCTGCTATTCCCTTCGTTCCCTCGTCTCCTACCGAGATATCCACACCTCCGCCATCTCCGTCCCCTCCTCTCGCTCCACCTCTCTCTCCCACTTCTCCACCTCCGTCTCCATCCTCTCCGCCGCCGTCGCTCTCTTCTCCCGGGCCAGCTCTCTCTGCCACGGACGCTCCGGATCCCGAGGGGGCCGCCGACCTGGATCTCCCTGTGGCTCTTCGCAAAGGGGTGCAGACATGTACCCTACACCCTCTTGCTGTTGTTGTTTCCTATGATCGTCTTACCCCTTCTCGCCGGGCCTTTGCGCTGGCTATCTCTGCCACTGCCACTCCTCGTTCCTATCAGGAGGCCCTTGCCATTCCCCACTGGAAGCTGGCCATAGATGAGGAAATAGCGACCCTCACAGAGCGGGGTACATGGACTCTTGTTCCTCCTCCCTTCGGTACTGATGTTGTTGGTTGTCGCTGGGTCTTTGTGGTCAAATTTGGCCCAGATGGAACTATAGATCGGTATAAGGCTCGGCTTGTTGCTAAGGGCTTCACTCAGACCTATGGGGTTGATTACTTTGACACCTTCTCCCCCGTGGCTCGTCTCAGCACTATCAGGGTCCTTCTCTCTGTGGCGGTCAATCGGGATTGACCGATTTCTCAGCTGGATGTCAAGAATGCCTTCCTTTATGGTGATCTTCACGAGGCAGTTTACATGGAGCAACCTCCTGGGTATGTTGCTCCGGGGGAGACACGAGTATGCCGGCTGCAGAAGGCAATTTATGGCCTCAAGCAGAGCCCTCGAGCTTGGTTTGACAAGTTCAGCGGCATCGTGGCGGATGTTGGTTTTGCGCGAAGCTCTGCTGATCACTCTCTCTTTATTCGCAAAACTCCATCGGGGCTGGTTGTTCTTGCTGTGTACGTCGATGATATTCTTCTCACTGGTGATGACCAGGAAGGGGTAGCCCTGACAAAGCGACATCTTCGCCAACATCTGATCACTAAAAATATGGGCTCTCCGAAGTACTTTCTGGAGATCGAAATCTCTCGGAAGCCCGACTCCTTAGTTCTCTCTCAGCGTAAGTATGCGCTTGATCTTTTAAAAGAGGCAGGGTTGACTGGAGCAAAACCTGCCCGATGCCCCATGGCACCTGGAGAAGACAAAACCTGGACAGATCATTTGCCTCCTCTTTCAGATAGTTCGCGGTACAGGCGTCTGGTTGGTAAGCTCATATATCTCACAGTGACCAGACCCGACATTTCCTATGCTGTGGGCAAGGTGAGTCAATTCATGCAAGCTCCAAGGGAGTGCCATCTACAGTCCGCCTTGCGGATCTTGGAGTATGTCAAAGCAGCGCCTGGGAAAGGATTACTTTTTCAGAAGAATGGTCATCTGAGGATTGAAGCCTACTCAGATGCAAGTTATGCTGATGACAAAGGGGATCGCAAGTCAACCTCAGGTTTTTGCACCTTTGTTGGGGGAAATCTGGTGAGCTGGAAGAGCAAGAAGCAGTCTGTTGTCTCCAGGTCCAGTGCAGAAGCTGAGTATCGCAGTATGGCGTCGACCACTTGTTAGTTAAAATGGCTGCGGGCTCTCATGCTAGATTTAGGAGAGGTCTACAACCATCCTCTACCTATGTTCTGTGATAACAAGACATCCATATACATCTCCAAAAATCCGGTCTTCCATGAAAGAACAAAGCACATTGAGGTCGACTGTCATTTCATTCGTGAAGAGATCTTAAAGGAACAAATTTGCACTCCCTTTGTTACTTCTGATAAAGAGCTGACTGACATCTTCACCAAGACAGTTTCCGCCTCGTTTCTTCATGTTTGCGACAAGATGGGCATGATCGATATATATGCTCCAGCTTGAGGGGGAGTGTTGAAGTTGGTGACCGGGCGGTCTGGCGGTCTGTCTTGGCGGGTTGAAGACCGCGCGGTCTGGCGGTTTGTCTCAGCCGGCTTGGAGACCGGGCGGTCTAGCGGTCTTCCCTGTCGATCTCTCTTCTTCTCTTGTGGTAGCCGTGCGGTTAGCCCTTCTTTCTAACCGCGCGGCTTGTGCAGTATATTTTGTATAGTCCGCTTAGTCCTGTAAATTTTTAGTCCCACATCTCTTATTTGTATTCTCTCATCTCTCCTCCATTCTATATAAGGGAGGGCATACCTTTGTAATAGATACCTTTTTCGGATAATAAAGTTTCACTTTAAAACCATTTCGGCTTGTTTTTGTTCGGTTCTTACAATGCATATCATTGAGTAAGGTGTGACTTTTTCAAATCTGGTACACATTTTCCAATGTACCCAACAATCTCCCCCTATTTGGAGAAGTCATAACCCTTAGTCAATGATATACACCATTCATAATAAACACACATTATGATGTATAAAAACATTATATGACAGGGTAACTTATAAACAAAACATGTATAAAATGCCATCACAGAATAATGATGCAAACATAATGAGCATTAATCAGTGTTTTGCTTAAACTTGCAAAAGTTTCTTAACAATAGTTTACATAGATTGTTTAAAACTAAAGATTACAATATTGTAAAATCTAGTTAATCTATTCTAAGGCTGCTCAGGCTCCTTGAGGACTATGCATTTTCCTGATTAAATCTTGGCTTGTACTGGAGCTTCAGTATCTTCAGCTGGCTTTTTGCCCTTTAGATCTTTCTTCTTTTGTTCTTCAGCCCTTATCCTTTGCCTTTCAAAATAGTGAAAAGGCTTTGGGAAATACTTGCTAGGCTCCTGAGCATTAGGAGGTAGCTTCCCAGCTTTTGCCTTTCTTCTATATTGTAGGATGGCTTCCTGTCTAGCTTCATGCTTTTGTCATTCTTGCTCAGTGTACCATTTGCCCCTATCATGGGTCTTGTCTTCACAGCCTTCCAGGCAGTCAATATAATATTCCTGAAAGTAGGGCTCCATTGCTCAAAATCAGGCTTCAACTCAGCCTGTTCTCTGAATCTTTTCTTTGAAATTTGAGTCTCTTGCTCTTTATTCAAAGCTGCCTCTGACATTTCAACTTTCTCAATGATAATATTTTTAGTACCCTCTGGAGGGCTGTACATGGACTGTACCTCTTGCTGAATCATAACAAAATCTGCTGGAGGGTAAATGACCTGAGCAACTTCAGGTTGATCACCTTCAAAATAAGCAGGTTGCACACCTGACTCAGCTACATTATCATCATCACAGAGGGGTGGATATCCAAGGGTGGCTCTAATGCTATTAGATATCCATTTAGCATGATCTGAGACAGCTTTGACTAACACTCTCTCCCCCTTTATGACTTCTCTTTCAATATGATCTCTGAGGTCATCTTTCTGAAATCTTACTTGTTCATCTAGATAATTAACACCATCTTTATAAAATGACCTTAATTTCAGTAGCTGATCAGAGATGATCTTTTGAGAATTCTTAATAGCTGTTTGTACAACAGCTAGTTCTTCCTGTAATTGTTTATCAAAATCTGACTTGGCTTTAGCCCTTGCCTCAGTCTAGCCAGCAACAATATTCTTTAATTATGTAACAATCACATTATGTGATTCAGTCAGGTTGTCATTCATCCTTAGTTGATTTTCAAGGACATAACCTTTTTTAACAGCAATATCATCAACTTGAGTCTTTATAGCTTGTTGTTGCTTTGCAAGATAGACTACAACATTGCCACCTTTGTGGAAGCAATCTGTCATTTCCTTCTTGTTCTGATTTACTTCAAATCTTATGGATTTAATATCTTGAGGCAAAGAGAATTGCAGATTTTTATGGGTATCATCCATATATTTCTCCATGGCTATACATTGTTCACCTAACTTTACTTGCAAGGATACCAACAAAGAGCTATAATCTTGTGCAGGAGCTGGTTGTGGAGCAGTTTGCAATGCCCTTTTATAGCTTTGACTTCTTCTTTTGAAAACCATCAGCTTTCTTTTCTTTGCTTGAATTTCTGCTTCATCTTCAGAAGCTGAGGTACTGGCTATATCAACTCTTTCCTTAGGACTAGGAGGCAATTCCTTTTCAGTCCTAGGTTGCTCCCCCTCAATTGCAGCTTGCTCCCCCTCAGTTCTTGCTTGCTCCCCCTCAATTACAGCTTGCTCCCCCTTAATTTCAGCTTGCTCCCCCTCAGTTCTTACTTGATCTATATTAGGGAACAACTCTTCAAGGGTAAATTCTTGTTGAGGATGGACTGGAGGTACCCTTAACTCTGGAGCATCAGCAGCTGTAGATGTATCCTCCATGATAACATCGTGTGCTTGACTGTTTAGTTGAGTGGTTTGGTCAACATCAACCAAAGGCACAGTTAGTGTTTCATCCTTATTATTGAAAATTAATTGATTAACTTCTTGTATTACCTCAAGTATAGTTTGAGTAGCCATTTCACTTTCTAAGTGTGTTGACTGTTCCTCAAGATGAGGCTCCCCCTGCACCTGAGCACCATCTGTAATGTCTTGTGCAGGAGATTTTTCAGGAATCTCTGGCCTCTCTTCATCAGGCATGTCCTTTGTTAGGACTCTGTCCCATCTGGAGATTATCCTTAAATCCATTCTCCTCGTATGATTGATCTTGGATCCAGCAGTCTGTTCCATTACTTCTGGAATTGTTGCAGCCAAGTATACACTCATGATTCTTCCCAGATTTGGCTTCTTAATACCTTTTTTAATCTTTTCAAAGATTACTGCAGACCAATTTGTGTTCAATCTGAAGATAATCCTGGTCATCAGGCTGAACATATAGGATGAAACCCTATCACGTCCCCCTAGCTTGTAGAGAATGACCTTTCCAACCACTTCAGAAAGGAATTTTCCTTACTGATTCATCCATTTCCTGTTCATTGCAGATCCAATCTTCATGGTGTGATCCAATCCACACCATTGGAGTGCTTTCCTGATCTTGGTAGAGTTAACTACTTCTTCTTCTTGAGTTCTTGGGAGTTGAAGAGTTTTCCTCAAGCTCTTCAAGGTAAGTTTAACTTTAGCTCCCTGAACTGTAGATTTAATCTTAAGTCCAGTCGAATCTAAAGTAGCTGCACTATAGAATTCCAGTATTTCTTTCTTCCATATCTTTGTAGGTTCGGATACCAGAAATTCCAAACCATTTTCTGCAATTAGGGGTACTACTGTTTTAATCTTGGGTTCCGCATTATCAAAAGCATTGCGAACCAGCTTATAGCCTCCGTTGATGTTATCTTCAAGCTTTGGCGCCATTGGGGTTGAGAGAAATCTTGGATTGAGAAAAGAGAATTTGTCGACACAAGGTTTTGTTCTCGAAAATAAGGAGAGTGTGTCAACAGAGTATGTTGTTGACCTATTTATACCCTTCTAAATAATGAAGTTCAAAAGTCACGTCAAAATTCTCTTAATGTGTCGACACAGTTGAAATGTGTCGACACAGACTTCTAATGTCTCGACAGAAGTGTTGACTTCTATATGTCGACACCAATTTTATTTGTCTTGGTCGTGTTCGACGAAGAGCCCGTGAAGTCGACGATTTGAGGTCGACGAAGTGTTGTTGAATCTGCGCTCGACAATATGTGTCGATTCTGCGCTCGACGATATCTGTGTATCGATTCTGCACTCGACGATCAGTTGATTCTGCGCTCGACGAAATATGTGTGTTGATTCTAAGTGTCGACACAACTTCTGGATGTGTCGACACTACTTCTCTGAAGAGTCAACACCTTTTTTTTCTAGATGTGTCGACATCACTTTCATGGAGTGTCGACACCAACTACTATGTGTCGACACAGACAACTTCTTCTGTCGACACAATTTTACTTAGCCAAATTCGTTAAACTAATTTATGTTCAACATTCCTAATTCAATTTTGAAATTATTGAATTTAGTTTCATCTAATGGCTTAGTGAACATGTCAGCAAGTTGTAAATCTGTATTAACAAATTCTAAAGAAATATCTTCTTTTTCTACATGATCTGTAAGAAAATGGTATCTTATTTCTATATGCTTTGTTCTACTATGAGAAACAGGATTATGAACAATAGAAATAGCACTAGTAGAATCACATAATAATGAAGTTCTACTTACCTGAATACCATAATCTTCTAACTGATGCTGTATCCACAACAGCTGTGCACAACAACTTCCTGCAACAACATACTCAGACTCAACTGTGGAAATTGCCACACTGCTCTGCTTCTTACAGCTCCATGACACCAGTCTTCCTCCTAGAAATTGACATGTGCCTGTTGTGCTTTTCCTATCTACTTTGCATCCTGCAAAGTCTGCATCTGAATAGACTATTAGTAGAAAATATCTATTCCTAGGATACCAAAGGCCTAGATTAGGTGTGCCCTTAAGATATCTAAAAATCATTTTGACAGCAGTATAATGAGATTCTTTGGGGCAGGATTGGTACCTAGCACAAACACATGTAGCATACATGATGTCTGGTCTACTAGCAGTCAGATAAAGGTTGGAGCCAACTATCCCTCTATATAAAGACTCATCTACAGGTTTCCCTGCATCATCTTTGCTTATAGACATACTTGTCCCCATTAGAGTTCTCATGGTAGTGGATGATTACATACCATACTTCTTAATTAACTCCTGGGTAAACTTAGACTGAGATATGGACAGGCCATCATCAATCTATCTTACTTGGAGTCCCAAGAAGAACTTAAGTTCTCCCATACTGATCATTTCAAATTTCCCTTGCATAAGTTTTGCAAACTTTCTACAAAGGTTATTTTCAGTAGAACCAAATATTATGTCATCAACATATATTTGGACTAGGATGATTTTTCCTTTGGATTCTCTAAGGAATAGAGTCTTGTCTATTTTCCCCCTTGAGAATTTGTTCTCAATGAGCAAAGTAGACAGGGTTTCATTCCAAGCCCTTGGGACTTGTTTCAACCCATATAAAGCTTTTCTAAGTTTATAAACATAATTAGGATTGAGTGGATCAACAAAACCTGAGGGCTGTTCTACATAGACCTCCTCTTTTAAGTCTCCATTTAAGAATGCTGACTTAACATCCATTTGGAGCACTTTGAAGCCTTTATATGCTGCATAGGCTAGGAATAGCTTGATTGCTTCCAACCTTGCCACTGGAGCAAAAGTCTGATCAAAGTCTAAGCCCTCTTCCTGCCTGTATCCTTTGACAACTAGTCTTGCCTTGTTCTTCACTATGATCCCACTCTCATCATGCTTGTTTCTATAAATCCAATTTGTCCCTATGACATTGTGGCCCTTTGGTTTTGGAACCAACTCCCAGACCTTGCACCTTCTGAATTGACTTAACTCCTCATGCATAGCATCAATCCAGTGTGAGTCTTAAATAGCTTCTTCAAATCTCTTGGGTTCCAGTTGAGATAAGAAGCTTGAGCAAAGAACTGTGTTTAAGTTCCTGCTTCTTGTTTGTACTCCATGTCTTGGATCACCAATGATCTGGTGTGCAGGATGATCCTTTAAATGTCTAACTGCTAGAGGTAATCTATCAACAGTTTGACCTTCTTCAATCTCTTCATTATGCTACACTTCATGGTCTTCATTTTCCTCTTGAGTGTCTTTTACTGCCCCTAGGCAGTAACTACCATTTTCCTCATCCTGCTTTGCAGTTGGATCTTCTCTGATAGTAAGCTGGTCCATCTTCTGCTGTATACCTGTGGAGCTACAAGAACTACTAGGCAACTTACTGTTAATAAGTCTAGATTCATCAAATATGACATGAACAGACTCTTCTACAACTTGAGTAGCCAAATTGTAGACCCTATAAGCCTTACTATTGTTGTTGTACCCAACAAATATCCCATCTTGGGACTTGGAAGCAAACTTAGTTAGGTGAGACTTACCATTGTTAAGCACATAGCACTTGCAACCAAAGATCCTAAAATAGGATAAGTTTGGTTTTCTGCCTTTCATAATCTCATAGGGTGTCTTTTTGTGGCTTTTGGTGATGGAAGCCCTATTGAGCACATGGCATGCAGTGTTTACTGCCTCAGCCCAGAAATATTCTGGGAGAGTAGCGTCACTCAATAGTGTTCTTCCAGCCTCAATCAATGTCCTATTCTTTCTTTCAGCAATGCCATTTTGCTGAGGTGTTCTAGGTGAGGAGAATTCCTGATGAATCCCAAATTTTTCACACAACCTTGTCATACTTTCAGATTGGAATTCAGTTCCATGGTCACTTCTGATTTTGACCACTGAACTATCTAATTCATTCTGAATTTGTTTGACAAAATTGCAGAAGACATTTGGGGTTTCAGATTTCTGCCTCAGAAAGAATACCCATGAAAATCTAGAATAGTCATCTACAACCACAAAAGTGTAGACCTTCCTACCTAGACTATGAACTGGCATAGGACCAAATAAATCTATATGCAAGAGGTATAAGTACCTCACTGAGTCTTTGGTTTCTAGGCTATGAAAGGAGGATCTGGTCTGCTTGCATTTTTGACAAGCTGAGCATATCCCATCCTTATAACACTTAACATGTGGATCATTGCTCACTAACTCTTTACTAAAGAGTTGGCTAATAGTATTTTAGTTAAGATGAGCTAGCCTCTTGTGCCATTTAATACAATGAGAGGCTTTCTCATGAGCCACATGACTGATAGGAGAATTTTTATTCTCACTCTCAAAGTTTAGGCAATACACATTTCTATTTCTATAGCCAGTCAATATGAATTTTTGATCACTTGACCTCTTGATATGACACCCATTCTTAATAAATGAAATGTCATATCCAAGATCACTCAGCTGGCTTATGCTTATTAGGTTGTGTTTCAAACCCTTCACATAAGCCACTTGAGTGATTGTAATTGAGTTGTTGGAAATGTTACCAAAACCTTTGATGACTCTTTTTTCAGAATCACCAAAGATTACTTTAGGCCCATTCAATATTGGTGAGTAGTCGTTCAGCAATCCTCTTGTTCCAGTCATGTGCCTGTAACATCCACTGTCCAAGTACCATATAGGGGCATGACAACTTAGACACACCTGCAACAAAGATTACTTAACCTTAGAACCCAAATAACTTTTGGGTCCTTGGTTCAAGTTCGCCTGAAACTTGACAAATCTGCCTGCAGCTCTTCTAACAGGTAGACTGCTATCCTTCCTGACACTGGTATTGTGCCAACAGTCTAAGGCATAATGACCTATCTTGCCACAGCACAAGCACTCATACTTATTATACCTCTTTTTAGGTACATTCTTAACTGTATTATTTGCAGCAGATCTTTTGTTTTGTGCTGGGGCTTTGCATTTATTATTGGACTGGGCAGCCCATGCAGTTCTCTTAAAGCCTAATCCTGCCTTACCCTTTTGAGACACAAAGTCATCAATTAAGGGTAGGACAGATTTTGGCTTAGAGAAACTAGCCACTATTTCCTTTTCTTTCTGAAGTCTGTCTTCCAGACTTTTGATCTGATTATTTTTGAATGTGATTGTACCCATCTGAATAACAGTTATGTTTTTCAACCTGGCAATCTCATTCATCTTCTTATCCAGCAGCATTTCTGAATCAGATGCAACCAACTTAAGAGCTGCAATTTCCTTCGCCTGAGTTTTGGCCAGGTTTTTGCTTCTCTTGAGTGCCTGCAACAAATCCCCATATTCATCTATAAGCTGATGAATATCTGCTTCAGATTCAGACTCATCCACATCTCTTGATGCAGATGCATCTGATTCTGACCCAGTGTAGTAATCACAATCTACAGATAAACTTTTTACCTTACTGGGACCAGGTTGATCCTGACACTGGTTTTCTTCAGACATAGCCATCAGTCCTTTACACTGATGGTCTTCTTGCTCATAGATAGAGTCCAATAATTTCATGAACTCATCCTCTTCTTCTGTTGCAAACAAACCAATATAGGTCTCAGCCTCAGATTCAGATTCTGAAGTTGATTGATCTGTCCAACTTTTCTCTTTCTTAGCTACCAAGGATTTCCCCTTCTTGTTTTTGTACTGAGACTTCTTTTTATCAGCAGACTACTTCCTTTTGTCTGGACAGTCAGCCACAACATGTCCAGGTCTATTGCAGCAATAACAAATAATCTTTGATGTAGTTGACTTGCTAGGCTTTGTCCCACTCCTGTCCTTCCTGGATGATTTCCTCTTCTGATAATAGTCATCCTTGGACTGAGATGAGGATGGCTTAGATTTCCACTGCTTCTTCTTTAGGATTCTCTGAAACTGCCTTGTGAAATCAGCAAAGTCTTCATCAGAATTACTGCTGTCTGAGCTGTGATTATCAGAATTTTCTGAGATCACTTCTGCAGCTTTCTTAGGAGAAGATGGAGACATCCTCCTATTCTTCCTTGTGGTTTCTACCTTGAAGGCCACTGACTTTTCTCTATAGTCACCCTTTGTGTTTTTCTCTTCCTCCTTTCTGGCCAACAGCTGCATCTCATAAGACAGCAATTTGCTAAAAAGTGTTGGAGGTGAAATTTCTGCCAGTCTGGCCACTTCCCTTATGACACATATCTTTGTATCCCAATCCTTAGTTAATGACCTAAGGAATTTGTCATTCAGCTCATATGTACTGAAGATTCTTCCATAGGACATTAGTTCATTTACAATTCTGTAGAACTTCTTATAACATTCATTTATGCTATCAGACTTTGCTTGTTTGAAACTCTCATATTATTGATTAAGCATAGACTTTCTATCTTGCCTAACCTCTTCAGAACCCTCCATGTAGACAACCAATGTGTCCCATATCTCCTTGGAGGTTTTGCAGTGAATCAGATTCTGAAATGTTGAGTCATCTATGACACTCACTATAATATTATGTGCTCTTTTATCCATTGTAGCCAAGATGATCTCATCCTTAGTCATTTCTGAAAAATCCTTAGGAGTCCTTTGATTAGCATCAAGAACAGAAACCTTCATTGGAATATATGATCTTTCCTGAACTGTTATATAAATTTTAGGACCAGATGCCTCCATAAATAGTCTGACCCTTTCCTTCCATATTCCAAAGATTTCCTTCCTGCAGATAGGAAACTTCATTGAACCAAGTTCTTTATGGTTTTCTCCTGAACCCATCTTTTCTAACTTATTTCTGCCTTACAGATCTTACTCAGACTATTAAGTCTTTCTTTGAGGAACTTGGCTCTGATATCACTTGAAAGAATTGGTTCCTAAACACCTAGAGGGGGGGGGTGAATAGGTGCAATTCCTTTTTCTTCTAAGACAGAACTTTTAATTCAGTTAATTAACAAAAACAGATAGTTCTACAGCTATCATAGCACAGAAATAATAATACCACACACAATCATAGATTGCACACTGATTTATAGTGGTTCCCCAAGGTCTGGGTACATCCACTTTCCCTCTTCGCCTATCTATCAGTGTGCTAGATTCGGCATAACTTCTTTCCTTCTTCTCAGATCCTCGGATCTTACAGCTCAGAACCCAAACAAGGCTCCTACAACTCAGAGTGTGTCCACACTCCTACAGCTCAGGCAATCTGCCCTACCAGAGCCTTCAACAAGGCCTACAACTCAGAGATGACAATCTCCTACAACTCAGGCTCTCAGCCCTACCTCAGCCTTCAAAAAGTCCTACCACTCAGAGAACTTTATCTCATACAACTCAGCCTTTATAAATCAGGCTTACAACTCAGATCTTAAAAAGATCCTACAAAAATAGATGTTAATTATAAATCTACCACCACCCAGGTTGAGAGAGAAATGATGAATGGTTTCTTGATCAGTTCTTGAAAGAATCTGACGATAGAGATCAACCTGTTTTAGCTTTCTTCAAAGCTTCTTGAATCTGAACACAGTAGGGTTGATCTCCTTTGAAGTTGATCTTCAATCAGCTTCTTTCTTGAAATTCAGAAATCAATCTGAATTCTTCTTGGCAGACTGGTTCAGAATCTGCACTTAAGAGACTTGTTGATGTAAGTCCCTTTCTTCACTTGAATAGATAGGGCTCTCTCTCTCCTAATTCTTCTGAAGATTCTTCTGAATTCTTCTTTGAATTCTCTTGACAAACTCTGAGTAGATCACCACTTGAGAATGTCTTCTTAGATCTTCTGTTGAAAATCTTCTTCTATTTTTTCGTGTTTATTTCCTGTGTGTAACTTCTATATTTGTAACCTATGTTCTGTTGATAGAGAATGTCTTTATATAGACTTCCTCCATGGTAAATGGCTGATCTCGTTTCTAACGAACTTCTGACAGCTCTAACGTTGCAGTAGACCGGTTGGTTATGGCAGCTATCAAGTCTTACAGTCACTTCTTGAAACTCTGTCTCTGTCAGTAAAGTGTCGAGACTGAACTTCATTATGTGTCGACACAAGTAGACTAAGTGTCGACACAAGCCTTGGCGGTGTCAACACAGCTCCCTTGGTGTTGACACTACTTCTCGACACAGCTTCTGTAGAATGTGTTGACACTAGTTCTGTGTGTCGACACAGTCACTTCTTTTATTCAAAAAAAATTAACTTTGTTGAAACTCTGTTATGTGTCGACAAAAGTCCTGTGTGTAGACACAGTTGATGTCGACAAAGTCTTCTGTGTGTCGACACTGCCTCTATGTGTCGACACAGTTGATGTCGACTAAGCTTTTCTGTGTGTTGACACTGCCTCTGTGTGTCGACACAGTTTCTTCTGGTGTCGACACAACCTTTCCAAGTTTCGACACAATTGACTCCAGGTGTCGACACAGCTTTTCTCCAGTGTCGACACAAGCTTTCATAAGTGTCGACACAACTTATTCTGGTGTCGACTCATGGACTTAGAAACGTTTTCCTGCATTCTTGCATTTTCTTAACCTGCACATATAAACTCAAAACAACATCAAATACACCTTGATGCATATTATTGAGTACGGTGAGGCTTTTTCAAATCTGGTACACATTTTCCAATGTACCCAACATATATAAACCATACCATTTATATATAACATGAATGTCACTTGCAAATACACAAA
The DNA here is from genome assembly GCA_039583875.1 of Platanthera guangdongensis. NCBI lineage: Eukaryota > Viridiplantae > Streptophyta > Magnoliopsida > Asparagales > Orchidaceae > Platanthera > Platanthera guangdongensis. The sequence continues at coordinate 70,131,588 of CM077152.1, forward strand.
AGTTATGGCCTTAAGGCCTTACAGTTACATTTCACAAGTGTGGTTTACGTACATCGGCACGCAGGCTGACCATACATGAAAACAATAAAATTTCTTTGTTCGGCCTTCGAGGGCCAGCATAGCAGTAAGAGCATCAGCCTGCTATTTCCTACTCGGCTCCCCAACACCTGTATAAGGATAATCCATCATGAGGATGACAAACAAGGCAACGGTCAGAATTTTGCTGACCAATATATAACGACCCTACCCCTTTCCCGGGGCAGTGGTATTCCTACCCTACAGACATAACATTTTCACAAGCAAATATATCATAAGAACGTGCACTCACGCACAATTCAATATATCACAAACGAATGCCTCAACGGCCAACGTTCCGTGCACTCAGGGTACATTTTCACTGTACCTGTAGCCAGGGTCCCACCACTATTCAGAGGTCCCAGACATAACGGTTAACTTTGAGCATTCAAAGTCTCTACGACCCACGACCTGAGACTTTAGTCTTGACGGCGTACAACCTATGACTCTCATTATGCGATCCTAACGAACCCCAATAACTTAGGCACTCAAGTTAGACAACTATAATACGAATACAGTTTAGCCTTTGCTCATTGCTCAAATTGTCAGATCAATATCTAGTCTGACGCGTGTCAGCTTCCCCTTGTCCGTTCGGCTCATTGGCCTTTAGGAGCTCACAGATCATAGATTAGCCTCACAGTCTCTCAGAGATAAGCTTTACAACCAAAAGGGTATCTGGAAGCTATCACCGATGATACTCACTATCGCCAGGCGTTAACCACAGAATTCACTTTCTATACCAGACCCAGCAAAAACCCTGCAGTAACCTGCAATGCCAAAAACACTAGAATTTTATAGCACAAAACACAAATAGCTCACTAAGAGCTATCATCGTTGGCGATACTCACTATCGCCCGGCGATATCCAACAAGTCTTAATACCGTGGAATTTCGTGGGTATTTTCCTGGAGTGCAACTCCACTACTTCCTACTACTTTCAGTTCACAGGTACAACCCTGCAGACCCTGTAAACTGCTCGTTTATACTCAGAGTCTTCTCCGGTACGCAAAATAAACATCACTAATCCAGGCCAACCTGTCCAGATGGGCTTCACACATCATGCATATTCCGTACTACACATTTCCGGATCTATATGCAAGACTCACTGGGGATTTCACAAATCGACCCAAAGGAATTCCCTCAATTCTCCACCTTTTGGTGCGGGCTTCCATGCATATGCCAAAAGAAGGACTTTACTTGTCCAAAAAGTAAGATCGTTACCCTTGTAGTTTTCTTCGGAGCCATAACGAAGCTTTTCTACCCGAACGGAAAGGAGCACCTCGCTTACCTCTTCGCGGATCTAGCCTCGGCTCTGACTTCCGATTAACGAATCTCCTCCAGCACTCCCACAAAGATCAGCCCAACTCTTCCTTAGCTTCTTCTATTCAAAATCTTTGAATGAAAGGAAGAGAGAGATATATATAGAGAGTGAGAAGATGAGAATGACTTCTCATTCCTCAACTCCTCTCGTTAAGTGGCCTTGGGATTAATTCCAGCCACAGACTTATTCTATCAAGAGAAATGAGTGGCTGCAAAATCAGTTGAAAAGTCAAAGTAGCCGTTATCACCACGCGATATCGATGTCGCTTAGCGATATTGGCTTCAGCCTCTTGAATCCAGTCAACCACCGCTCTTTGTCCGCTTAACAGCCATTTGACACGTGTCCATGTCATGTGGCACTATCACCTAGCGATATTTACTATCGCCTCGCAACATCAATCCAATGGCTTACTCAACGCTTTTAGGTGTTGAGTGTGTTGAACTCATTCAACGCTTTGTGGCGTTGAGTGCCTTGAGCTCACTCAACGCTTTCCCGTTATCACCTAGGCGATACCCACTATCGCCCGACGTTATCGAAGCTATTAGCTCACTCAACGCTTCGAGGCGTTGAGAGGTGGGATATCGCCACGCGATACCCACTAACGCCACGCGATATTCTCTTACTCAAAGATTTGTTGAAAGTCGTCGAGTGTGCTTGGCTCACTCAACGCTTTATGACATCGAGATCTATCGCTATTGTAACACCCCCATCCGTCGTATGGCATATAACAGAAGGTCCAGCTGCAACCCGACGCCATATACCATGGACAGTCGGAAGGGTTACGTATGAATAACCAAACTATAAAATTAAGACTACTCGTCCTAACACAGAGTATTCTAGCGGAAGTTTTTAAACAGTTGAAAGAACCCATAACAGTAATCCAATAATCATGAATGTCCACAACCACTACAAATAGAATGAAATACAAATACATTGAAAGGGACTTGGTCTTATGACCTTACAAGAGTTCACTTAACAATATAATGTTTTCCATACATCGGCTCGCAGGCCGGCCACACATGGCAAAATAAAGAACAACTATTCGCTTGGGCCTTCGAGGGCCAGCTCAGCAACATGGGCTCCAGCCTGCTATTTTGCACTCGGCTCCGCAGAACCTGCAAGAAGCATTCCACCGCACGGTGTCAAACAAAGCAACGGTCAGGCAAAGCCGACCAAATTATAACGACCCCGACCCTAACTCGGGATGGCGGTGCTCCTTCCCTGCAATTCATTAGCCCAGCTAAACAATATAGAACAAACATACTACGCCACAGGTGTAGGCTCGTACGACCAAACACCCCGTGCACTCAGGGTACATTATCGGTGAATCCCGACACTTCAGCGTCTTCACCACCACCCCCAGGATGGCAACCTCATGAGCATTCTAGCCTTTCTGACCGCCGTCTAAGGCTCCTGACTATGCCAACGACCAGTCCCCTTTTCGGGTCTCTCGCACCGAACCACATAGCCCAGGTCCGATTCCACTTGCCCGTTGCTCACACCGCGTACTTCACCTTAAGACGTACGCACAAGCCAAGCTTCTCTCGGATCCTACTATTCCAAACAATCACATAACCCAGTTATGTTCAATGCCGGTTCCCTGACCGCCAAGTTAGCAGAACAACGATTCCACTCAGTTTTCTGGGTGCGCCTTGGAGTTAATCCCCAAGGATCCCTACTACAATCTACCGCGTAGAAACCTGAAAACCCAAAGCATGGAGTCTTCTCCGGCAAACCATAACAAATGCAACATCACCGATCCAGACCAACATGTCCGGGTAGGCTTCACACACAATGCCTATGTCCGTACTTCGATTCCGGAGTCTATATGCAACACAAGGGGGACTATTCACGTCAACCCCAGAGAACACCGCACACTCGCCGCACACTCGCGGGAGCGGGTTTCCATATGCAAAAAGGAAGAGAGCTTCACATGCTCAAGTAGAGAATCGTTACCCTTGTAGTACACTTTTGCGCCATGGAAAACTATCGGAATAGAAGTCTTTGCAACAGAATTTCCTCTACGGATCTGCTCTCGGTTCTCTAAACGGTGCTCTGATGCTCCGCCGGCGGCCGGAATACTCCTCCTTCTTCCTCCTTGCTCTAACTCCTTGGAAAGAGAAAGCTTAAGGGAGAAATGAGGAGTTAAACCACCATTCCCGGCCTTAATAGAGCAGGAACACATCGAGGCCGTCATATCTTACTTAAAGAAAACGAACGGCTCAGATCTGTACAAAATCCTCAAACCTGCGCCGAACACGGCCTTGCACACGGCCATGTCCCAGGCCGTGTGCCTCGATCCAGGCACGATCGTCGAACACAGAAAAACCACACGGGGTAAGACACGCCCGTGTCTCAACCTGACAAGCCCGTGTCGGGTCCTCGACACGCCCGTGACCAGAGCCATGTCACAAATAACTGTCGCGCCAACCGTCACGTCCCTAATGAACACGGGTGGGGACACGGGTATGAACACGCCCGTGTCAAAACTGCGAATAACCCGTGTTTCCTGCCGTGTCCTTCTCTGGACACAGCCGGCCAAACACAAAGAAAGACACGGCCTTGGACACGCCCGTGTCCTAGGCCGTGTACCCCTATACAGGCACCAAAATTTCTTTTGGACGCGATCAGCTCAAAAACGATTTTCGGGGCGTTACAAATCTCCCCCCTTAAGGAATTTCGTCCCGAAATTAAGTAAAGGTACACAAAATTAAATGTTACCTGAGTGGAATAACTTGGGGTATTCCTCCAACATAGTGTGCTCTCGCTCCCATGAAAGCTCCTCACGCCCGCAGTTATTCCAACGGACCTTAACCATTCAGACTTCCTTGTTGCGGAGTCGTTTGACTTCAACATCTTCTATACGTATAGGCTTGACCTTTGTCGTCAACTCGTAATCAACCGACACTTGATCGACCGCAACTATCTGCGAAGGTTCTTGCACCGCCTTACGCAACACCGATACATGGAACACGTCGTGTAACGCACTCAACTCCACCGACAGCTTCAATCTATACGCTGCTTTGCCAACACGCTCCAGGATTTCAAATGATCCAAGGTATCTCAGAATCAGCTTCTTCAAGCGTCGAACCCACGAAACACCCTTGAACGGTTTGATTTTTAAATACACCCAGTCGCCAACACCGAAGTCCACGTTCCTATGCTTGGCGTTATAGTACTTTGCTTGCCTGTCCTGAGTGATCTTCAACCTTTCTTGAATTGTACGTACCATTGAAGTGGCGTCTTCCACCGCTTGATATTTATATAACTTTGACTCGCCTGTCTCCAACCAAGACAACGACATACGACACTTTCTCCAATACAAGGCATCGAAAGGTGTCATTCCAATACTCGCTTGAAAGCTGTTGTTATACGCAAACTCCACCATGTACAGGTGATCCTCCCAATGATTTCTAAAATCTAGGATGCACATGCGTAGCATGTCCTCCATCGTCCTGTTGACCCTCTCGGTCTGACCATCCGTCTGTGGATGGAAGGCTGTGCTGAAACTCAGCTTAGTTCCCAACAAACTATGCACCAGCCTCCAGTCCTTTGACGTGAAGCGTCCATCTCGGTCACTAACAATACTGCGGGGCACACCATGCAACCGCACGATATTATCCACATAGAGTTTGACTAACTTTTCCACCGGATCTTCCTTCCTATTCGGGATGAAATGCGACACCTTTGTCAACCTATCTATGACCACCCAGATGGCGTCGTTTCCCCTCTGCGACTTTGGCAAACCATGCACAAAATCCATAGAAATGTCGTCGAATTTTCACTCCGGGATAGGAAAGGACTTTAGGAAACCTCCGGGCTTCTTGCACTCCGCCTTCACCAAGACACAAGTTTGGCACTTGGCCACATAAAGTGCTACATCCTTCTTTAATCCTGGCCACCATAATAACGTCTTCATGTCTCTATACATCTTTGTGCTTCCCGGGTGGATTGAGTACTTGGTATGATGAGCCTCGTACATCAACTCATCCCGAAGATTATCCGCACTAGGGACGCATAGACGACCGTCCTTCCTTAGCAGTCCATCCTCAACAGCAAACTGGGAATTTGACCCATCCAAAGATTCATCTAAGATCCGCTTCATGCTGCTATCCTGAACCAAAGTCCATCGAACTCTATCAGCCAGCTCATACTGCACCTCTGTCCAACACAATATCGCATCGACACTAGACTGTTTATCAACGCAGAAGATCTCTAATGCTTCCAAATCACGGACCAAGCTCTCATCATGTACCGACAACCAACTGTCTTGCGTAGGAGCCCTGCTGCTCAATGCATCCACCACTGTATTTCCTTTCCCAGGTACATAATGTATCTCGAAGGTGTAGTCCCCCAAGAACTCCATCCACCTCCGTTGCCTCATGTTCAGATCCTTCTGATCTAACAAGTACTTCAGGCTCTTATGGTCGGTGTAGATATGAACTTTCACACCGTACATGTAGTGCCTCCACAGCTTCAGAGCGAATATCACGGCCGCTAACTCTAAGTCGTGATCCGGATAATTCTTCTCATGAACATTCAATTGTTGTGAAACATAGGCTATCACGCTCCCATGCTGTAGCAGAACACAGCCCAAACCGCTGCCCGAAGCATCACTATAAATTTCAAATCCTTCTGTTCCACTCGGCGAACATAAAATAGGCGTCGTGGTCAACCGCCTCTTCAACTCTTCAAAAGCCTGCTCACACTCCAGTGACCAAACAAACTTCTGGTCTTTCCTTGTCAACGTCGTCAGTGGTAATGCTATCCGCGAGAAGTTCTGTTGGGTACATTGGAATATATGTACCTGATTTGAAGAAGCCTCACCCTACTCAATGATATACATCAAGGTGTATTTGATGTATTTTGAGTTTATTGGTGCAGGTTAAGTAATTGCAGAGAAAGCAGAAAAGTTTCTAAGTCCATGTGTCGACACCGAGAAGAAAAGTGTCGACACTTAAGGAGGCTTGTGTCGACACCTAGAGAAACTGTGTCGACACTTGGAGTAATTGTGTCGACACCAGGAATGCAGAGTCGACACCAGAAGGATAGTGTCGACACATACAGGCAGTGTCGACACACAATGAAGAAATGTCTAAAGAATCAGTGTCGACACTTAGAAGCAGTGTCGACACCCAGAGGAACTTTGTCGACATCAAAAGTATCGACACTAGGAGGCTGTGTCGACATTCAGCAAAACTTCAACAAAGTTCAAGTACAAGTGTCGACACTAGGAGGCTGTGTCGACACTCAGCAAACTTCAACAGAGTTTAAGTACATGTGTCGACACAAAGGAGATGTGTCGACACACAGCAAAGTCTCAACACAGGAAGTATGTGTCGACACAAAGGAGATGTGTCGACACTCAGCAAAAGGTTCAACACAGAAGGCATATGTCGACACAAAGAAGATGTGTCGACACTTAGCAAGTTTCAACACAAGAAGATGTGTCGACACAAAGGAGTTGTGTCGACACTTTGCAGAAATCAACTAAGTATTGAAGAAGAAGGACTTGTGTCGACACACATGATCAGTGTCGACACTTTCTGAAGAAGCAATGTCGAGAAGCTATTTCTACAACACAAGGAGTTGTGTCGACACCATGAAGGCTAGTGTCGACACTTAGTCTACTTGTGTCGACACTTGGTCTATTTGTGTCGACACATAAAGACTATCTGTCTCTACACTTTCAGACAGTGACAGAGTTTTCAAGAATTGACTGGATGACTTGACAGCTGTCATTTCAACCGGTCAACTGCTACTGTCAGAGTTGTCAGAAATTCGTTAGAAACCGGATCAGCCGGTCACCATGAAGAAAACCTATATAAAGGCTTATTCCTTCAACAGAAGGCGACAGATTGAGGAAGCAATCAAAGAAGTGAGAAACAACAAACAAGAAGAAGACCTTCAAGTGAAGATCTAAGAAGTTGGAGAGAGAAAGCTCCTTCTAAGAAGACAGCTATTGAAACAGGCTGATAAAGAAAGTTTCAGATTGAGATCTGATTCTCAAGTCAGCAGTTGATTGAAGATCATCTGCATAGAGATACAACTCTACTGTGTTCTAATTCAAGAAGCTTTGAAGAAAGCCAAGAGAGTTGATCTCAGCAAAGTTATTTCAAGAACTCATCAAGAAGCCAGTCAACTCAACTTTCTCAATCAGAGTTGTGGTTATTAATCCTTGTACTTTTTATTTTCTGTAGGATCCTAAGGGATCTGAGTTGTAAGCCTATATTTATAAAGGCCGAGTGGTAGGGCTTGTGTGCCTGAGTGTAGGAGATACATTTCTCTGAGTGTAGGCCTTGTTGAAGGCTGAGTGTAGGCCTTGTTGAAGGCTGAGTGTAGGTCTTGGTGAAGACTGAGTGGTAGGGCTTTTGTGCCTGAGTTGTAGGAGTGGGATCACTCTGAGTTGTAGGAACCTATTTGGGGTTCTGAGTTGTAAGATCTGAGGATCTGAGAAGTAGTGGAGAAGTTGGGCCGAATCTAGTACACTACTAGATAGACGAAGGGGGAAAGTGGATGTACCCAGACCTTGGGGAACCACTATAAATCCTGTGTGCTCTCTGTGATTGTATGCTTGTGTGATTGCTGTGTTATCTGTGCTGTGAATTGCAATTACTGTACTGTATTCCTGCCTTAAAAGTTTAAAAAGATTAAGTGCACCTATTCACCCCCCCTCTAGGTGTTTAGGCACTAGTTTTTTCAAGTGGTATCAGAGGGAGGTTACTCCAAAAGGACATAACAGTCTGAGTAAAAGATCTTGTAGGCAGAATCAGTAGAATCAAGAATCAAGAAAATGGGTTCAACTGAGAATCACAAAGAGTTAGGATCCGTGAAATTGCCAATCTGCAGAAAGGAGATCTTTGACATTTGGAAAGAAAGGGTTAGACTTTTTATGGAAGCCTCTGACCCAAGAATTTACATTACAGTCAAAGAAGGGCCTTATGTGCCAATGAAAGTATCTGTTCTGGATGCAAATCAGAGAACTCCAAAAGATTATTCAGAAATGACAAAAGATGAGATAATTCTGGCCACTATGGACAAGAGGGCCCAGAATATTATTGTAAGTGCAATTGATGATGCCACATTTCAGAATCTGATTCATTGTAAAACATCAAAAGAAATGTGGGACACACTGATAGTCTATATTTAAGAATCAGAAGAGGTAAGACAAGACAAGAAGTCTTTATTAAATCAAGAGTATGAAAGCTTCAGACAAGGCAGGTCTGATAGCATAACTGAATGCTACAAAAATTCTATAGGATAGTCAATGAATTGATGTCCTATGAAAGAGAGTTCAGCAATTATGAATTGAATGATAAGTTCTTGAGATCCCTGACAAAGGACTGGGATACCAAGATTTGTGCCATAAGGGAAATGACCAAATTAGCAGACATTCCTCCTCCAACTTTGTTTGGAAAACTGTTATCTTATGAGATGCAGTTAATGGTTAGGAAGGAGGAAGAAAAGACTACTAGGGTGGAGCACAAAGAAAGAGCAGTGGCCTTCAAGACTGAAGCTACTAAGAAATATAGAAGCAAGTCTCCATCTCCACCACAAATAGTTGCTGAGACAGAATCAGATACTTCAGATAGCAAGAAGTCAGAAAGTAGTGAAAGTGATAAAGACTTTGCTGCATTTACTAGTCATTTTCAGAAGTTTCTAAAGAAGAAGCAGTGGAGGTCCAAGCCATCCACTTCACAGACAAAAGATGACTATTATTAGAACAGGAAGTCATCAAGGAATGACAGGAGAAAGTCCAAGTCTAGTAAAACTACATCCTCTAAGATAATATGCTATTGTTGCAATAGACAAGGACATGTAATAGCTGATTGTCCAGAAAGGAGGAAAGAGTCCACTGACAAGAAGAAGACACAGTTCAACGGCAAAAAGGAAAGGTCCTTTGTTGCAAAGAAGGATAAAAGTCTGACTGATATGTCATCTTCAGAAACAGATTCAGAAGCAGAAGCCTATATTGGCTTGTTTGCTGAAGAAGAAGAAAATGAGTTCATGCAGCTAATGAACTCAATTTATGAGCAGGAGGACATGCAGTGCAATGGACTGATGGCCTTATCAGAAGGAGACAAAATCTAATATCAGCCTGGACCCAGTCAGGTACAAAATTGTTCTTCAAGTTCAATTTCTAGTGCTGGATCAGAATCAGATACATCAGCATCAAGTGATGTGAGTGGATCTGAATCTGAAGGAGACATTCATCAGTTGATTGATGAATATAGAGTATTGTTGCAGGCTTTGAAGAAAATCAAACTCTTGGCCAAAACTCAGGCTAAGGAGATTGCTAGTCTTAAAGTGGCTGCAACAGATTTTGACAAGTTGTTAGATCAGAAATTAAATGAAATATCCAGACTGAAGAATATTATAGTTATTCAGATGGGGACTATTACATTTAAAAATGATCAAATTAGAAATCTGGAGATTAGTCTTCAGAAGGAGAGAGATATTGTAGCAAGTTTTTCTAAACCAAAATCTGTTCTACATTTGATAGATGAGTTTGTACCTCATAAGGGTAAAACTGGATTGAGGTTTACAAAACCTGTCTGGACAGTAAAGTCCAAGTTTAAGGGCAAAGCCCCAGTACTCAACAAGAAGCCTGCTGTAGATAAAACAGCCAGGGTTGTACCTAAACAAAGGTACAATAGATTTGAGTGCTGGTGTTGTGGCAAGGTAGGCCACTTTGCCATATATTGTTGGCATAATTCAAGTGCCAAGGTGAGTAGCAAACTACATGTTAGAAAAGCTACAGGTAGTTTTGTTAAGAATCAGACTAACTTGCACCAAGGACCCAAGAATTATTTGGGTTCTAAGGTTAAGTAATCTGTTTTGCAGGTGAGTCCAAGTGACCATGCCCCAATATGGTACTTGGACTGTGGATGTTCCAGGCACATGACTGGAACTAGGGGATTGCTGAAGGACTATACACCAATCAAGGATGGTCCTAAGGTTACTTTTGGTGGTTCAGAAAAAGGAATCATCAAAGGTTTTGGTAACATTTCTAGCAACCTAATTACAATTACTCAAGTGGCTTTTGTAGAGGGTTTGAAACATAACCTCATTAGCATAAGTCAGCTGAGTGATTTAGGATATGCCATCTCATTTGTCAAAGATGGTTGTCATATCAGTAGGTCAAGTGGTCAAAAGATCATTCTGACAGGATATAGGAAGAGAAATGTCTATTGTCTAGACATTATGTGTGAGAACAATGCTTCTCCTATTTGTCTTGTAGCTGATGAAAGAGTCTCACATTGTGTCAAATGGCACAAGAGGCTGGCTCATCTCAACTACAAGATAATTGGCCGACTCTTTAGCAAAGAGTTAGTGAGGAATGGTCCTCAGGTTAAGTGTATAAAGGATGTGATATGCTCGGCTTGTCAAAAAGGCAAGCAGAACAGATCCACCTTTAATAGCATTGAGAACAAAGATGCTGTGAGGTGCCGATACCTCTTGCATATGAATCTTTTTGGTCCTATGCCAGTTCACAGCCTAGGTAAGAAGATCTATACATTTGTGGTAGTTGATGACTACTCAAGGTATTCCTGGGTGTTCTTCCTAAGGCAAAAATCTGAAACACCAAGCATCTTGTATAGTTTTGTTAAATAAATTCAGAATGAATTGAACAGTACAGTGGTCAAAATCAGAAGTGACCATGGTACTGAATTCCAGTCTGATAGTATGACAAAGCTATGTGAAGAGTTTGAGATATTTCAAGAATTTTCCTCACCAAGAACACCTCAGCAAAATGATATTGCTGAAAGGAAAAATAGAACCTTGATAGAGGCTGGTAGAACCCTATTGTGTGACACATCTCTCCCAGAATATTTCTGGGCTGAGGCAGTTAATACTGCATGTCATGTGATCAATAGGGCTACTATCACCAAGAGCCACAATAAGACCCCCTATGAGATTGTGAAGGGCAGAAAACCAATTCTATACTATTTCAGGATCTTTAGTTGTAAATGTTATATACTTAACAATGGTAAGTCTTATTTAACCAAGTTTGCTGCCAAATTCCAAGAGGGGATCTTTGTTGGGTACAGCAACAACAGTAAGACTTATAGGGTCTACAACTTGACAACTCAAGTTGTAGAAGTGTCAGAACATGTAGTGTTTGATGAAGCTAGACTCATTCATAATGAATTATCTAGAAGTGTTTGCAGCTCCACAGGTGTGACTGAGAAGATGGACAAGCTTACTATTGAAGAAGGTTCTACTGCAAGTCAGCATGTAGAAGAAGGTAACTGCTGTCCAGGGGGAGTACAAGATACTCCTGTTGTTGAAGAAGACCAAGAGGAGATGCTGAATGAAGAAGCTGAAGGTGTACAACCAGAAGATATGTTGCCTCCAGCAAATAGACATTTAAAAGATCATCCAGCTAATCAAATCATTGGAAATCTCAGATAAGGGGTACAAATAAGGAGCAGGAATCTAAGTTCAGTTCTCTACTACAGCTTTCTATCCCAAGTAGAGCCAAAGAAATTTGAAGAAGCAATCCTAGACCCTCATTGGATTGAGGAAATGCAAGAGGAGCTGAATCAGTTCAAAAGATGCAAAGTCTGGGAGCTTGTTCCTAAATCAAAAGACCACAACATTATATGAACTAATTGGATCTTTAGGAACAAGTTGGATGAACATGGAGTAATTATAAAGAATAAAGCTAGACTAGTTGCTAAATGATATAGGCAGGAAAAAGGTATTGATTTTGATCAAATTTTTGCTCCAGTAGCCAGACTGGAAGCAATAAGGATGTTCCTTTCCTATGCAACATTCCAAGGGTTCAAGGTATACCAAATGGATGTTAAGTCAGCTTTTCTGAATGGAAATCTGAAGGAAGAAGTCTATGTAGAACAACCATCAGGTTTTGTTGATTCTACTAAACCTAATTATGTTTATAGACTTAGGAAGGCTTTGTATGGGTTAAAACAAGCCCCTAGGGCTTGGTATGAAACCCTGTCTAGTTTCCTCATTGAGAATAAATTCACAAGGGGGAAAATAGACAAGACTCTATTCCTTAGGGAATCTAGAGGCAAGATCATCTTAGTCCAAATATATGTAGATGACATAATATTTTGGTCTACAAAAAGTAGTCTTTGCAGGAAGTTTGCAAAAATAATGCAAGGACAATTTGAAATGAGCAGTATGTGGGAACTTAAGTTTTTCTTGGGTCTCCAAGTTAGACAGACTGAGGATGGTTTATCCATATGCCAGTCTAAGTTCACCCTAGAATTGATAAAGAAGTATGGTATGTAATCATCCACTACCATGAAAACTCCTATGTGGTCAACAATGTCTTTATGCAAAGATGATGCAGGGAAACATGTAGATGAAAACTTGTATAGAGGGATAGTTGACTTCCTACTATATTTGACTGCAAGTAGACCAGATATCATGTATGCTACATGTGTCTGTGCTAGGTACCAAGCTTGCCCTAAAGAATCTCATTTGACAGCAGTCAAAAGAATTTTGAGATATCTCAAGGGCACTCCTTATCTAGGCCTTTAGTTATCTAGGAATGGAGAGTTTGAACTGACAGGTTATTCAGATACAGATTTTGCAGGCTGCAAGGAAGATAGAAAGAGTACAATAGGTACCTGTCAGTTTCTAGGTGGAAGGCTGATATCATGGAGTAGCAAGAAACAAACAAGTGTGGCTATCTCCACAGCTGAGTCAGAGTATGTTGCTGCAGGAAGTTGCTGTGCTCAACTTCTATGGATTCAACACCAGCTAGAAGATTATGGTATTCAAGTAAGTAGAACACCTTTATTTTGTGATTCTACAAGTGCTATTTCTATTGCAAATAATCCTGTCTCTCATAGTAGGACTAAGCACATAGAAATAAAATACCATTTTCTAAGGGAATATGTGGAAAAAGGAGATATTTCACTAGAGTATATTAATACAGATAATTAGCTAGCTGATATGTATACTAAGCCCTTAGATGAAACCAAATTCAATAAATTTAAAATTGAATTAGGGATGATAAACTTAGAATAGTTTACAAAATTGACTAAGAAAAATGGTGTCGACACACAGAGTTGTCTGTGTCGACACATAGAAGATGCTGTCGACATTTCAGAGAAATGGTGTCGACACATCTAGGAAGTCTGTGTCGACACTTCAGAGAATTAGTGTCGACACATGCTGTGTAGGTGTCGACACATAGTTGTCGAGACATTATTAGTAAGTGTCGACACTTTTCAACAGTGTCGAAACAATTTAAGTATTTTGACGCGCCTTTTCATCTTCGATTCTAGAAAGGTATAAATAGGTTTTCGCCATAGCTTGTCGACACGCTCACCAAAGTTTCGAGTCCAAACTTGTGTGTCGACATCTCTCTTCTCTAAATTCAAATTTCTTCAAACCCTAATGGCGCCCAAGCTGGAAGAGAATGTTAATGAAGGATATGAACTCGTGCGACATGCCTTTGATGACGCGGAACCTGAAATCAAAGGTGTGGTAACCCTAATTGCCGAAACTGGACTGGAATACCTTGTTTCAGAACCAATCAAGATCTGGAAGAAGGAGGTCCTAGAATTTTTGAGTGCAGCTTCAGTTGATGATACTGGACTTAAGATTAAGTCCAGAGTTCATGGAACCAAAGTTAAGATCACACCAAAAAGTCTAAGAAAGGTACTTCATCTACCAAGAACAAAAGAGGAAGAGGATGTATCTGCTTCTAGGACTAGAGAGGCATTGAGATGGTGTGGACTGGATTCAAACTTGAAAATTGGATCTGTATTCAACAGAAAAGGAATGAACATTCAAGGGAAATTCTTATCTGAAATAGTTGGCAAGGTCATCCTGAGCAAGCCTGGAGGACATGACAGAATTTCAGCTTATATGTTCAGTTTGATGACAAGGATAATCTTCAAACTAAATACTGATTGGTCTACAGTTATGTTTGATAAGATAAAAGAAAGTATGAAGAAACTCAATCTGGGTAGAATACTAAGTCTTTACCTAGCTGGAAGTATACCTGAGGTGATGAACCAAGCTGCAGGTTCAAAGATTAACCACATGAGGAAGATGGATATGAGAATTTTCTCTAGGTGGGATAGAGTGCTGACAAAAGAACTGCCATCTCCAGTAAAGGACACACCCCTGAAGAAGAAGAAGAAGACAGGCACTATGACTCAAGAATCCTCAAGCAGCTCTGAAGAGCAAGTTGTTTTTACTCCTGATGATGAAGAAATAGGAAATACTGGTCAGTCTCCAGCAAGACATGAGGATGCACAGAGGCAGGGGGAGCTACCCTCAGCAAGCTCAATTCACCTGGATTCACTCCAGGGGGAGCCTCTACTTGTGGAAGAGCCAACTCCACTAGAGAGTGAAAGGGCTACTCAAACCATCCTAGAGGTAATCACTGAAATTAATCAATTAGATTTCACTATTGAGGAAGAAGTTTTGACTGATTCATTATCTGATGTTCATCAGCAAACACAGATACAACCTCAACCCCAAGATGTCATGGAGGACACATCTGTTGCTGATCAAGTGTTTGATGAGATAAGAGATTCTCCAGCCCATTCCCAACAGGAATTTACATTAGAAGAGCTATTCCCTGATCTTGTCCAGACAGATCTTGAGAAAGAAATAGCTGCTGTTGAGGGGGAGAAGGCCCATATTGAGGGGGAGCAAGTGGAGATTATAGAGGAAACTGCAAACAAGGAGACTGAGGAGCCAAGAGAAGCCGAAGGGCTACCAAGGACTGAGAAGGATTCACATCCTAGTCCTAAAGACAGAGTGGATATTGCTAGCACATCTGCTTCAGAAGATGAAGAGGCTGTTAGAGCCAAGAAGAGGAAGTTCCAAGTCTTCAAAAGAAGGAGCCAGAACTATAAGAAAGCCCTACAGACCATTGCTCCACAGCCTACCACCACTACTGATTACAGTTCACTGCGGGTAGCATTGCAAATCAAGCTAGATGAGCAAAGGCAAGCTCTAGAAAAGTATGTAGATGAGGGGCATAAGTCACTGCAATTTGATCTTGCACAAGACATCAAATCTATCAGATTTGAAGTAAATCTCAACAAGAAGGAAATGACTGACTGCTTCCATAAAGGAGGAAATGCAATAGTCTATCTGGCTACACATCAAGAGAAGATAAAGACAAAACTTGATGATCTAGAAGTCAAGCAAGGATATGTTCTAGAAAATCAAATAAGAATGAATGATAATTTGACAGCTTCTCATAATGCCATAGTCACTGAAATGAAGAATCTAGCAACTGCCCAGACTGCACAAAGTGCTGCTGGAAAAGCTGAATTTGACAAGCAATTGCAGGAGAGTCTCACTGCTGTGAAAACTGCCATTGAAGATTCACAGAAGATAATTACTGACAAGCTCCAAAGGTTGAAACCTTTCTATAAAGATGGAGTTAACTATCTGAATGCATAGATAAGATTTCAGAAAGATGATCTGAGGGATCATATAGAAAGAGAAGTCATAAAGGGGGAGAGTGTATTAGTCAAGGCAGGCCTGATCATGCCAAATGGATTTCAAATTCCATCAGAGCCACCCTTGGATATCCACCCTTATGTGATGATGACAATGTTGCAGAGTCTGGAATCAATCCTGCATATCTTGGAGGAGAGCAAGCTGAAGTAGCTCAAGTGATATACCCTCCACCAGACTTTGACATGATACATCAAGAGATACAATCAATGTATAGTCCTCCTGAGGGAAATCAGAATGTCATCATAGAGAAAGTAGTTCAGCCTGCGCCAGAGGCAATACTCAAAGAGCAAGAGGCCTTATTAAAGGAACAAGAGACTCAATTGTCTAAGAAAAGATTCATAGAGCAAGCTGAACTAAGGCCTGACTTTGAACAATGGAGCCCCACTTCCAGGAATATCATTTTGACTGCATGAAAGGCTGCTAAGGACGATGTCCTGGATAGAGGCAAGTGGTATTCTGACCTGGAGTGGAGGAAACATGAGAATAGGCAAGAGGCCATTGTACAATATAGAAGAAAGGCTGAACTGGGAAAGCTACCTCCTAATGCACAGGAGCCTAGCAAGTATTTTCCCAAGCCTTATCACTATTTTGAAAGTCAGAAGATAAAGGCTGAAGAGTTGAAAAAGAAAGATCTTAAAGGGAAGAAGCCTGCTGCTGCTGATGACACTGAAGCTCAAGTTCAAGCAAAGATTCAATCTGGAAAAGGGATTGTAATCAAGGAACCAGAGCAGCCTTAGGATATCATTTTCTTTAGTTTACAAATTGTAATCATTTGTATTAAAATTCTATGTAAACTTTTGACTAATGAAAATGTTGGAATTTGTAAGAACAATATTATATGTTCATCTATTACATTAATTGTTCTGAGCTAATGGTATATACAGGTTCTGTTCATGCATGTTTAATTATTTTCCCTGTCAAATATTACTGTTTTTACATCATACTGAGAATTTGTTATGTATGGTGTATATCATTGACTAAGGGTTATGACTTCTCCAAATAGGGGAGATTGTTGGGTACATTGGAATATATGTACCTGATTTGAAGAAGCCTCACCCTACTCAATGATATACATCAAGGTATATTTGATGTGTTTTGAGTTTATTGGTGCAGGTTAAGTAATTGCAGGGAAAGCAGAAAAGTTTCTAAGTCCATGTGTCGACACCCAGAAGAAAAGTGTCGACACTTAAGGAGGCTTGTGTCGACACCTAGAGAAGCTGTGTCGACACTTGGAGTAATTGTGTCGACACCAGGAATGTAGAGTCGACACCAGAAGAATAGTGTCGACACATACAGGCAGTGTCGACACACAATGAAGAAATGTCTAAAGAATCAGTGTCGACACTTAGAAGCAGTGTCGACACCCAGAGGAACTTTGTCGACATCAAAAGTGTCGACACTAGGAGGCTGTGTCGACATTCAGCAAAACTTCAACAAAGTTCATGTACAAGTGTCGACACTAGGAGGCTGTGTCGACACTCAGCAAACTTCAACAGAGTTTAAGTACATGTGTCGACACAAAGGAGATGTGTCGACACACAGCAAAGTCTCAACACAAGAAGTATGTGTCAACAAAAAGGAGATGTGTCGACACTCAGCAAAAGCTTAAACACAGAAGGCATGTGTCGACACAAAGAAAATGTGTCGACACTTAGCAAGTTTCAACACAAGAAGATGTGTTGACACAAAGAAGTTGTGTTGACACTTTGCAGAAATCAACTAAGTATTGAAGAAGAAGGACTTGTGTCGACACACATGATCAGTGTCGACACTTTCTGAAGAAGCAGTGTCGAGAAGCTATTTCTACAACACAAGGAGTTGTGTCGACACCATGAAGGTTAGTGTCGACACTTAGTCTACTTGTGTCGACACTTGGTCTATTTGTGTCGACACATAAAGACTATCTGTCTCGACACTTTCAGACAGTGAAAGAGTTTTCAAGAAGTGACTGGATGACTTGACAGCTGCCATTTCAACCGGTCAACTGCTACTGTCAGAGTTGTCAGAAGTTCGTTAGAAACCGGATCAGCCGGTCACCATGAAGAAAGCCTATATAAAGGCTTATTCCTTCAACAGAAGGCGACAGATTGAGGAAGCAATCAAAGAAGTGAGAAACAACAAACAAGAAGAAGACCTTCAAGTGAAGATCTAAGAAGTTGGAGAGAGAAAGCTCCTTCTAAGAAGACAGCTATTGAACCAGGCTGATAAAGAAAGTTTCAGATTGAGATCTGATTCTCAAGTCAGCAGTTGATTGAAGATCATCTGCATAGAGATACAACCCTACTGTGTTATAATTCAAGAAGCTTTGAAGAAAGCCAAGGGAGGTTGATCTCAGCAAAGTTATTTTCAAGAACTCATTAAGAAGCCAGTCAACTCAACTTTCTCAATCAGAGTTGTGGTTATTAATCCTTGTACTTTTTATTTTCTGTAGGATCCTAAGGGATCTGAGTTGTAAGCCTATATTTATAAAGGCTGAGTGGTAGGGCTTGTGTGCCTGAGTGTAGGAGATACATTTCTCTGAGTGTAGGCCTTGTTGAAGGCTGAGTGTAGGCCTTGTTGAAGGCTGAGTGTAGGTCTTGGTGAAGACTGAGTGGTAGGGCTTTTGTGCCTGAGTTGTAGGAACCTATTTGGGGTTCTGAGTTGTAAGATCTGAGGATCTGAGAAGTAGTGGAGAAGTTGGGCCGAATCTAGTACACTACTAGATAGGAGAAGGGGGAAAATGGATGTACCCAGACCTTGTGGAACCACTATAAATCCTGTGTGCTCTCTGTGATTGTATGCTTGTGTGATTGCTGTGTTATCTATGCTGTGAATTGCAATTACTGTACTGTATTTCTGCCTTAAAAGTTTAAAAAGATTTAGTGCAACTATTCACCCCCCCTCTAGGTGTTTAGGCACTAGTTCTTTCAAGTTCTCTACGAAGCGCCTGTAGTAGCCGGCAAGCCCAGAAAGCTCCGGACTTCCGCCACTGTAGTCAAAATAGGCCACTCCCGTATCGCCACTATCTTCGCCGGATCCACCACTATCCCTTCTCCACTAACAACATGACCAAGGAACGCTACTGAGGATAACCAGAACTCACACTTGGAGAACTTAGCATACAACTGATTCCTCCTCAACGTCTCCAACACCATGTGTAGATACTTGTAATGGTCCTCCTTACACTGCGGGTATACCAAGATATCATTGATAAATACTATCACGAAACGATTCAGGTATTCTCTGAACGTCCTGTTCATCAGATCCATAAACACGGATGGCGCAATGGTCAGCCCAAACGACATGACCATGAACTCGTAATGCCCAAGCCGCGTGATGAACGCTGTCTTTGAGATGTCGCTTTCCCTTATCCTCAATTGATAGTAGCCGGACTTCAGATCTAACTTCGAATATACTGTTGACCCAACCAACTGATCAAATAGATCGTCAATCCTGGGGATCAGATACTTATTCTTCTTCGTAAGCTTGTTCAACTCCCGATAGTCAATACAGAGTCGCAAGCTCCCATCCTTCTTCTTAACGAAAAGAACCGGTGCGCTCCAAGGCGACGAACTTGGACGCACATACCCTTGCTCCAACAACTCCAATTGTTGCACCTTCAACTCCGTCATATCTCGCGGTGCTATCCGATACGGAGAGCGTGACACCGATTTGGCACCCGGTACCAGCTCAATAGTAAAATCAACTCCCGCTGAGGAGGGGCTTCTGGGAGATCATCTGGGAACACATCAGGATACTCGGACACAACTGAGATACTGTCCAGAATTGGCCTAGGCGTTGAAGCCTGCACTAAGGTGACAAACAACTCTGCCCAGACCGAACTGCCTTGATCACTTGAAGGGCCGACATCAAAACTTTACCCGACCCCTTCATGCTCGCAAACGTAGTCTCTCGTTCAGTATGCAGCCCCAACTGAACCTCCTTTCGGTGGCAATCGATATAAGCTTGCTGCTCCGAGAGCCAGTACATACTAAAGATTACGTCAAACTCCACTAACGGTAGTACCAACGCTCGCAAATCAAACTCTTGGTCCCCAATCCGTATCTTTACCACACAGATCTTATCCGTGCGCATAGAGCACCCATTGGGCAACAACACATCCAACTTGTCTTTTGCCATCGAGGAAGAGACCCCGATGCACGACACAAATCTTTCAGACAAGAAGGAATGTGAAGCCCCCGTATCAAACAGGGCTCTCGCCGGACAATCGAAAATCAACACGAAGCCTAGCACCAAGAATAACAAGCTAACATATAAAAAGAGGTAACAACTACATAAAGTTAAACTGCTAAAATTTAACTCATACCTGTCACCACATCAGCTTGATTTATGGCCTCTTGCAGACTAAGATTATAAACTCTAGGCTGGGCTGGAGCATGATGGGACGCGGTTGACTCCACCGCCTTCCCTTTCTCTTCATAGGTCGCTCCAGGCTTCCTCTCGGACTTTGCACATCCGCTCCAACACTCACGAGCAAAGTGCCCTGTCTTCCCACAGTTGTAGAAAGCTCCTGAGACTCGACTTGTGGTTTCCCCCGACGTACCAGACGAAGGGGCTGAGTTCGAAGTCCTCTACTTCTTGTTCCATCTGCGGAATCCTGACTTTGCATTTGGCACTTTGAACTCTGCCTTCTTTTCTCCTGGGTCCTTCTTCTCTTGCACTTTCTTCACAACCTTTTCCAATGACCGGGCCGAATTGACCAAGGCTAGGAAGCCCTGCGCCTTAGGCCCAGCAAGGAGTAACTGTAGGTCACTGCGTAGACCCTCATAAAATCGGTTGGTCTTCCTCTCTTCTTTCGTAAACATAGCACCCGCATACCGACCCTACCATGTAAACTCGTGGAGATACTCGTCCATGCTTCTGGCTTCCTGAGTCAACCCAAGATACTGATTCTCCATCTCAAGCTTCTAAGCAGAGGGTAAATATCTGGCCAAGAACAATCTTGAGAATTCCTCCATAGGCACATCAGACAGCTGCCTTCCCACTATGAGATGAAACTCCAACTCATCCCACCACAGCCTCGCCTCACCAGCCAAAAGGAAGGTCACTATGGTGGTCTTATGCCACTCCTCAGTTAACGTGGCCGTCAAGACCCTCTTTATCATAGAGAGGCAATCCTCAGCTTGAGCTGGCGTTCCAACCCCATCGAATCTCGGAGGATTAAAGCCCATTACATGCTTGAGCTATCTCTCTGTAGCTCTCCTCGGCTCTACCTGATCCACTGCCGCACGCTCCACCACTCTCGTCTCTGCCTCCCTAACCGGTTCTTGCTCAATAACAGGTGGTGCGTGGTGCATTTGCCCTGCAAGTTTGGCATTTGTCATCGCAAAGACCGCTTCAGCCACCAACCTGATGGTTTCCACTGAAGGCGGTGTTGTAGGCACGTCCCTCGGTGCACTACTTTCTGCCGATTGCGGACGCTTCGACTGACCAGCACCGCTCCTAGCTGCCTACAATAGCAAAGACCCACGATTAGACGACAAACAAATTGCTAAAAGCAATCATTGGAACACTCAGGTTCCACAAAATAAGTGTATTTTTCATTCCTAAGTGGACATTCATGTATTTATTTTGATGTTATAACGATGACACACACATGTGCTTACCACACCTTAAAAGAATTCGCCCACGAATTCATTTAAGCCTGACCGTAACCAGAAGTATGATACCAAATTGTAACACCCTCATCCGTCGTATGGTATATAACAGAAGGTCCAGCTGGAACCCGACGCCATATACCACAGACAGTCGGAAGGGTTACGTATGAATAACCAAACTATCCAATTAAGACTACTCGTCCTAACACAAAGCATTCTAGCGGAAGCTTTTAAACAATTGAAAGAACCCATAACAGTAATCCAATAATCATGAATGTCCACAACCACTACAACTGGAATGAAATACAAATACATTGAAAGGGACTTGGCCTTATGGCCTTACAAGAGTTCACTTAACAATATAATGTTTTCCATACATCGGCTCACAGGCCGGCCACACATGGAAAAATAAAGAACAACTATTCTCTTGGGCCTTCGAGGGCCAGCTCAGCAACATGGGCTCCAGCCCGCTATTTTGCACTTGGCTCCGCAGCACCTGCGAGCAACATTGCACCGCACGGTGGAAAACAAAGCAACGGTCAGTCAAAGCCGACCAAATTATAACGACCCTGCCACTAACTAGGGACGGCGGTGCTCCTTCCATGTAATTCATTAACCCAGCTAAACAATATAGAACAAACATACTACGCCACAGGTGTAGGCTCGCACGGCCAAACACCCCGTGCACATTATCGGTGAATGCTGACAATTCAGCGTCTTCACCAACACCCCAGGATGGCAACCTCGTGAGCATTCTAGCCTTTCTGACCACCGTCTAAGGCTCCCGACTATGCCAACGGCCAGTCCCCTTTTCGGATCTCTCGCACAGAACCACATAGCCCAGGTCCGATTCCACTTGCCTGTTGCTCATACCGCGTAGTTCACCTTAAGACATATGTGTAACGGCCCTAGCCGATCCAACGTGACAGCATCACGGCTCCGCTCTAGGCGACGCTACCGGGCTGCAGCCCAAGCACCCCAACCCCTCTCCCTCCACGGGCGGGTTGTTGGTGGCCGCAGCCTCCCTTTGATGAGGTAAACTCGATAGTCAAGCCCGCACTACGGGGACTTCCCAGGAGGTCACCCATCCCAGAATTTCTCCAGCCCGAGCACGCTTAACTATGAAGTTCTTTCAAAAGCGTGCTCGGGCTGGAGAAATTCTGGGATGGGTGACCTCCTGGGAAGTCCCCGTAGTGCGGGCTTGACTATCGAGTTTACCTCATCAAAGGGAGGCTGCGGCCACCAACAACCCGCCCGTGGAGGGAGAGGGGTTGGGGTGCTTGGGCTGCAGCCCGGTAGCGTCGCCTAGAGCGGAGCCGTGATGTTGTCACGTTGGATCGGCTAGGGCCGTTACAATAAAAAGTGCACTTTTTATTGTAACGCCCCTAGCCGATCCAACGTGACAGTGTCACGGCTCCGCTCTAGGCGACGCTACCGGGCTGCAGCCCAAGCACCCCAACCCCTCTCCATCCACGGGCGGGTTGTTGGTGGCCACAGCCTCCCTTTGATGAGGTAAACTCGATAGTCAAGCTCAATTGGTGATGATAGTTGAAAGAACTCCATAGTTAAGCGTGCTCGGGCTGGAGTAGTACTGGGATGGGTGACCTCCTGGGAAGTCCCCGTAGTGCGGGCTTGACTATCGAGTTTACCTCATCAAAGGGAGGCTGTGGCCACCAACAACCCCCCTGTGGAGGGAGAGGGGTTGGGGTGCTTGGGCTGCAGCCCGGTAACGGTCCGCCGGAGGCCTAGTGGTGTTGATCCACGGACGGCAAAGGGGACGTTACAATAAAAAGTGCACTTTTTATTGTAACGCCCCTAGCCGATCCAACGTGACAGCATCACGGCTCCTCTCTAGGCGACGCTACTGGGCTGCAGCCCAAGCACCCCAACCCCTCTCCCTCCACAGGCGGGTTGTTGGTGGCCACAGCCTCCCTTTGATGAGGCAAACTCGATAGTCAAGCCCGCACTACGGGGACTTCCCAAGAGGTCACCCATCCCAGTACTACTCCAGCCCGAGCACGGTTAACTATGGAGTTCTTTCAACTCTCATCACCAACTGAGCTGCAGCTCAGTTGGTGATGAGAGTTGAAAGAACTCCATAGTTAACCGTGCTCGGGCTGGAGTAGTACTGGGATGGGTGACCTCTTGGGAAGTCCCCGTAGTGCGGGCTTGACTATCGAGTTTGCCTCATCAAAGGGAGGCTGTGGCCACCAACAACCCGCCTGTGGAGGGAGAGGGGTTGGGGTGCTTGGGCTGCAGCCCGGTAGCGTCGCCTAGAGCGGAGCCGTGATGCTGTCACGTTGGATCGGCTAGGAGCGTTACAATATGCACGAGCCAAGCTTCTCTCGGATCCTACTATTCTAAACAATCACATAACCCAATTATGTTCAAGGTCGGTTCCCTGACCGCCAAGTTAGCAGAACAACGATTCCACTCAGTTTTCCAGGTAAGCCTTGGAGTTAATCCCCAAGGATCCATGCTAAAATCTACCGCATAGAAACCCGAAAACCCTAAGCACGGAGTCTTCTCCGGCAAACCATAACAAATGCAACATCACCGATCTAGACCAACATGTCCGAGTAGGCTTCACACACAATGCCTATGTCCGTACTTCGATTCCGAACTCTATATGCAACACAAGGGGGACTATTCACGTCAACCCCACAGAACACCGCACAATCGCCGCACACTCGCGGGAGCGGGTTTCCCCATGAAAAAAGGAAGAGAGCTTCACATGCTCAAGCAGACAATCGTTACCCTTGTAGTACGTTTTTACGCCATGGAAAACTATCCAAATAGAAGTCTTCGCAACGGAATTTCCTCCACGGATCCGCTCTCGGTTCTCTAAACGGTGCTCCGATGCTCCGCCGGCGGTCGGAATCCTCCTCCTTCTTCTTCCTTGCTCTAACTCCTTGGAAAGAGAAAGCTTAAGGGAGAAATGAGGAGTTAAACCACCATTCCCGGCCTTAACAAAGCAAGAACACATCGGGGTCGTCAGATCTTACTTAAAGAAAACGAATGGCTCAGATCTGTACAAAATCCTCAAACCTGGGCCGAACACGGCCTTGCATACGGCCGTGTCCCAGGCCGTGTGCCTCGATCCAGGCACGATCGTCCAACACAGAAAAACCACACGGGCTAAGACAGGACCGTGTCTCAACCTGACACGCCCGTGTCGGGTCCTTGACACGCCCGTGACTGGAGGCGTGTCACAAGTAACCGTGACGTCAACCGTCACGTCCCTGCTGAACACGAGTGGGGACACGGGTATGAACACGCCCGTGTCACCCCTGACACGCCCGTGTCAAAACTGCGCACAACCCGTGTTTCCTGCCGTGTCCTTCTCTGGACACAGTCGGCCAAACACAAAGAAAGAAACGGCCTTGGACACACATGCGTCCTAAGCGGTGTACCCCTATACAGGCACCAAAATATTTTTTGGACGCGATCAGCTCAAAAATGATTTTCGGGGCGTTACAGCTATCACCCCGACGATACCCACTGTCGCCCGAAGATTGTGACCAAAAGTTCTGCTGTCCAATTTGGGGTGTTACAACCCTCCCTTCCTTACAGAAATTTTGTCCCGAAAATTTATACATTTATGAGGGAAAATTACAGCAACTTATTTGTTATAACATTCAAAATCCTATATTACAACATCACTATACAAACAACTCGGGATATTCCTCATGCATGGTCTGCTCACGCTCCCATGTCAGCTCTTCCTGGCCACAATTGTCCCATCAGACTTTGACCATCCCGATTGTCTTATTTCGCATTTGCTTGACCTCCGTATCCTCGATCTGAATGGGCCGAACTTTCATCGTTAGCCGACTATCAACCGGTACTTGATCATTCACAACCACTTGAGCTAGTTCTTTCACAGCTTTTCGCAACACTGATATCTGAAACACATCGTGCAAGACACTTAGCTCCGTAGATAGAGCTAACCGATAGGCAGCTTCTCCAACTCGCTCAACCACTTCAAACGGACCAAGATATCGCAGACTCAACTTTTTCAAGCCCCGGATCCTAGATACACCTTTGAAGGGCTTGATCTTCAAGTACGCCCACTCGCCAACTACAAACTCCACATTTCGGTGCTTGGTGTTGTAGTACTTCGTGTTGAAGCCAAAACTTGACTTCGACAAAAGTTCGAAAAATAGGGGCGTATCCAACACCTACTCGTCCCAAGCTCCGACCTCCGACTGGTTGTGAAGGACTAGAAACTGACCGAAAGCTTCAGCAAGGATGTCCCACCGCTTACCCGGAAGATCTCTGAGAGCTTCCCCTCCAAAGCCAAAAGCTAGGCTTGGAGCTCCTCAGAAAGCACAGAAAAAAGCCTCTCAAGTCCTGGGAAAGATATATATATGTGTGCTTCTGAAGAACCCCTATGAGTCTATTTATAGTTTTCTGAGTTGGATCTGCAAATAACCACACTGAACTGGCCTGTAATTACCAAAGTACCCTTAGTTGGGTCTGCCAACAACCAAACTCCGCTGTTCTGAGGAGCTATATGCAGACCTCCCAGGGCAAAAGGGTAAAATTACTCGGGGTAGAAGAGTAAAATCCCCTTGGGGGTAGAAATATGAAAACAGCCTCCTTTCTATGCGGCGAGTGGGGGAACACCTGGCGGCGAGACGGTCCTTCCTGCTCGTCTCGTCGATATCCTTTGCTATGGGGTCTTCTCGCGGTTTAAAGGTCTTCTCGCCCACTAGGAGGGGCGTCTCGCCTACTACAGAGGCCACTTGTTTCGCCACCTGCGAGTGGACCCCATGGTCCCACTCGCCCATCAATTCCTCTCGCCCGCTTCGACTATTCGTGCCTTGAGGACCTCTTGCGAGCCCGAGGTTGTACACAATCCCCGCTCTTTTCGAGATTATTCTAAGCTTGGAAAGAACATCCAACCGAGGCTCTCCATTAAAACGTATTTATTGACGCATTTATGAGAGAATCTTCTATGAGTTCCCCTACCAAAACCTATAAATATGGGATTCCTATCCCGAATAGAGGTTGCCCCTTTACACACTTCCTCCTTCCTTGCAGCACTGTTTATCATGTCTCACAGCCAAAGCTTTCGCGAGCGCCTTGCCAAAGTGCGCTGACAAAACAAGGCCGTCGTGGCCGCTTATACCTCAACCTTAGTTTGCCCCCTACCTTCTGTACCATCCTCTCCGTCTCGCCTGAAGAGGGAAAGAACAGGTGGCCCCTCCTCTGTCGAGGATCCATCTCGCGCAGTCTAGGAGACCTGCCCCACTCCTCCTCCCGCATCTCCCAAAGATAAAGAGGTGAGCTCTTGCTTCTGTCTTTATTTTTCAAGATTTGTATCTGCTTTCTTAATTATATGTCTCTTCAGGGAGCTCCCGTGGCTACACAACGACCGGAAAGCCTGCGAGATGACTCCGCTGCCTGTTGCGAAGATTCCGATTCGCAACTACCTTCCACTCCTCTATCTACTCCTCCCTGCAAGAGGAGAGACGATCCCTCCCAGGCGGCTGGGACTTCCTGTCCTCCCGGTGAGAAACCTTCCCTCTCGCTTATCTGCCCCACTCACTACTCCCACACACTTCTGCGGGAGCCTCTCTCACCCTGCTCCTTTATTCCTTCCGCAGGCGCCCAGACCGACTCGCCTGCTGAGGAGCACCCTGAGCAACCT
The DNA here is from genome assembly GCA_039583875.1 of Platanthera guangdongensis. Classification (NCBI taxonomy): domain Eukaryota; kingdom Viridiplantae; phylum Streptophyta; class Magnoliopsida; order Asparagales; family Orchidaceae; genus Platanthera; species Platanthera guangdongensis. The sequence goes on from CM077152.1 coordinate 70,158,705, forward strand.
GCTGTCTCGCCTCTTCCTCCCCTTGACGGGATTGAAGATTACCTTGGCGACCCTGCGAACCCGGCGGAAATGAGGTGCAAGACTGCCGAGTTGTTCCAGAAACACGCGCGCCTCATCCATTCGCTGACGCTGGATAAGCAGGCGGCGGATCAGCGCATCGAATGGCTGGAGAACGAGTGCACTCGCCTATCTTCTGAGGCAAATACCGAGTTAGATGTCGATGGAACCAACCCTGACGCCATCATTAGCGAGATCGACATGCAGCTCCCTCTCGCGCGCCATGGGCTGGAGTCCGTTCGCGCTTTTCACTCGCGCGGTAGGTCTCCCTGCGCGGGAGCTCACAGTGGCTGCTGGCAATGGCTCCCATACTGAAGACCGTCCGTCTCACCTCTTCTTCCTTATTTTGTCTTTGAATGTTGTAATAATTAATGCTGTGTTCTACTTGCTGTCTCGCCGGTATTGTCAGAAAACTTGGTATCCGCTGATTGCGGGACGGTATTTGAATATATATTTTTTATTGCTAGTTTAAATACTCTTTAATTTCTCTTAATCACTGTCTCATGATTGCGACTGACAACGCTAATCGAGGTTTTTTTAGGAGAGAGAGAGTGTAAAACGCCGACCGACTCTTCCCCTCCCTCTGTACCTTTTCCCGCGCATTAATCATTTCACCATATTTGCTATAAATATCCTGGTCCTGGATGAGATGGATATCCGCATCTATTACTCCTGCTGCCCAAGTTCTTGCTCCCTTGTTTTAGCCGTCTCGCCGTTTCTTCTCGCGCTTCTCTCTCCCGACCCTCTCGCTGATCTTCTTTCTTACTTTCCCTTTCTCCCTTCATCTCGCTTAAAACCGTCTCGCCAAGGATGGGTAAGAAAAGAGTTGAGGAAGGCGAGGGGAGCAGCCACTGCGGGAAGCGGTTTACCGACCATGACTTCCCACTCGGCCGGCTTCCTGAGGAAGATTACTGCGGCTTCGTCCACGAGTACCTGGGGGGAGGGGATCGAGTCACGCCCCCCAAAAGTCGGGGAGTCCATCAACACCTATTACTCGGGAGAGCTCGCTTTCCCCGTCTTGCACTTTGAGGCGGGGTTGAGGCTGTCTCTATGGCCTGAGGTAAAACAGGTATTCAAGTACTTCGGCATCGTCCCGGCGCAGTTCAACCCGAACGCCATTTCGGTGATGATCACCTTCGTCTGCTACATGCGATGGGAGAACATTGAGTTCAGCTTGACGGTATTCCGCAAGCTCTTCATTTATCACGCCAATGCCGATGACGTCTCGTACTTCACCGGGCAAGGCCTCAAGGTGTGCGAGACGCCCAACAAAAATCACCATTGGATCACACGGTTTGTCTTTATCCGTGGCGACCGTGGTTACTTCGGGGGCATCCCACTCACGCCCGTGTCTCCCCCCGACGGTTTCTATGCCACCCCGCAGGTTGGCGGCACAGACAAGCTGATGTATGATTACTTCGTCGGCAAAAACTTCGAAGTCAAATACTTGCGGCGAGACCTCGACTCGCTGCCTCCGGTGCTCCCTGGTGAAGGTATTCTCTCTCTCTTGTCTTGCACTTCGTTTTTTCCCGTCTCGCCATCTTATCGCTTTCTTGTTTTCTAGGGGAGTGAGTCATCCCAGTCCACCCTCCATATAAAAGCGACATCCACCCCTCGAAGGGCCTTGATCTCGCCAGCGCGGCAGCTGGGCGACAAGAGAGTCCCTGGCTCCTGCCCCCCCCGAAGAGGCCTGCAGGCGACACGGCCCCTTCTCGCTTCGACCCTCCAAAGAAAATGAAAAAAGCTGTGGTTGTCTCCCACGGGAAAAAGAGGACGACCCCGAAGGAGAAGGAGATCTCGGGGTCTTTGAGCCCCATTTATGTGGATGAGTCACCGTCATCACGCTCGCCACGCCATCAGGCCGTCTCGCCTACTCGCGAGACGGCACTTCCCAATCAGCCTGCTGCTGCCTCCAATCAGCCAGTCGCCACCACCTCTCGCGAAGGCACCTCCTTTAGCTGTCCCGCCCCCTCCTCCCACATGAACTACAACTTGGGCCCCACGGTCCTAGATGCCGCGGGCGACCCTATTCTGCTGTTGGGGCGGGATGTCAATCGCAGTCCATATCCACTCTCCTTCCCCCTTGGAAGGAGCAGGAAGAGCTAACTAGTCTTGCTTTTGTCGTGGGGTACGACCTTTATGGTGGTCTCGATGCGGTCTCTCCTGCGAGCGAGTCTACGCGAGATCTCGTCATGAAGTCCTCCCACGCCCAGATGAGCGCCTTAGAGTTCTCGCACCGCGCCGCGCGCCGTCTAATATATATCAACAAAAAATGGTTGTAGAGCGAGACGAGTCTGGTGGCAGAGCGGGAGAAGTCAGAAGATCTCGCAAAAAGGGTGCTTGATGACGAGAGCCTCCTCGCAAAAGCCCAAGGCGGCGTGGTAAAGCCCTATCCTTACTCTTTTCCTTCAAAAAGCTTTTAAGTATTAACTAATGACCGAGCATCTCGCAGGATGCCGAGATGGCGGAGCGGCTGCACTCGCGAGTAGCGGCCCTGGAGGAGGAGGTCAAGGGTTTGAAAGCCCATAATACTCGCCTTCAGGCCGATGTCGCATCAACGTCTCGTCGCGAGCCCTTTCGGACACCTCCGCCGTAATACTATTTTGACGAGGTTGAGGAGCAATGCCGAGATGCTAGCATCAGGGCAGCGGAGCTAGTCCTGAAGATTATGAAGGACCAAGGGGTTGTGAAGGACGATTCAGAAACGGTGACCGTCTGCGACCTGGTCCCCCAGCTCTATGGCGAGGAGAGCAAGGATTCTGCTTCCAGCGAGGAGGAATCACGTGTCAACTCCCAAGATCCAGAATTCCTCTCTCCTCTTCCTTTCGCTGCTATTGTAAAACTTAAACTATCTTTTTTGAGTTCTATTTTGTGATATGACAGTGATAATCAAATATACATGCTTGTCTCGCTTGTTATTCTGTTCTTTTATTTTGCGAAATAAGTTACTGGTCTGCTTGGGCCTGCGAGACGGTGCTATCCGCCCGTCTCGCCGCCTCACCTTTACTCCTTACACTTTGCTTTTTTTTGCTTACTGCGAGACGATACTTTGATGCGCTCACGCACGCGAGAACGTGCTACCCCTTGTCTCGCGACATTGTTGGAGAGTTGGCTTTTTGTCGAGTGCGAGCTGTCGCTTCCCTTGTCTTTTTTATGCGTGAGGACCTACAGAACCCTCTCGCTTTGCCTTAAAGTACTTCCTGCGCGGGTGCCTCTTAGTGACGTAACCTGCTCACCTATCATTAGAGCGAGCCTTTTGTCTCGCGCGAGTGCCCACCCGCCATAAGCGAGACCATCCTCATGGCTGCCAGCTGCGAGTGCCTCCACTCACACTGCTCCAAGCCTTTGCCTTAGTTTATTTTTCATTTCATAAGGTTAAGCTGGGATGTTGTTTAAGGAGATTTTCCCAACCATTCTGTCGTCGAGTGGGTTTGCTGCCCTGCTAGCTTGATGGGAGCCTGGGCAACGGGCCTACCGGGGGCTGAGCCAGGCTCGAGGTAGTGCAAAAGTAATCGAGGACCAATAACCAAACCTTTCCCCAACAAGCGAGCATTCGGACCTGCCAGCTAATGGGAGCCTGCGCAGCGTGTCTACCTGGGGCCGAGCCGCGCTCGGGGTAGTGCAGAACCAAGGACCAAGAACCAGACCTCTCCCCCACAGGCGAGCCTTCGGACCTGCAAGCTAATGAGAGCCTGCGCAGCTGGTCTACCTGGGGCCGAGCCAAACTCGGGGTAGTGTAGAAACAAGGACCAAGAACCAGACCTCTCCCACAAAGGCGAGCCTTCGGACCTGCCAGCTAATGGGAGCCTGCGCAGCGGGTCTACCTGGGGCCGAGCCGCGCTCGCGGTAGTGCAAAACCAAGGACCAAGAACCAGACCTCTCCCCCACAGGCGAGCCTTCGGACCTGCCAACTAATGAGAACCTGCGCAGCGGGTGTACCTGGGGCCGAGCCGCGATCGGGGTAGTGCAGAACCAAGAACCAAGAACAAAACCTCTCCCCCACAGGCGAGCCTTCGGACCTGCCAGCTAGTGGGAGCCTGCGCAGCGGGTCTACCTGGGGCCGAGTCGCGCTCGGGGTAGTTCAGAACCAAGAACCAAGAACCTGACCTCTCCCCCACAGACGAGCTTTAGGACCTGCCAGCTAGTGGGAGCCTGCGCAGTGGGTCTACCTGGGGCCGAGCCGCGCTCGGGGTAGTGCAGAACCAAGGACCAAGAACTAGAACTCTCCCCCACAGGCGAGCCTTCAGACCTGCCAGCTAATGAGAGCCTACGTAGTGGGTCTACCTGGGGCCGAGCCGCGCTCGGGGTAGTGCAGAACCAAGGACCAAGAACCAGACCTCTCCCCCACATGCGAGCCTTCGAACCTGCCAGCTAATGGGAGCCTGTGTAGCGGGTCTACCTAGGGCCGAGCCGCGCTTGGGGTAGAGCAGAACCAAGAACCAAGAACCAGACCTCTCCCCCATAGGCGAGCCTTCGGACCTGCCAGCTAGTGGGAGCATGCGCAGCGGGTCTACCTGGGGCCGATCCGCGCTCGGGGTAGTGCGGAACTAAGAACCAGACCTCTCCCCCACAGGCGAGCCTTCAGACCTGCCAGCTAGTGGGAGCCTGCGCAACAGGTCTACCTAGGGCCGAGCCGCGCTCAGGGTAGTGTAGAACCAAGGACCAAGAACCAGACCTCTCCCCCACAGGCGAGTCTTCGGACCTGCCAGCTAATGAGAGCCTGCAAAGCGGGTCTACCTGGGGCCGAGCCGCGCTCAGGGTAGTGCAGAACCAGAACCAAGAACCAGACCACTCCCCCACAGGCGAGCCTTTGGACCTGCCATCTAGTGGGAGCCTGCGCAGTGGGTCTACCTGGGGCTGAGCCGCGCTCGAGGTAGTGCAGAACCAAGGACCAAGAACCAGACCTCTCCCCCACAGGCAAGCCTTCGGACCTTCCAGCTAATGGGAGCCTGCGCAGTGGGTCTACCTGGGGCCGAGCCGCGCTCGGGGTAGTGCAGAACCAAGAACCAGACCTCTCCCCCACAGGCGAGCCTTCTGACCTACCAGCTAGTGGGAGCCTGGGCAGTGGGTCTACCTAGGGCTGAGCCACGCTCGGGGTAGTGCAGAACCAAGAACCAAGAACCAGACCTCTCCCCCACAGGCGAGCCTTCGGACCTGCCAGCTAATGAGAGCCTGCGCAGCGGGTCTACCTGGTGCCAAGCCGCGCTCTGGGTAGTGCAGAACCAAGAACCAAGAACCAGACATCTCCATTACAGGCGAGCCTTCGGACCTACCAGCTAATGAGAGGCTGCGTAGTGGGTCTACCTGGGGCCGAGCCGCGCTCGGGGTAGTGCAGAACCAAGGACCAAGAACCAGACCTCTCCTCCACAGGCGAGCCTTCGGACCTGCCAGCTAATGAGAGCCTGCGCAGCGGGTCTACCTGGGGCTGAGCCGCGCTCGGGGTAATGCAGAAGGAAACATCTTCCTGCCATTAGAATTTTATAGTAGATAAAGACAAGAAGTAATTTAAGAATTTTTTACAATGAACTTGACTTGAATATACAACGTTTGTCCTCCCTTCTTATGGGTAGAATTGCTTCAAGTCATCGCCACTCCGGGTGTGGCTCATGGTCCTACCCTCTACATCCTGGAGGTGGTAACCTCCTGTTTTCAGGACCTTCTCAATAATATAAGGCCCCTCCCGATTTGGGTTGAGCTTGCCCACCGGAGCGGACCTCCCCGTAGCAACAACTTTCTTTAGCACCAGATCTCCTTCCGCAAATTGTTTGATCCTGATATACTTGTCGAAGTATCTTGCCATCCGTTGCTTGATCTCTTCCTACCTGATAGCTGTTACGTCGCTTAGCTCTTCCACCATGTCCAGTGAGAGGCGTAAGCCTCCTTCATTTTCTAGCCTCCAAGCCTCGTCTCCATCACCTGCAGCCACAACTCGTGGGGACCGGACCTCAAATTCTACAGGCAGGACCGCCTCACACCCATGGGAAAGTTTGAAGGGGGTCTCGGCGGTGGCCGTGTTTGGTGTTGTCCTCAAGGCCTACAAAACTGAGGGGAGCTGTTCCACCCAACTCCCCCTTAAGTTCTCCACCTTCTTCTTGAGCAGGTTCACGATGATTTTGTTAGCCGCCTCAAACTGGCTGTTGCTCCTGGGGTGGTGGACGAAGGCAAACCTGAGATCGATGCCCAGCTGGGTGCAGAAACTTATAAACTCCTCACTTGCAAATTGAGGACCATTGTTCGTGACAATGGCCTGAGGCAGCCCATGCCTGCAGATGATCTCCCCCCAAACGAAGTTCCTGATGACTTGAAAGGTTACTTTTGCTAGCGCCTTAACCCCCAGCCACTTAGAGAAGTAGTCGATCATAACCAGGAGGAACCTCCTTTGCCCACTGGTTGGAGGGAAAGGCCCAACCAAATCCATCCCCCAGATAGCAAACGGCAACGGTGTTGTGATGCTTCCGAGCCTCTGAGCTGCCTGGAGCTGGAGGGGGCATAGAGCTGGCATTTTTGGCACCTCCTCGCAAACTCCGCAGCATCCTTCCTTAGGGTGGGCCAGAAGTACCCCTGCCTGACCACCCTTGCTTCCAACATCCTACCTCTAGGATGGCCTCCACATTCCCCAGAGTGCACCTCCTCCAGAATCTGTCGGGTCTCCCCTTCCGTTACGCATCGCCCTAAAAGACCTGAAAGCATCTTCCGATGTAGGCTCCCTTCGTGCATGAGATAATAGGCCGCCTTATGCCGAAAGTTCTTTGCCTCCTTGATCCCCCCAGGGAGGTTGCCTGTGACGAAGAAGGTTACGAAGGGATCCACCCATGAGGGTCTCCGATCCACTTCCATGAGCTCCCCTTCTTCGAACGCTGGATGGAATAGATTAGTCAGGGTACCCCCTCCCCGAGGTCCAAAATTGGCCAACCGATCGGCTGCTGTACTCTCTTCTCTTGGAACGTGTTGGATGGAGAACGTCCGGAACCTCCCGATGATCGCCCTTACCTTGGACAAATTCCTCACAAGGGTGGGTTCATGAGCTTCGAACTCCCCTCGGATCTGCGATGCCACCACCAATGAGTCCGTGAAAGCCTCCACATCCTGGATCTTAAGCTCTTTTGTCAAACGAAGGCCGACTATCATGGCCTCGTACTCTGCCTGGTTGTTAGTTGCAGGAAAGTGGAAGACCACTGCCTGCTCCGAGAAAGTGCTTTCCCAAGGCTCCATCAACCATCATCTTCCATGCCTCCTGCGGCCGCGACTCCTTGGCCCCGACCTCCACAACGTTGTCTGCCAAGAAGTTGGCCACTACTTGTGCCTTGATGGAGAGCCTTGGTACGAACGAGATATCGAATTCACTCAACTCGATAGACCACTTGACCAGTCTACCCGAGTGCTCCACTCCTTCAAAAATCTTACGGAGGGGATGATCTGTCACAACCCTGATGGAATGCGCTTGGAAATATGGTCGGAGCTTCCTGGCCGAAATGATCAAGATGTATGCCAGCTTTTCCAGGATAGGGTAGCAAAGCTCCGCCTTCTTTAGGATCCTGCTAACGTAATAGATTGACAGCTGCTTCCTCCCCTCCTCCCTAACTAGGACAGAGCTCACCGCCTCTGCTCCCACTCCAAGATACAAGGCCAGATCCTCCCCCTCCTTCAGGCTTTGAAGTAGAGGAGCCAGGGAGAGCTGCCTCTTTAGCCCTTGGAAAGATTCTTCACATTCAGCAGTCCACTCGAACCTTTGGTTACCCCGTAGCACTTTGAAGAAAGATGAGCACTTCTCTCCCGACCTAGAGAGGAATCTACTTAGGCCGTCCAGCTTGCCTGTCAAGCGCTGGACCTCCTTAGCATTGCGTGGCGACTCTAGCTCTAGGATGACTTTCACCTTATCTGGGTTGGGTTCTACCCCCTCCGGGGTCAGAAGATGCCCGAGGAAATTCCCACGGCTTGCCCCAAAAACACACTTTAAGGGGTTCAGCTTCATTTTGAACTTCCGCAAGGTGGCGAACGTCTCCTCCAGATCTCGAAGGTGTGAGTCCACACCCTTGCTTTTAACCATAAGGTCATCAACATAGACCTCCAAGTTCCTCCCCCTCTGGCCCTAGAAGACTCGGTTCATCATGCGTTGGAATGTAGCTCCTGCATTTTTCAACCCAAAGGGCATCATTTTATAACTGAAGCATCCCTCCCTTGTGATGAAGGAGACGTCCTTGACGTCCGGAGGGTGCATTCGGATCTGATGGTAACCTGAAAAAACATCAAAAAAACTCATAATTGAAAAACCAACGGCTGAATCAACCAGCGCGTCGATTCGAGGCAGGGGGTAGCAATCTTTGGGGCAAGATTTATTTAATAATGAAAAGTCGGTACACATGCGCCACTCCCCCCCCTTTTTCACCATTACCATGTTGGAGACCCAGCCTGGATACTGAATCTCCGAGATGAAGCCAGCCTCCAGAAGCTTCTTGACCTCCTCGTGGATTGGATCTTCCAGCTTGGTTGCGATGGTCCTCATCTTCTGGCGTATGGGGCACGTCTTGGGATCCAGGTTTAGGTGGTGGCAGGCCACATCCGCATTGATGCCCGACATGTCAGCCGCGCTTCAAGCGAAGATGTCGACATTGCTCTGGATGCAAGCCTGCACTCTCTCCTAGTCCTCGGGGCTCAGACCCCCGCTGATCCTCAACTTCTGTACTTCGCCGGCGCTGGTGAAGACTTCCATCTCCACCACCTCCTCTGCTGGCTCCAGCCGTGACTGCTCCTAGCCGGCCCTTGCCTCCTCTTCCTACCCCAACTCCTCTTCTCCTCCTGCTCCCTCAACTTCCATCACCTCCTCTAGGCTCTCACGCTGCTGCTGCTCAATCTCTACGCCTCTCTGGGCTTCCCTCTCAGCTCCTTCTTCCACCTCCACTTGCCAACCCTCCTGCGGCTCCAACTCTTCGTCCCTCTGGACCTCCTGCACATCTCCTCCCCGCTGCTCCTCCTTAATCTCCTCCCCTCCAACTTCCTCTTCAACTTCATCTCTCGCCTCCTCTAGGCTCATCTCCTCCTCTCCGATAACCTCTTCATGCGCCGCCATTTCCTTCTCCAAATCCTCCGCCTCTGTCATCTATGATATGGTGTTGACTGCCGTAACGTAGCACTGTCTTGCCACCTTCGGGTCCCCTCTGACCCTAACCTGCAACCCTCCATTGTTGAACTTGATGCATTGGTGAAACGAGGAGGGGACGCAGCAAAAGGCGCTGATGAGGGGGCGCCCAAAGATGGCGATATAGCTGCTCGGGGCGTCCACGATCACAAACCTGCAGTTCCGTGACACGCCCCCAACTTCACATGCAGCCCTACTCCTCCTTCCACTTCCTTCCTCTCTCCTAAGAAACCGAACAATGGTCCGTCCGAACATGCAACCCTACTCCTCCTTCATCTCATCGAAGGTTTTTTCGAAGATCACATTTACGGAGCTCCCGTTGTCCACTAGGATCTTGTAGACCGTGAAGTTTTCTACCGCCGTCTGGATCACCAAGGCGTCGCAGAACGGGTCTTCATAATCCGACATATCCTCTGAAGAAAAGGTAATTTTTTTCTTTTGGGGGCGGAGCCTGGGAGGTCGAGGCTACCCCCCTTTGGTACATAGTCTGGAGGCTCCCCTTACGAGCTGCCTCGATCCCAACTCCTCCGTGGATCACCCCGATCCCTCCCCGGGTTCCTACATCCACCCGGTCCTCGCATCTATTCTCCGTCTCCCCCTGTTGCACTTCCATGATCCTCACCGGCGGCTCCTGCCTCCTCACCCTCCTGGATTCTCTCACTTCTAAGAACTCTGGGCAGGTGGCCATTGCTTGACCCTCCTCCTGATGGAAGTCACAGAAAGGCAACGCCACCATGCCCCTTCTTCCCTCTCCACCATCTCTCCTTCCAGCTCCTCGAGCTCCTCTCCTTCCTCCTCTTCCCCGACCGATCTCCATTGCCTCCTGCTGATGCTGGAAGCGATTCCTCGGCCCCTGCCTCCATGCCGGCTGATCGTACCTCCTCGGCTCGCGGAAGTTATCTCTTCCCTGAAATCCTCCTCCTAGCTCCTGGGGGCGACCCTCCTGAGGCCTCCAACCTAAACGGTTGTTCGGCTCCCGGGCCCCCCGTCCTTGTTGCAGTCCATGTTGCCCCTGACCTTGGGGTTCTTACCTCCTCCTCTCTTCTCTCTGCTCCCTTCGCCTTCCTGCTTTCGGCTCCTTCACATCATCCTCCGCCAATCTGGCCAACTTCCTCACAAAAGTCAGATTGACACTCTCGAACTCTGTCTCCTTTGCCGCCCTCTCCATGAGCTCCTCAAAATAGAGGGGGGGCTCTCTCTTCAACTCCACGCTAAAGAAACCCGGCCTCAGTCCAAGAGTAAATGCGAGCATCAGCGTATACCCTGGGACCTCCTAGACCAGGAGGACCTCTTCCTGGAACCGATCCACATAATTTCCCAAGATCTCATCCTGCTTCTGCCTCACCGAGAACAGACACTCCACCTCCTTCTTACGCTTCTTTAACGTTGAGAACCTCAACAGAAAACCTCGACCCAGATCATCGAAACTGTAGATCGACCTTTCTGGCAACTGGTAGAACCAGTCCCGTGCCTTCTCCTTCAACGTGATGGCAAACAGCCGACACTTGAAGGCATCCGTCATTTGCCTTATCGAAACAATATCTTTAAACAACTATACGCGTTGTACAGGGTCATCCTTCCACTCGTAGTAGGACATGTCGGGCTCCCGGAACCCCTCCGGCACCGGAGCCGAGATGATGAGCTCACTGAATGGGCTCTCGCCATCTGCCTGCCGAGAGTGCACGTCTCGCGGCCTCGACTGGCTGGCCCGATCCGCGAGACCATGCCCAGGGAAGAGCTCTCGCACAATAGCCTCCCTCTCGCCAACTTCTGTTGGAATCTCCTTCCCGGGATGCTGGCCTGGGAAGAGCTCTCTCGCCGCCACGTCCCTCTCGCCAGCCTCCGTCGGGACCTCCTTCCCCGGGCGCTGTCCAGGGGCATTCTCGCCCAAGAGCGGGATCTCCTCTATCTGAACCTGAGGTGTTGCCCACTCGCTTCTGGCCGAGAAGGCCAAGCTGATGGTCTGCAGGACCTCTCGCCTGAAGTCTTCCAGCATCTTCCTGGTCGCCTCCTCTCCTCGAGAGGGGGAACCTCCTGAACCAGATCCTTCACCTTCACCTCCTGTCATCTGACCAAACTCAGGCTTTTCTTGTATCAGCTACCTTCCACGCTCACCGCACCAGAACTGTTGAAGGCAAAACTTGACTTCGACAAAAGTTTGAAAAGTAGGGGCGTAGCCAACACCTACTCGTCCCAAGCTCCGACCTCCGACTGGTCGTGAAGGACTAGAAACTGATCCAAAGCCTCAGCAGGAAGGTCCCACCGCTTACCCGGAAGATCTCTGAGAGCTTCCCCTCCAAAGCCAAAAGCTGTGCTTGAAGGTCCTCAGAAAGCACAGAAAAAAGCCTCTCAAGTCCCGGGAAAGATATATATGTGTGCTTCTGAAGAACCCCTATGAGTCTATTTATAGTTTTCTGAGTTGGATCTGCAAATAACCACACTGAACTGGCCTGAAATTACCAAATTACCCTTGGTTGGGTCTGCCAACAGCCAAACTCCGCTGTTCTAAGGAGCTATATGTAGACCTCCAGGGGCAAAAGGGTAAAATTACCTGGGGTAGAAGAGTAAAATCCCCTTGGGGGTAGAAATGTGAAAACAGCCTCCTTTCTATGCGGCGAGTGGGGAACACCTGGCGGCGAGACGGTCCTTCCTGCTCGTCTCGCCGATATCCTTTGCTATGGGTTCTTCTCGCGGTTTAAAGGTCTTCTCACCCCCTAGGAGGGGCGTCTCGCCTACTGCAGAGGCCACTCGTCACTACCTGCGAGTGGACCCCATGGTCCCACTCGCCCATCAATTGCTCTCGCCCGCTTCGACTATTCGCGCCTTGAGGACCTCTTGCGAGCCCGAGGTTGTACACTTCGCTTGCCTATCTTGGGCTATCATTAGCCGTTCTCGTATAGTATGTATGGTCGAATTTGCATCTTCGACCTCTTTACGCTTATAGAGCTTTGACTCGCCTGTTTCCGCCCAAGCTAACGGTGTACGACACTTCCTACCATATAAAGCTTCAAAGGGAGTCATTTGCATGCTAGCTTGATAGTTGTTGTTATAGGATAACTCAATCATATAAACGTGATCTTCTCACCTCTTCTCGAAATCAAGAGCGCTCATACAGAGCATATCCTCCATTGTTCTGTTGGTCCTTTCGGTCTAACCATCCGTTTGTGGATGGAAGACCGTACTGAATTTTAACTTGGTACCCCATAGTTAGTGGATTAGCTTCCAATTATTTGAAGTAAAATGCCCATCTCGGTCACTGACGATGCTACGGGGCATGCCGTTCAATCGTATGATGTTATCTACGTATAGTTTGGCCAATTTTTCCACTGAATCGTCCTTCCTGTTTGGTATGAAGTGCGACACTTTGGTTAACTGGTCAACGATCACCCATACAACATCGCTTCCGTTCTGAGATCTCGGTAGTCCAAGCACGAAATCCATAAAAATGTCATCGAACTTCCATACCGGGATTGGTAACGACTTCAAGAAACCTTCAGGCTTCTGACATTCCGCCTTTACTAAGGCACAAGTCTGACATTTTGCCACATAATGGGCTATGTCTTTCTTCAAACCTAGCCATCAGAACACCTTCTTCATGTCCTTGTACATTTTCATGCTCCCTGGGTGAATTGAGTATCTTGTAAAATATGCTTCATAGATTAATTCTTTAAGAAGTTTACCCACATCTAGGATGCACAAACGATCATATTTCCGAAAAAGACCGTCATCCAAGGAGAATTGGGCATTTGACCCATCCACTGCATAACATTGTAGACTCTCATCGAGTTCTGTTGCTCGCCGAACCCTATCCGCAAGGTCATACTATACCTCTGTCCAGCTCAGACACGCATTTGCAGTAGCATTCCTGTCAACACAAGAAATTTTGAGGGCCTCCAACTCCTAGATCAGACGCTCATCATGCATCTGCAACCAACTTGCACTTGCCAGAGTCCTACGACTCAAGGCATGTGCGACCACATTTCCCTTCTCGGGAGTATAATGAATTTGGAAGGTGTAGTCCCCGAGGAACTCCATCCACCACCGCTGTTGCATATTTAGATCCTTCTAATCCAGAAGATACTTAAGGCTTTTATGGTCCATGAAGATGTCCACTTTCACTCCATATAAGTAATGACGCCACAACTTAAGTGCAAATATCACTGCCGCCAACTCCAAGTTATGGACAGGATAATTCCGCTCATGCACTTTCAACTGGCTTGAGCCATAAGAGATCACCTTTCCAAACTGAAAAAGAATGCAGCCTAAGCCGCTCCATGATGCATCATTATAAATTTCATAGCCTTCCGAACCACATGGCGACGTCAAGATTGGCACCGTAGTTAGACGAATTTTCAGCTCCTCAAAAGCTCGCACGCACTCCGATGTCCAAATGAACTTCGTATATTTCCTCGTCAGTGTGGTGAGAGGCAAGGCTATTTGCGAGAAGTTCTCTACGAAACGTCTGTAGTAGCCCGCCAGTCCAAGCAAACTCCAGACTTCTGTTACAGAAGACAAAACCAGCCACTCCTGTATCACAACTATTTTCGCCAGATCCACCGCAATGCCTTCTCCACTTACCACATGACCAAGAAAGGCCACTGACGACAACCAGAACTCACACTTTGAAAACTTGGCATAGAGCTTGTTTCTTGTCAGGGTGTGCAACACCATCCACAAATGATTTGCACGGTCTTCTTCAGACCGAGAGTACACTAAAATGTCATCAATAAAGATCATTACAAATAAGTCCAAGTACTCTCAAAATGTTTGATGCATTAGGTCCATGAACACTGATGGTGCATTTGTTAGCCTAAACGACATTATAGTGAACTCATAATGACAGTAGCGTGTACCAAACATTGTCTTGGGAATGTCAGATTCCCGAATCCTCAACTGGTAATAGCCAGATTTAAATCCAGCTTAGAGTAGACAGTTGATCCCACTAGCTGATCAAACAAGTCATCAATCCTTGGAATCAGATACTTGTTCTTCTCCGTCAGCTTATTCAGTTCTCTATAATCGATGCACAAATGCATGCTACCATCCTTATTTTTCACAAAGAGTACAGGTGTGATTCAAGGTGACATGCTTGAGCATATATATCCTTAATCTAGTAAATCTTGCAATTGGACTTTCATTTCTGCCATTTCCTTGGTGTTAAACGGTACGGTGAGCGGGCCATAGGTTTTGCACATGACACCAACTCAATAGAGAAGTCAATCTCCCGCTGGGGCGGTAACCCCAGAAGATCCTGAGGAAACACATCAACATACTCTAATATAATGGGAACGTCACTCACACTGGCTTTTGTCTCCACAGCCTTTATAAGCGTGAAGAATAACTTCACGCCCTTTCGAACAGCTTTGGCGGCTTGGAGAGCAGACGTCGACATTTTGCTCGATCCTCGCATGCCAGCAACTTTAGTCTCTAGCACAGTATTCTGTCCTAATGTAATCTCTTTTGAGTTGCAATCTATAAAGGCACGCTGCTCCGAGAGCTAGTCCATACAAAAGATTACATCAAAATCTAATATCGGCAGCACAGATGCCTCCAATCCGAAGTCCGAACTTCCTATTCGTACCTCAACGCATCAAGACTTATTTGCCCGCATCACGCATCCGTTAGGCAAAAATATCGATAGTCTCTCTATCGACACACAAGTAGGTACTCCAATCCGAGACACAAAGTCCTCAGATAGAAACCAATGTGAAACACCCATATCTAACAGTGCTCTCGCCGGACAGTCCCGAATAAGGACAAAGCCTAAAACAAACAAATCATACACAAGCAACACACAAGGTATGAAGTATAAAAATCAGTAAAACAGTTTCTTAACTCGTAGCTGTGACGACGATACCCACTGTTGCCCGGCGACAGCGACCAAAAGTTATGCTGTCAAATTTGGGGTGTTACATGAGAGACATACCATAGGATTAACTTTGGTCAAAAACTCTAAAAATACTGGTAAAAAATTGGGAATTTTTAGAGAAATGAAAGTATTTTTAAATATAAAATACGAGATTATTTGAGGATAACACTTTATTAGAGGTCAAATCAAAAATGACTTAAAAATATAAGGAATGAGTTAGGGTAAATCCAACCTTTGATTGAAGTTTTATAATTTTCTCACTCTTTTGTGTATTTATTAAATAAAATATGGTGAAATTGGAAGATATTATATTGATCATAATTTATAAAATTGAATCTCCCCGATGCAAACGATTGATGTTGAAAGATTTAGCACTGAACCTCTTGCGGAGATTTGTAGTTCCGATGATTACAATATGATCTAATATGTCAAAGCCACAATCCAATAAAGGTGCAACCAAAGTAGCTATTAGATTCAAATAAACCGACCGACCAAAAAAGTTCGCATATGAAGAAATCGCCGCTGAATTGTAAAACACGCCTCATATGAATGAAGAAGCCTCCTTGGAACAAAGATGCATCCTTGGAACGAAGATGTCTCTTTGGAATGAAGATGCCTCCTTGAATGGAGATGGGACTGCTGATGGGAGAACCTTATTTATTCCTTTACTTTATTTACTGTAATTTACTAATACTTTCATTTCTGCACCTTCATTTCAGGTCCCACTTTGATAAGTTGTTTAGCTTATTTTGAGCATTATTTAGGGTTAACTTGGAGATGAAGCATTCCTCCAAGGCTAACTTTAAATAATTGTCTCACTCGATCGCCATGCTCCATGCTTAAAGTTGAGAGGAAAAATCACGCCACATGAAAGAAGGTTGCCTTCCCGAAGTATTTTATGTCAAGTAGGGCAAACCACCGTAGACCTAAAAAGTGCTAACTATTTATCTTATTAAAATGCTTGTAAATTTCTTGTGGTGAATGTGGCGGGAAGGTCAGGCCCGTAGACCAATCATACCGGTACGGGAGGGTTGACAACTTTAAGCACTAGGGAGTTGGTACCACAGGAGATTGACCATGTTTTATGCCCTGCCAGGTCCCTCCGCTGGCTAGCCGGATTTTATTATCGCTGGATGTCGCTTACATCCAAGAGTCCACCAAGTTGTACATATGGGCCTGGCTAGTTCGGTTCGACCACATCAGAAGTGGCAAGACCGACCACTGTGACCGATTTGCCACTTCGGTGAGGCCCGTAGAGCTCGCTACTCCGCTTGAAGAGAAACGGTCAAATTATGTTAATATAGGGCATTGTTGCAGGTTGTGAACACCTGCGTAGTTGCGCACTAGCTAGTAAGCTTTTAATAAAAAAACTATTTATAAATGTGAAACATTTCGGTTATTTACTGCTTTGTTGCTTCCAGCTTTTTCTCCTAGCTTTATTTCCTGTGCATATACATAATGCTATTAACTTTTGTTGCTTCGACAATTGATATTTTATAGAGGCTCACTCTCGTCCCCAAACCTTAAGAATCTTCGAGAGGAGGTGTGAATCCACTATTCTTATGACTAATGTGTCGTTGTATAAACTTCCTTTTAGAAGATGAAGCAGCGTAAGGCCCAACCACATCATAAGATAATGCCCGTGATAGAGCCCGCTCGATTCACCACTCTCATCTCCCGTATTTAGAGATGTGAGCCTATAGAGCTTAGAAGAAGAAAGAGCAGTTGTAGTTTTGTTTAGCCCAATGGGGGTCTTATTTATAAACACTTTTCTATGACCTTTGATTATATATGTATATATATGTCTATTTCTGATTTGCTTATGTATATTGGTCTGATGTGATAATTTTTTATAGCCAGAAAATGCGATCATTCTACACTTAGGAAGTGGGCACATTACCTACTTGGAAAGCATAGGGTGGCTGTCTTAAGCAGTAAGGCCCTTTCCCGACCTAGTCTACTGTTTGGGGGAGGTCTTACAATGGGATCAAAGCATTTCATGATCCGTTAATTTAAGGATGCCTCAAAATCCTTCTTCACACGCTCCGTACCCGGGTTGGGAATGAACCATGCAATAGAAGTCTGGTGGATCCTTTAGGATGAAAGTTTAAGGATTCTAGGCTGCACATTTGCACAACCGCACCCACTCGTTCCCGCTTTAGTCAGTTTTGCAAATTCCACTATTTTTTAAACTTCTGCCTTCTTTACTATTACTTCTCCAGATACAAGAGTCAAGAAACGAGAGGTTTTCCTCGAGAGACTTGACTCCACCACCTGCTCCTACTGCTCCTATGGTTCCTTTTGAGGAGACAGGGTATGGACATACCCTGACAGCCCTGCTTAACATCTTTTAGGATACCATTACTCAACAGTACCAATAGTTAACCATACGTACAAACCTCTTGATGACTCTTCCAGACTGAGGAATCGGGGGAGCAAGTAAATGACCTTCTTGTTGGGATGAGGTGTCTAGTAGTGGCTGTCGTTTCCTAGGTCATGATGTTACTCAAGGGATATTCCCGCAATTGGTGGAGGGAAGTAGTCACTCAACCTTCATGGGGCGACCACTTAGTAGTATTTTATGGGGAGAGTTTTCCGAGGCCTTTCTAGAGCATTTCATATAGGATACTAATCAGGCATAGTTGCTGGAGCGCTTTCTGATGATTCGAAAATGTGATATGATTGTGTCAGAGTACCAGAGAGAGTTTATCTACTTGGCCCATTACACAAGAATACTTGAATTAGCAGATATAAAAAGTCCAAGTAGGTTCTATAGAGGACCGTGTGATGACCTCTGCCTGGATCTGATTATGATTACACAGACATCCTTTCACAACATCGCCACTCATGCCACTGCACTAGAGATGGATTAGATAATGGTGGCCCAACAATGGAGGAGGCATGTGGAGGTACCTCGAGGATAAGAGAGGGAGGCAGCTCATTGTTGATAGTTTCGAGATAAGAGACACCACCGCCGCTATCGACCAAAACAATAGGCACACTGACCTTGTTAGTAGCTAGAGCTGGCACCATTAACACCATTAGAAATGCAACAAGCTCCAATTACCCCTTTACCAGCACTCGTGCTACGGCATGTTCCCTTTGTAGGGAACTGCTTTTTGTGCTACCAGCCCGAGCACATCCGAGCTTTCTGCTAATTAGCCGCGGGGAGGCCAGGATTAGAAATTGCCCAGAGATCCGTAACTAATTACAGAGGATGTGGATGAGGAGGTTGGAGAAGCCTACCATGCAAGATATTGAGACTAGCATAGGAATGACAGAGCTACAGCTTTAGAGGCTTATGCCTTGGACTTGCAGCATGGACCCGCCCCAGATGTAGTTATTGGAATTTATCTCTAGTTATCCTCGCTGTACTTATTATCAAGTTTGTTGATGTTGTGATCATCTTAAAAATCTATTTTGTTAAAGTAAATGATCTTTTCAAGATTATTTATGATAGAAGGTCAACCTGCAAAAAGTTTATTCAGTATAGAAGCCATCCACTCTTTTGTATCTTGAGACTTCATCTCATCCAAAAGGAACGTTATCCGATCAGCTGGAATGTCATTACGAATACAACTTCTAGATGGATTGGATATGACCTCTACCAAGAAATGTTTGCTTCAAAATTTGTTGAGAAATATGGAAATTGAAGTCTACGCGACCATATTGACGATAACCAGATTCAACATTATACTGTGAATAGGCTGGTTGGCCGAGCACAAGGCACAAATTAATTGCTCGACCAGGGAGATCTACCTCCAAAACCCGGATAGTCAATCCATCATGTTGAAGGGTATACACTCCATCTTTTGAATAATTTTAACTTCCGCACAAACCGCCAAGGCAAACAAGTAGAGGGATGAGATATTCTTGATTTACTTTGAAATGGAAGACAAGACCAAAGTACTCGCCAAGGTTCCACTGGTTTGTCACTTCCTAAATATTTTCCCGAGTCTCTTCCAAGATTTCCCTATGTATGAGAAGTTGATTTCCAAATCAAGCTTGTACATGGAGCTTGACTGGTGCCTATCGAATGGCCCTGAAAGAATTATTCGAATGCAGGATAAAACTCCAAAAATTGATCGATGCAAGGCTTGTCTACCCGAGTTTCTTACCTTGGGGAGCCCCGATGTTGTTTGTTCAGAAGAAGGACGGGTCTCTACATCTGTGCATAGAATACAAGTAGCTAAACCGGCTCACTATTCAGAATAAATATCCCTACCAAGAATTGACGAGTTATTCGATCAACTGCAAGGTGCCTATGTCTTCACCAAGATGGACTTGCAGGCATGATATTACCAACTCCAAATTTGGGAGGAAGATATACCCAAAACTGCTTTCAACTCCCAATACGGACGCTGGGAATTCATGCTAATGTCTTCTGGATTAACTAATGTACTGTCTTCCTTCATGACATTAATGAACAAGGTGTTCGAACCCTACTTGGACCATTTTGTGATCGTCTTCATAGACGACATAATCATCTACTATGGAAGCATGGAATACTATGCGAGACATCTCTAAATGGTGTTGCTAAAGCTGCGAGAGCATTTCTTCTACGCCTAATTAAGCATATGTGAATTTTGGGTTGAGGAGGTTGGATTCTTATGGCACACCATTAACAAGGATGGAGTAGCTATGGATCAGTCAAAGGTACTAGCTGATGGAATTGACCGCCATTTAAGTCAACAGTAGACATTCGAAGCTTCCTCAGACTAGCAGGGTACTACTAGAAGTTCATGGAAGGCTTCTCCAAGATTACCCTACCCCTCAC
This sequence comes from Platanthera guangdongensis, assembly GCA_039583875.1. Classification (NCBI taxonomy): domain Eukaryota; kingdom Viridiplantae; phylum Streptophyta; class Magnoliopsida; order Asparagales; family Orchidaceae; genus Platanthera; species Platanthera guangdongensis. Next base: position 70,178,544 of record CM077152.1, read on the forward strand.
TGCCATGACGAAGCAGTAATCAGTGTTCCAATGGACTCCATAATGCGAGCTCACATTCAGTGAGCTGAATAAGTGCTTGTCCTTATTACTGATCCTCACAATTCCATCCGGAATTGAGGGATTCCAAATCTACATTGGTGCATATCCGAAGGGATTAGAAGCGGTGCTAATGCAACATGTCAAGGTGATATAATATATGTCTCTACAGTTAAAGGTGCATGAGCAGAACTACCTTGCCCGTCACTTGTAGTAGGGTGCAATAGTCTTTGCTCTCAAAATATGGAGACATTACCTGTACAGAGTTAAGTACGAAATCTTCTTTGATAATAAAACCCTTAAATATGTCTTCACCCAGAAGGAACGAAACCTCCGTCAATGCCGGTGGCTAGAATTTCTTTGTGATTATGATTTCACTCTTCAATACTACCCTGACAAGGCCAATAGGATTGATGATGCATTAAGTCGTCAAACCACAATGGATGGAAGTTGGATGGAGGCAATACCTGAGGATTTGTTGTGATCTTTTACGGACCCGAACATCACCCTCATTACTAGTAGAGATTCAGTGGAATATTAATCTCAGTTATATTTGATGGATATCAAATGCGATATCAAGGACCAGATTTGTGAAGCCCAAAAAACTGACCCAGAGGCGGCTCCGATCATTCAATCTCCACGAGTTGGTGCGTAGGAGGACCTCAATCTATATGATGGCATTCTGTAGTATAAACACTAAATTTTTATTCCCCCCACTAGGGGAATCCAAGAGGAGATACTTTGAGAAGCATACAAATCTGGTTATTCTATTCACCCTGGAGTAGTCAAAAATGTATACTGACCTGCGTCGTACTCTATATTGTCCTAGAATGAAGAAGATATCATGGATGTAACACCTTCCTTGTAATGAACATATAATATGGGTCTGGCTGGAGCACCACAACATACAGACGCCACAACTTTAGCATTAAAAAATGATATGAACTATCCAATCTCAAAACTCAAGGCCAAACAACAGCGAAAACAAAAAACAAGACCAGAAGCTATCCACATATATGAGTATCGAAACGGCCTTAAGGTCTTACAACAAAAGAGAGTCCAAAACTCACATGATAATTTCAAGCATCAATGTGCATGAGCACTCCTAAACTACCTTGACATGCAAGCCGGAAAACAAAAGCATCAAACATACAATGCCACAAAATGGAGCTAGTACAAAACTTGAAACACTTCATGAGGCTTAGGCCTTTTTGGCCGACGAGCTAGCTCCTGCTTGCGATCCTTGCCCTGTAAAAATTGGTTGTAACATGGGTCAGCAAAGGCTGACCTCAAACTGTGTAACAAACATATCTCCTCCCGGCTGCCCCTAACGTACCCCGGGGTACCCCTTCAACCTGCAAGTCAGCACTTCGTATACCATGCACATAAACATGTAAAGCTCTAAAAGAACAGATTTGGATGTCTCAAACAACAAACACGTTTTCTATGTTGAGCACATAATAAAAAGAGACCTACTATGCAGCATGCATGCAAAACTCGAGCTTCACCCAAGGCACCCTATCGCGTATGCAACTAGCACAACATCAAAACAACTGGGTACTCCCAATTTCCCCATTGGCGTTAATCCGCAAACAAGAGGGTACTGCAATACCCTTAACGACATACAAGCCGCCACACAGAACTCTTGCCAAGGCCCCACCCGCTCATGATTCTTAGACCCGGGATTTCCTGCAAGCTCTGACTTCTCGTGTTAGGATCCCGTCTCACACACTGACTGATTCTAAGAACCCTTGCTAGACCCCACCTGCTCATGACCTCATTGCCCGGGCTTGCCCCATGATTGGCGTTCTCGTCAGTCTCACAGAAGGGGACTAGTCTCACCGGGACACTCTCCCCACATGACTTGCACGTCACGGGATAGCCAACCGACCACGGAGACAAAGCCGTGCCTTAGCACATCACAATCCATAATCATTCCCACCCTAATCCCTCGTTTGTACTGCAACGTCCCCGCGCACCAAGGAAACCATCTACCGCCAATGCGGAGCTAACCTTGTCCACCAAGGAAACCATCTACCGCTATTGCGGAGCTCACCGTGTCCGGTTCCTGCTACACGTACTCAGTCAAGAAAAGGGGGAAAACACAAACATCACAAGCGGCATCTTGGCGCAACGGATTTCTACAAAATCCTTAAAGCTCGTTAAGCAACATCACCGAGTCGGACTAACAGTCGCGACCACGGCTTCACCCATCATGCCTAATCCACTAAAGGAGCAGATATCTAATGCAAAATCATGCCGGGGATAGACTCAATCGACCCGGAGGTTCCTCTTGAACCATGCCGACCCAACCCCTCTCATTTGAGAGATTTGGTTCCCAAAAGCTTGAAACAAAAATGCTAAACATGCATCCTAAAACCAAGAGTAGAAGTGTCGTTACCTTACAACCCCTCTTCCTAGCCATGGAAACTTAGCCGGATGAAAACCACCGCAATGGACTTCCCTCAGCGGATCTGGACTCGGCTCGCGATTTGGGACTTCGAAGCTTCTCCGGCAGCCGAATCTCTACTTCATCTTCTTCCTTGCTCTCCCTTCTCTCTAAAACCTTAGAAAGAGAAACTTGAAGAAGAATGAGGGTTTCAAACCCTATTCCTAGACATAACTCAGCCAGGACAGCCCTGAACCATCAGATCCTAAAAGAAGGAAACGAACGGCCACGATTCGCACTTAAAACCAAAATTCTTGGGCCGAACAAAGCTTGAGACACGCCCGTGTGCCTCAATCAAAATCGAAACCGTCGCACCCAGAACAGGACACGGGCTCTGAACACGCCTGTGTCAAAGTTGACATGACCGTATCACGCAGTACACGCCCATGTGCCTGGGCATGTTCCTCCATCGACACAGGACCAAACACAACCCGAGGAGAACACGGGTACTTAACACGCCCGTGTCACATTTGACACGCCCGTTTCATACAAGAACATGCCTGGGATCCAGACCGTGTTTATCCCCTCACACGGCCCGACTAACAATCCGAGCAAGACACAGCCTAGGACACGCCCGTGTCTCAGGCCGTGTTCGTCCTCTCGACGATCGTCAAGCCCATTTTCATCGACCATGCGAAAATAGTCGAACCCGAACATGACATGGCCATGGACACGCACATGTCCAAGGCCGTGTTCACTATCTCGACACTTCGTCGAGCTCAGTTTGTCGACCACCCGAGTTCTTCGTCGAACCCGAGCACCACACGGCCATGGACACACCCGTGTCCTAGGTCGTGTGACCCTTGCTAAGACCCAAACTTGGCTCTGAACTCTATCCGTCCCTCTTTCGAATTTTTGGGGCGTTACAACTCCCTCCCCCTTAATAGAATTTTGTCCCGAAATTACAAAAAGTAAAAGGTACACAAACTTAAATGATACCTGAACGAAAAAACTCTGGATACTCCTCCAACATGGTATGTTCTCACTCCCAAGAGAGCTCCTCACGACCGCAGTTGTCCCATCGGACTTTTACGAGTTTGACCTCTTTGTTCCGCAATTGCCGAATTTCTGAATCCTCTATAGCAACTGGATGAACTCGCGTTCTCAAGTCCTCTTCTATCGGCACTGATGCTGATTCGATCACCACACTAGCCTCTACTAAGGCTTTCCTCAAGACGGAGACATGGAAGACGTCGTGTAATCCACTCAGCTCTGCGGACAACGCCAACCGGTACGCTGCTTCTCCCACCCGTTCTATAACTTCGAAAGGTGCCAAAAACCTTGGACTCAACTTCTTGAGTCGGCGAATGCATGAAACACCTTTGAATGGCTTGATCTTTAGATAGACCCAGTCGCCTACCGCGAACTCCAGTTTCCGGAGGCGAGCATTAAAATATTTTGATTGCCGATCTTGAGCCACCTTCATGCGTTCTTGAATGGTTCGCACCAACTCACATGCATCAGCAACCACTTCTTTTTCCAAAAGTTTGGTGTGTCCCGCCTCTGTTCAAGACATCGGTGTTCGACACCGCCTCCTATACAAAGCTTCGTATGGCGCCATCTTGATACTTGCTTGGTAACTATTATTGTAAGCGAACTCTACTATGAAGAGGTGATCCTCCCACTTCTTGCCAAAGTCAAGAATGCACATTCTCAGCATATCCTCCATAGTACGGTTTGTTCTTTCGGCTTGCCCGTCAGTTTGAGGATGGAAAGCCGTACTAAACTTTAGCTTAGTGCCCAGACTCTTCTGAACCAACCTCCAGTCGTTGGACGTGAAACGTCCATCGCGATCACTAACTATACTCTCAGGAATCCCATGAAGTCGCACAATGTTGCGAACATACAACTCTACCAGCTTTTCCATGCTGTCCTCCTTCCGATTTGGGATGAAGTGAGCCACTTTGGTTAAGCGATCCACAATCACTCAAATTGCGTCGTTACCCTGCTGCGGTCTAGGTAACCCATGAACAAAGTCCATGGAGATGTCATCAAATTTCCACTTAGGAATAAGAAGGGGCTTCAGGAACCCTCCCGGCTTCTGACACTCGGCCTTCACCAAGGCACAAGTTTGGCACCGATTCACGTACAAAGCTACGTCCCGCTTCAGTCTAGGTCACCAAAAGGATTTCTTCATATTCAGGTTCATCTTTGTACTGCCCGGGTGAATGGAGTACTTTCTGAAGTGAGCTTCAAACATCAACTCCTCATGGAGCTTGCTGAACTACGGCACACAAATCCTTCCGTCCTTCCTCAGGATCCCATCAATCAACTCCCAGGCGCTGCTCTCTCCCTTTTGAGTTTCCACCACGTAAGGCTGAAACTCCACATCCAAACAAGTTCCTTCCCGAATACGTTCAGACAAATCATTCTGCATTTCAATCCAGTTCAACCGAGCCACGCTATACTCTCCCTTTGCTACGCACTCTAAGCCGAGGGACTCCCAGTCCAACACCAACCGCTCATCATGAGCTTCGATCCAATTCCCTTACCCCGAGTATTTTCTACTCAAGGCATCTGCCACCACATTGGCTTTTCCTGGCGTATACTGAATCGCCACCTCGTAGTCTCCAAGGAACTCGACCCACCTGCGCTGCCGCATATTCAAGTTCTTCTGATCTAGGGGATACTTCAGGCTTTTGTGATCCGTGAAGATCTCCACCTTCACACCATAAACATAGTGCCGCCACAATTTCGACGCAAAGATTACCGCCACCAATTCCAAGTCATGGACGGGGTAATTCCACTCATGAGGCTTCAGCTGTCTAGACTCATAGGCTATCATACTGCCATGTCGCACCAAAACGCAACCCAAACCGCATCCCGATGCATCACTGAAAATTTGAAATCCTTCGGTCCCTTTCGGTAGACTTAGGATTGGAGCCGTCATCAGACTTTCCTTCAGTGTCTCAAATGCCTGACTGCACTCCTGAGTCCACACAAACTTCTGATCCTTACGAGTTAGTGACGTGAGGGGTAGAGCTATCCGCGAAAAGGTTTCTACGAATCTTTTATAGTACCCAGCTAGTCCAAGAAAACTTCGGACTTCCGCCACGGTTCTCAAGATCGGCCAATCTCTGATGACTTCCACTTTTGTTGGATCTACCGTCACCCCATCCCCACTAATCAGGTGGCCCAAAAATGCCACCTTCTCTAGCCAGAACTCGCACTTCGAGAACTTTGCATAAAGCTGGTTCTCTGTCAACACTTGCAAGACTACTCTCAAGTGCGTCTCATGCTCCATCTTCGATTTGGAGTACACCAGAATGTCATCAATAAAGACAACTACAAAAGGGTCCAAGTATTTCTGAAATACTTGATTCATCAAATCCATGAATACGGATGGTGCGTTCGTCAGCCCGAACGACATCACCGAGAACTCAAAGTGACCATATCTCGTTCAAAAAGTAGTCTTGGGTATGTCCTCGTCTCGAATTCGCAAATGATAGTATCCTGACTTCAAGTCCGACTTTGAATACACCACTTACCCTACCAGCTGGTCAAATAGGTCGTCTATTTGAGGAATCAGATACTTATTCTTGACCGTCAATATATTCAACTCTCGGTAGTCTATGCACAATCGCATACTACCATCTTTCTTCTTCACGAACAACACAGATGCGCTCCACGGTGAAGAACAGGGTCTGATATATCCCTGCTCCAACAGTTCCTGCAACTGTACCTTAAGTTCGGCCAACTCCTTTGGTGCCATCCTAAACGGAGGACGTGACACCGGCCTAGCCTCCTACACTAACTCAATCGAGAAATCAATCTCCCGTCGAGGAGGTGCTCCAGGAAGTTCATCCGGAAACACATCCTTGAACTCTGCCACTACGGGCACTTCCCCAAGTGATAACTTGGAAAGGCGAACCTCCAATAATGCTACAAAGGCTAATACCCCTGGTTAACTGCCCGCACCAACTGCATGGCCGAAATTAGGGAACAGGCCACTCCATTAAGGCCCTCAAACTTGACTTCTGTCTGTCCTTCGCTTCTTTGGATCACCACTGACAGATATTGTACCTAAACACCTAGAGGGGGGGGGTGGTGAATAGGTGACTTGAATCTTTTTAACTTTTTAGGCAGCAAACAGATAATATCACAGAATTATATCTAATCTATCACAGCACACATTCACCAATCACAGCAATCCACAAACACACAGTAGACACAGAGATTTATAGTGGTTCCCCAAGCTTTGGGTACATCCAATTTCCCCCTTCGCCTATCTAGCAGTGTACTAGATTCGACCAAACTTCTCCACTATCTCAGAACCCAAAACAAGCTCCTACACCTCAGGCCCAAGGCCCTACAACTCAGCTTTTCCACAAAGCCTACACTCAGCCACAAAGTGCAACACTCAGCCACCAAGCCCTACACTCAGCCACCAAGGCCTACACTCAGCCACCAAGGCCTACACTCAGAGATTTAACTCTCCTACCCTCAGCCTTTATAATTACAGGCTTACAATCTCAGATCCCTAAGGATCCTACAAGTTATAATGAATACAAAATGTTTAAACTCAACAACTTAGATGAAAGAGAGATAAGTTGTGAGATTCTTGATGAGTTCTTGGAAGAACTCAGCTGAAATCAATCTGACTTAGCTTTCTTCAAAGCTTCTTGAAAGTAGAACACAATAAGACTGATTCCTCTGCAGTTGATCCTTGATCTCTGCTTCTTAAGATTCAGACCAATCTGAATCCTTCTTCTCAGCTGGGTTCCAACAGCTGATTTCTTGGATGGAGCTCTCTCTCTCGAACTTCTTAGATTTTCACTTGATAGCTAGATCTTCTTTAAATCTGAACTTGAACTTGTGTTCAATCTCTTCAACAACTTCAACAACAGTTTCTGTAGACTGTATAAGCCTATTTATAGGCCTTCTTCATGGTAACCGGCTGGTCCGGTCCATAACTGAATTCTGACAACTCTGACAGGTGCTGTAGACCGGCTGGAATGGCAGCTGTCAAGTCATCCAGTCAGTTCTTGAAAATTCTCTAACAGTCTTTAAGTGTCGAGACTTTCTGTCTTTAAGTGTCGACACTTATAGACCAAGTGTCGACACATGTTGTCTAAGTGTCGACACTAGTCTACAAGGTGTCGACACAACTCCTTGTGTTGTAGATTTTGTATCTCGACACTACTTCTTCTTCATGTGTCGACACTGAAATTGAGTGTCGACACAAGTACTTGTACTTCAGTATCTTGCTGAATTCTTCTAAGTGTCGACACAACACCTTTGTGTCGACACATCTTCATGTGTTGAATCTGTTAAGTGTCGACACATACCTTCAGTGTTGATACTTGTTGAGTGTCGACACATTGCTCTGGGTGTCGACACTTTCTTCTTCTGTCAAGACTCTGGCTGAGTGTCGACACATTACCTTAGTGTCGACACTTGTACTTAGAATATTTTGTTGAACTTTGCTGTTCTTTGCTAAGTGTCGACACAGCTCCTTGTGTCGACACTTTCTTCAAGTGTTGAGTCTTCAGCTAAGTGTCGACACATTGTTCTGGGTGTCGACACTTACTTCCAGTGTTGACTCTTCTGCTAAGTGTCGACACATTGTTCTGGGTGTCGACACTTACTTCAAGTGTTGACTCTTCTGTTGAGTGTCGACACATTGTTCTGGGTGTCGACACTTGTACTTAGTCTCTGCAGACTTTTGCTGAGTGTCGACACAGCCTCCAAGTGTCGACACTTTCTAATGTAGACACAGTTTTTCTGGGTGTCGACACAACTGCTAAGTGTCGACACAGCTTCACTGTCTTTTCTTCACTGAGTGTCGACACAGCTCCTTGTGTCAACACTTTCTGTCTGGTGTCGACTCAGCATCCCTGGTGTCGACACAATGACTCCAAGTGTCGACACTGCTTGCCTGGGTGTCGACACAAGTCTTCTTAAGTGTCGACACTTTCCCTCTAGGTGTCGACACATGAACTTAGAAACTTTTTCTTCTTTCCTGTAAATACTTAGCCTGCACAAGTAAACTCAAAACACATCAAATATATTTTGATGTATATCATTGAGTTGTGTGAGGCTTCTTCAAATCAGGTACATTTAAACCAATGTACCCAACAATCTCCCCATATTTGGAGAAGTCATAACCCTTAGTCAATGATATACACCATTCATAATAAAATTACAAAATGATGTAAGACAGGATTATGTAACAGGAAAGTACATCACATATATTAAACAAACATGCATAATCAGATAACATCTCAGAACAATTATGAAATAAATTTAACACATAGCTAATTTATCACACAACACATTGTTCCAATACTTTGTCATATTCAAAATTCTAAAGTTTACAGAATGTTTTATATCAAAAGAATACATAGTAAGCTTAAGAAATTTTCTAAGCTATTTCTGTTCAGCCTCCTTAATGACTATTCCTTTTCCAGCTTGAACTTTGGCTTGAACAGGAGCTTCAGCAACTTCTGCATCAGCAGGCTTCTTGCCTTTCAGATCTTTCTTCTTAAGTTCTTCTGCTTTAATCTTTTGCCTCTCAAAATAATGATAAGGCTTGGGAAAGTACTTGCTAGGCTCCAGAGCTGTAGGAGGTAGCTTTCCCATCTTGGCCTTCCTTCTATATTGAACTATGGCCTCCTGCCTTGATTCATGTTTCCTCCATTCAGTTTCAGAGAACCACTTATTCCTGTCTTGAATGTTATCTTTGACAGCTTTCCAGGCAGTCAAAATGATATTTCTTGAGGTAGGGCTCCACTGCTCAAAGTCTGGCCTTTGTTCAGCTTGTTCCCTAAACCTCTTCTAAGACAGTATTGTCTCTTCTTCTTTCTGCAGTGCCTCTTGCATAGCTTCAGATATAGGCTGATCAACTTTCTCAATAATTACATTGTCCTTACCCCCAGGTGGGCTATACATGGACTGTATGTCAGCATGAATCATATCAAAATCTGGAGGAGGGTAGATAACTTGAGCCACTTCTGGTTGCTCCCCTCCTAAATATGCAGGATGAATTCCAGATTCAGCAACATTGTCATCATCACAAAGAGGAGGATAACCCAGGGTAGCTCTGATGGAATTAGATATCCACTTGGCATGATCAGAGCTAGCTTTGACTAAAACCCTCTCCCCCTTTATGACTTCTCTTTCTACATGATCTTTGACATCATTTTTTGAAATCTGACTTGATTATCCAAATAATTAACTCCATCTTTAAAGAAAGGTTTTAACCTTTGGAGTTTGTCAGTTATGATCTTTTGAGATTCTTGAATGACAGTCTTAACATCAGTGATTTCTTCCTGGAATACTTTGTCAAATTCAGCTTTAACAGCAGCAGTAGAGGTAGAAGGTCCAGCAGCTATGTTCTTTATTTCTGTGACAATAGCATTGTGGGATTCTGTCAAATTGTCATTCATTCTGAGTTAATTTTCAAGTACATATCCTTGCTTTAGGGCTATGTCATCTACTTGAGCCTTAATCTTTTCTTGGTGTGTAGCTAAGTACACCACTGCATTCCCCCCTTTGTGGAAGCAGTCTGTCATCTCTTTCTTGTTAAGATTCATTTCAAATCTTATTGACTTAATATCCTGGGCCAAATCAAACTGTAATGATTTCTGCCCTTCATCTACATAAGTCTCTATTGCTTTTCTATGCTCATCCAGCTTGATCTGCATAGCAACCATCAGTGCACTATAATCAAAAGCTGGGGCTGGCTGTAGTGCAGACTGTGGAGCAACAGTTTGGAGAGCCTTCTTATAACTCTGGCTCCTTCTTTTGAAGACATAAATTTTCTTTTTCCTTTCCCTTGCAGCTTCCTCATCTTCTGAAGCTGAGGAGCTAGCAATTTCTACCCTCTCCTTAGGGCTTGGGGGTAAGTCCTTCTGCACAGCTGGGGCCTTCTCAGGTTCTGTAACATGAACTACTTGCTCCCCCTCAACTGGAGCATTCTCCCTCTCAGCAGCATCAGTTTCCTTGTCAAAATCTGCTTGATCCAGATTTAGGAATAAATCTTCCATGGTGTATTCTTGTGGAGACTGAGCAGGAGAAATTCTGGGCTCTTCAACCACTGGATCAGTAACTACAACTTCAACAGATGTGTCTTTCATGACAGCATCTGGGACTTGGCTATCCAGCTGAGTTTGCTGATGAACATCAGTTAAATCAGTATCCTCTATAGGAAAATCTAAAGCATTTAGTTCAGTGATTACCTCTAGTATTGTGTTGGTTGCTTGTTCACTTTCTAGTGTAGTTGGTTCTTCTACAACTAGAGACTCCCCATGGATGTGATCCTTGTGTATGGGGCTAGCTTGAGGTAGCTCCCCCTGAATCTCAGCAACATCTTGAGGAGCAGGAGATTTTACAGCAGTTCCTTCCTCATTCTCATCTGGTGTAAAAACCACTTGCTCTTCACTTTCAGAGCTGCTTGATGAAACTTGAGCCACTGGGGCAATTTTCCTCTTCTTCTTTGGTGGAATTTCCTTCTCAGAAGTAATCTTCTCAGGTGTTGGCATCTCTTTTGACAACACCCTGTCCCATCTAGAGAATATTCTCAGATCCATTTTCCTCATATGATTTATTTTACTTCCAGCAGCCTGACCCATAACTTTAGGTATAACACCAGCAAGGTAAAGATTTAAAATTCTGCCCAGGTTGGGCTTCTTCAGGCTTTCCTTGATTTTCTCAAACACTATAACAGACCAGTCTATGTTCAGAGTGAAGATAATCCTAGTCATAATGCTGAACATTGAGGCAGATATCCTATCATGCCCTCCTGTCTTGCTCAATATAACTTTCCCAACAATTTCAGACAGGAATTTCCCCTGACTGTTCATTCCTTTTCTATTGAAGACTGAACCAATCTTCATCTTAGCATCCAGTCCACACCATGACAATGCATCTCTGGACCTGGTAGCTGTAACCTCTTCTTCTTCTGTAGTTCTTGGTAACTGTAGAATCTTCCTCAAGCTCTTAGGTGATACCTTCACCTTCTCACCATGAACCCTGGATTTGATCTTGAATCCAGTTTCATCTACCTTAGCTCCATTGAGGAATTCCAAGACTTCTTTCTTCCAGATCTTTGTAGGCTCTGAAACAAGATATTCTAACCCTGAGTCTGCAACTAGGGTTATCACGTTCTTGATTTCCTGGTCAGCATCAACAAAAGCGTCGCGCACCAGTTCATAACCTTCGTTGACGTTCTCCTCAAGCTTTGGCGCCATTAGGGTGTGATGAAATTGACTGGAGAGAAGAGAGGTGTCGACACAGAAGTTTTGGTCTCGAAATTTTTGAAAGCGTGTCGACAAACTAAGGCAAAACCCTATTTATACCTTTCTAGTTTTGAAGATGAAAAGGCGGGCAACCAACTTAAATTGTGTCGACACTAGCGATAAGTGTCGACACTGACTTATAATATCTCGACACATAAGTGTCGACATAAGTTTAGTCAACAGATTATATGTGTCGACACTTGTTTATGTGTCGACACCACTTAACCCGACATTTAGTCGAGACTTTACTTAGATTATTCTGAGTAAACACTATGTGTCGACACCACCTTGGTTGTGTCGACACCAACTTGTCATGTGTCGACACTAATATTCTGAAGTGTCGACACCAACTTTCTAGATGTGTTGACACCTTTTTCCTGAAGTGTCGACACCTACTTTCTGTGTCGACACAGAAATCTCTATGTGTCGACACCTTTTTACTTAGCCAATTTCCAATACTATAAACTTACTCTAAGTTTATCATTCCTAGTTCAATCTTAAACCTATTGAACTTAACTTCTTCTAGGGGCTTAGTATACATATCAGCTAGTTGATTATCTGTTCTAACATATTCAAGTAAAATATCTTCTCTTTCTACATGCTCCCTAAGAAAATGATATTTAATTTCAATATGTTTTGTTCTACTATGAGATACAGGATTATTAGCTATTGAAATAGCACTAGTAGAATCACAAAAGAGTGGAGTTCTACTTACCTGAATTCCATAGTCCTCAAGCTGATGCTGTATCCATAGAAGTTGAGCACAGCAACTTCCTGCAGCCACATACTCTGATTCTGCAGTGGAGATAGCCACACTTGTTTGCTTTTTGCTACTCCAAGAAATCAGTCTTCCTCCTAGGAATTGACAGGTTCCAGTAGTGCTTTTTCTATCTTCTTTGCATCCTGCAAAGTCTGCATCTGAATAACCTGTTAGATCAAAATCCCCATTACTAGGGTACCAGAGGCCTAGATAAGGAGTGCCCTTTAGATATCTCAATATCCTTTTGACTGCAGTCAAATGAGACTCTTTAGGGCAGACTTGATACCTTGCACAGACACATGTAGCATACATGATATCTGGTCTACTTGCACTCAAGTATAATAGGGAGCCAACTATCCCTCTATACAAGATTTCATCAACAGGTTTCCCTGCATCATCCTTGCTAAGAGACATACTTGACCCCATAGGAGTCTTCATGGTGCTGGATGAATCCATACCATACTTCCTTATGAGTTCTAGGGTGAACTTGGACTGACATATGGATAAACCACTCTCAGTCTGTCTTACTTGGAGACCCAAGAAGAACTTTAGCTCTCCCATACTACTCATCTCAAATTGACCTTGCATTAGCTTTGCAAACTTTTTGCAAATGCTACTTTCCGTAGACCCAAATATAATGTCATCTACATATATTTGGACTAGTATTACTTTGCCTCTAGATTCCCTAAGAAATAGAGTCTTATCTATTTTCCCCTTGAGAACTTGTTCTCAATGAGGAAACTAGATAGGGTTTCATACCAAGCTCTAGGGGCTTGCTTTAACCCATATAAAGCTTTCCTAAGTCTATAGACATGATTAGGTAGAGTTGAATCAACAAAACCTGAGGGCTGTTCCACATAGACTTCTTCTTTAAGATTACCATTTAGAAATTCTGACTTGACATCCATTTGGTAAACTTTGAATCCTTGAAAAGTTGCATAGGCCAGGAACATCCTTATGGCTTCCAGTATGGCTACTGGAGCAAAGGTTTGATCAAAGTCAATACCTTCTTCCTGCCTATATCCTTTAGCAACCAATCTTGCTTTATTCTTAATGATGACACCTTGTTCATCCATCTTATTCCTGTAGATCCACTTGGTTCCTATTATATTGTGGTCTTTAGGTTTAGGAACAAGTTCCCAGACCTTGCACCTCTTGAACTGATTCAGCTCTTCTTGCATTGCTTCAGTCCATTGTGGATCTAGAATGGCTTCTTCAAACTTCTTTGGTTCAACTTGAGATAGAAAACTGGAGTAGATTGCTGCATTCAGATTTCTGCTCCTTGTTTGTACCCCTTATCTTGGATCTCCAATAATCTGCTCTACTGGATGATCTCTAAGATGCCTATTGGCTGGAGGCATCCTGACTTCTGGTTGAACCTCTTCAGTTTCATCATTTTGCTGTACTCCTTGTACTTCTTCTGCATTTGGTACATGTAGTACTCCCCCTGGACAACAGCCACTGTCTTCTACTTGCTGTCTTACAGTAGATTCTTCTTCTAAAGTGAGCTTGTCCATCTTCTTTGTTAAACCTGTGGGGCTGCATACACTACTAGACAACTCATTGTTAATAAGCCTAGTTTCATCAAATACTACATGTATAGTCTCTTCTACAACTTGAGTAGACAAGTTGTAGACTCTATAAGCCTTACTATTGTTGCTGTACCCAACAAAAATTCCCTCTTGGGACTTGGCAGCAAACTTAGTCAAGTAAGACTTTCCATTGTTAAGTATGAAGCATTTGCAACCAAAGATCCTGAAGTAGGATAGGTTTGCTTTCCTGCCTTTCACAATCTCATAGGGGGTCTTTTTGAGACTTTTAGTTATGCTAGCCCTATTAATAACATGACATGCAGTATTGACTGCTTCAGCCCAGAAGTATTCTGGTAGTGATGTATCACTTAATAGGGTCCTACCAGCCTCAATCAAGGTTCTATTCTTCCTCTCAGCAATGCCATTTTGCTGAGGTGTTCTTGGTGAAGAAAACTCTTGAAATATCCCAAAGTCTTCACATAGTTTTGTCATGCTATCAGACTGAAACTCAGTACCATGGTCACTTCTTATTTTGACCACTGTACTATTTAGTTCATTCTGAATTTGCTTGACAAAGCTATAGAAGACATTAGGTGTTTCAGATTTCTGTCTTAAGAAGAACACCCAGGAAAACCTTGAGTAGTCATCTACAACTACAAAGGTATAGACCTTCCTACCTAGGCTGTGAACTGGCATTGGACCAAAGAGATCCATATGCAAGAGATATAAGCACCTCATAGCATCTTTGTTTTCTATGTTTCTAAAGGTGGATCTAGTCTGCTTGCCCTTTTGACAAGATGAGCAAATACCATCTTTAATACACTTAACTTGAGGACCATTCCTCACTAACTCTTTGTTAAAGAGTTTGCCAATTGTCTTGTAGTTAAGATGGGCTAGCCTCTTGTGCCATTTGACACAATGAGAGACTGTCTCATCAGCTACAAGACACACTTGAGAACCATTGGTCTCACACATAATGTCTAGGCAGTAGACATTCCTCTTTCTATAGCCAGTCAAAATGATCTCTTGATCAGTTGACCTCTTGATATGACAACCATTTTTAACAAATGAGATGTCATACCCTACATCACTTAATTGACTTATACTTATTAGGTTGTGTTTCAACCCTTTAACATAAGCCACTTGAGTAATGGTAACTAGGTTACTAGAAATGTTACCAAATCCTTTGATGATTCCTTTTTCAGAACCACCAAAGGTACCATATTGGGGCATGGCCACTTGGACTAACATGCAAAACAGATTAATGAACCTTAGAACCCAAAGTATTCTTGGGTCCTTGGTATTTGTTAGTTTGCATCCTGACAAGACTACCTGCTGGTTTTCCAACAGCCAGTTTGCTACTCACTTTGGCACTAGCATTGTGCCAACAGTCCATTGCAAAGTGGCCAACCTTGCCACAACACCAACACTCAAACTTATTGTACCTTTGCTTAGGTACAGTATTAGCTGTTTTATCCACAGCTGGCTTGTTAAGTGTTGGGGCTTTGCCCTTGGACATAGACTTGGACTGAACAGTCCTTGCAGGTCTTGTGAAACCCAGTCCAGCTTTACCTTTGTGATGAATAAATTCATCAATTATGGATAAAACAGACTTAGGTTTAGAAAACCTAGCAACCAAGTCTTTCTCCTTCTGAAGATTAATCTCCAGACTCTTGATTTGATCATTCTTAAATGATATAGTTACCATCTGAATCACAGTTATGTGCTTCAGTCTGGCTATCTCATTCAGCTTTTGATCAAACAATTTCTCAGAATCTGTTGCTGCAGCTTTGAGATTTGCAATTTCCTTTCCCTGACTTTTGGCTAGGGACTTGCTCTTCTTATAAGCTAGCAACAGTACTTTATATTCATCTATCAGCTGATGAATATCTTCTTCAGACTCAGATACACTCTCATCACTTGATGAAGATGAATCTGATTCTGTACTGGCACAAGAAACTGAACTAGAAGTTGAACTTTGTACCTTACTGGGTCCTGGCTGCTCTAGGATTTTGTCACTTTCAGTCAATGCCATTAGCCCTTGGCACTGACTGTCTTCTTGTTCATATATAGAATTCATAATTTGAATGAACTCTTCTTCTTCTTCTTCAGCAAACAGCCCTATATATGCCTCAGCATCTGACTCAGTTTCTGAAGTAGAGATATCTGACAGGGTCTTCTCCTTTTTGGCAACAAATGACTTTTCTTTCTTGCCTTTGAAATGAGTCTTCTTCTTGTCACTAGACTCCTTTCTCTTTTCTGTACAATCTGCAACAACATGACATTGTCTATTGCAGCAATATCACACTATTTTTGAAAGTGTAGCCTTGCTAGACTTAGTCTTTTTCCTGTCCTTCTTTGAAGCCTTTTTGTTCTGATAAAAGTCTTCTTTTCCCTGTGAAGTAGAAGGCCTTGTCCTCCACTGTTTTTTCTTCAAAAACTTCTGAAAATGTCTAGTGAAGGCAGCAAAGTCCTCATCACTTTCACTGCTTTCAGACTTTGTACTTCCTGACTCATCTGACTCAGTTTCAGCAACCTTTGGAGGTGGAGTTGGTGACTTACCTCTCTACCTTCTGGGGGCTTCTGTTTTGAAGGCCACTGTCCTTTCCTTGTGTTCATTTCTTGTGGATTTCTCCTCTTCTTTCCTCACTGTCAACTGCATTTCATAAGACAACAGTTTGTCAAACAGTGTAGGTGGAGGAATTTCTGCCAACTTAGCCATTTCTCTAATGGCACAGATCTTGGTGTCCCAATCTTTTGTTAGGGACCTTAGAAACTTGTCATTGAGTTCATAATTACTGAACTCTCTGCCATAGGACATGAGTTCATTCACTATCCTGTAGAACTTCTTATAGCACTCAGTTATGCTATCACCCTTTTCTTGTCTAAAACTTTCATACTCTTGATTTAGCAAGGATTTTTTGTCTTGCCAAACTTCTTCAGAACCTTCCATATACACAATAAGGGTATCCCACATCTCTTTGGCTGTCTTACAGTGTATTAGATTCTGAAAAGTTGCATCATCTATGGCACTCACTATAATGTTTTGAGCCCTTTTGTCCATGGTGGCTAGGACAATCTCATCCTTTGTCATTTCAGAGAAATCCTTTGGTGTTCTCTGATTAGCATCTAGGACTGACACCTTCATGGGCACATATGACCCTTCCTTCACTGTGATATAAATCCTAGGATCTGAAGCTTCCATAAAGAGTCTCACCCTTTCCTTCCAGATCCCAAAGATTTCTTTCCTACATATAGGTAGCTTCATGGATCCCAATTACTTGTGATTTTCAGTGGAACCCATAGTTCTTGATTTTCTTGAATCTGTAATTGACTTAACCTGAATCTGCCAACAAGATCTCCTCAGACTGTTAGTCCTTTTTGAGTAACCTGACTCTGATACCACTTGACAGACATTGTACCTAAACACCTAGAGGGGGGGGGGGGTGAATAGGTGACTTGAATCTTTTTAACTTTTTAGGCAGCAAACAGATAATATCACAGAATTATATCTAATCTATCACAGCACACATTCACCAATCACAGCAATCCACAAACACACAGTAGACACAGAGATTTATAGTGGTTCCCCAAGCTTTGAGTACATCCACTTTCCCCCTTCGCCTATCTAGCAGTGTACTAGATTCGGCCAAACTTCTCCACTATCTCAGAACCCAAAACAGGCTCCTACACCTCAGGCCCAAGACCCTACAACTCAGCTTTTCCACAAAGCCTACACTCAGCCACAAAGGCCTACACTCAGCCACCAAGGCCTACACTCAGAGATTTAACTCTCCTACTCTCAGCCTTTATAATTGCAGGCTTACAATCTCAGATCCCTAAGGATCCTACAAGTTATAATGAATACAAAATGTTTAAACTCAACAACTTAGATGAAAGAGAGATAAGTTGTGAGATTCTTGATGAGTTCTTGGAAGAACTCAACTGAAATCAATCTGACTTGGCTTTCTTCAAAGCTTCTTGAAAGTAGAACACAATAAGACTGATTCCTCTGCAGTTGATCCTTGATCTCTGCTTCTTAAGATTCAGACCAATCTGAATCCTTCTTCTCAGCTGGGTTCCAACAGCTGATTTCTTAGATGGAGCTCTCTCTCTCCAACTTCTTAGATCTTCACTTGATAGCTATATATTCTTTAAATCTGAACTTGGACTTGTGTTCAATCTCTTCAACAACTTCAACAACAGTTTCTGTAGACTGTATAAGCCTATTTATAGGCCTTCTTCATGGTAACCGGCTGGTCCGGTGCATAACTGAATTCTGACAACTCTGACAGGTGTTGTAGACCGGCTGGAATGACAGCTGTCAAGTCATCCAGTCAGTTCTTGAAAATTCTCCAACTGTCTTTAAGTGTCGAGACTTTCTGTCTTTAAGTGTCGACACTTATAGACCAAGTGTCGACACATGTTGTCTAAGTGTCGACACTAGTCTACAAGGTGTCGACACAACTCCTTGTGTTGTAGATTTTGTATCTCAACACTACTTCTTCATGTGTCGACACTGAAATTGAGTGTCGACACAAGTACTTGTACTTCAGTATCTTGCTGAATTCTTCTAAGTGTCGACACAACACCTTTGTGTCGACACATCTTCATGTGTTGAATCTGTTAAGTGTTGACACTGCTTCTTGGTGTCGACACATACCTTCAGTGTTGATACTTGTTGAGTGTCGACACATTGCTCTGAGTGTCGACACTTTCTTCTTCTGTCAAGACTCTGGCTGAGTGTCGACACATTCCCTTAGTGTCGACACTTGTACTTAGAATATTTTGTTGAACTTTGTTGTTCTTTGCTAAGTGTCGACACAGCTCCTTGTGTCGACACTTTCTTCAAGTGTTGAGTCTTCAGCTAAGTGTCGACACATTGTTCTGGGTGTCGACACTTACTTCCAGTGTTGACTCTTCTGCTAAGTGTCGACACATTGTTCTGGGTGTCGACACTTACTTCAAGTGTTAACTCTTCTGTTGAGTGTCGACACATTGTTCTGGGTGTCGACACTTGTACTTAGTCTCTGCAGACTTTTGCTGAGTGTCGACACAGCCTCCAAGTGTCGACACTTTCTGATGTAGACACAGTTTTTCTGGGTGTCGACACAACTGCTAAGTGTCGACACAGCTTCACTGTCTTTTCTTCACTGAGTGTCGACACAGCTCCTTGTGTCGACACTTTCTGTCTGGTGTCGACTCAGCATCCCTGGTGTCGACACAATGACTCCAAGTGTCGACACTGCTTGCCTGGGTGTCGACACAAGTCTTCTTGAGTGTCGACACTTTCCCTCTGGGTGTCGACACATGGACTTAGAAACTTTTTCTTCGTTCCTGTAAATACTTAGCCTGCACAAGTAAACTCAAAACACATCAAATACATTTTGATGTATATCATTGAGTTGAGTGAGGCTTCTTCAAATCAGGTACATTTAAACCAATGTACCCAACAACCACCTTGGATAGGCAATCAATACTGGCACGCTGCTCTGCTAGCTAGTCCATTCCCAATATCACATCAAACTCAGTAAACGGTAGGACCGCTGCTATTAACACGAAGTCAACTCCGCCTAGCTCCCAACAAATGCGTCCTTTTTCCCCGGTGGTCATGGTTGACACATTGGTCATGCGCACCTTCAGCTCTGCGTCCGCCGAGAACGACCCTACTCCAATTCTCCGGATGAAGCATTCCACAAGAAAGGAGTGCGACGCTCCCGTATCAAACAATACCTTAGAGGGGTATCCGGAAACTAATACGAAGCCTAAAACATAGACGTCAAATATAACGGTCTGAAAGTATGAAGCACAAGGTTAAACTTAAACTTCCTCATACCTGTCACCACATAGGGTTGGCGGATTGCTTCCTACTGTCCAAGGTTGTAAGTCCTTGGTTGCACCGGTTGGAACCGAGAAGCGCTAGACTCCGCCATCTTACCTTTCTCTGCGGCACTGGGGCCGGAGCGCACAATCTGCTCCTGCTTGCCTCGTGCTCCGCACCTACTTGCTTACAAAAACGAGCAATGTGCCCCACCTTACCACAATTGAAGCACGTCGGTGGTCCCTTAGAATGAGACCCTCCGGACGTCCATTTGCTTTTCTCACCAGACTTGAATGGGTGGGGCTTTTTCCTCCACCTATTCCCTTTAGACTTTCCTTGGGATTGAGGAGGCTTCCCTTCCCCTTGCTTAGGCGCAAAACACTTACGACGTTGGCTTCGCTCCAGATCACTCTCCAACGTCCTGGCAGCCTCAACCAACTCATTGAAACCAACTCACTTCATGGCGATGAGGTGTTGCCTTAGATTCTCCCACAGCCCCTGGTAGAAGAGGTTATCCCTCTCATCATCGTCTGCCTTTGTCGTTCCTGCATAACGACCCAACCGAGTGAACTACTGTAAATACTTGTCCACCGTCTTGTCCTGCTGCACCAAATGCAGAAATTGTCTTTGGAGGGCCAACCTTGTCGAAACAGGAATGTACTTTTTCAGGAAAGCATTCCCAAGCTCTTCCATGGACGGGGTGCGTCCAGGAAACTGGCGGCCGCTATGGCTCACCCACAACAACTTTGCGGCTCCCTCCAACATGAAGGCTGCAAACTTAGATTTCTTCTCCTCTGGCATCTCTGCTGCCCTCAAACGTTCTTGCATTCGTGCCCACCAATCCTCCGCATCAGTCGGTGAACCAACCCTCTTGAACGTGGGAGGATGGAAGCTCAGAAAATACTTCATCTGCCGGTCTCCATGCCCGATCACCACTCTTTCGGCCAACGGCTCTGCTCGCCTGGCTTCTCCGCCCGGCACGGCCGTCACCGTATCCGGTGTAATAAGGGTTGCTACCTGAGCTGTCGCTACAGCTTGGGCTTCCACCATTGCTTCTGCAAGCATGCGACAGAAGTCGGCCGGGTTTACACCCATGCCCAAAGGACCCTGAGCAGTAGCGCTGCTCGCTGAAAGCTCTTCTCTTGGTGTCGACGTACCCGCCTCATTACTTGCACTCTTAAGAAAAGCAAGGAAACAAGGAATCAATCTCTTAATCGCAAGACTCAAACATAAGGACACTCATGGTCCCGCGTTACTCATATGTGGATAACTTCTATACACACTGACTTTGGATGTAACCTGGCTCTGATACCAAATTATAACACCTCCCTTGTAATGACCGTATAATATCGGTCCGGCCGGGGCCCCACAATATACAGACGCCACAGCTTTAGCATTAAAAGATGATATAAACTACCCAATCTCAAAACTAAAGACCAAACAATAGCGGAAACAACAAACAAGACCAGAAGCTATCCACATATATGAGTATCGAAACGGCCTTAAGGCCTTACAATAAAAGAGAGTCCAAAACTCACATGATAAGATCAAGCATAAATGTGCATGAGCACTCCTAAACTACCTCGACATGCAAGCCGAAAAACAAGAGCATCAAACATAAAATGCCACAAAATAGAGCTAGTACGAAACTTGAAACACTTCATGAGCTTAGGACTTTTTGGCCAGCGAGCTAGCTCCTGCTTGCGATCCTTGCCCTGCAAAAATTGGTTGTAACGTGGGTCAGCAAAGGCTGACCTCAAACTGTGTAACAAACACATCTCCTCCCGGCCGCTCCTAACGGACCCCGGGGTACCCCTTCAACCTGCAAGTCAGCACTTCGTATACCATGTACATAAACAAGTAAAGCTCTAAAAGAACAGATTTGGATGTCTCAAACAACAAACACGTTTTCTATGTTGAGCACATAATAAAAAGGGGCCTACTATGCAGCATGTATGCAAAACCCGGGCTTCACCCAAGGCACCCTATCACGTACGCAACTAGCACAACTTCAAAACATCTGGGTACTCCCAATTTCCCCATTGGCGTTAAGTCGCAAACAAGAGGGTACTACAATACCCTTAACGGGATACAATCCGCCACACGGAACTCTTGCCAAGGCCCCACCAACTCATGGTTCTTAGACCCGGGCTTGCCTGCAAGCTCTGACTTCTCGTTTCAGGATTCCGTCTCACACACTGACAAATTCTAAGAACCCTTGCTGGACCCCACCCGCTCATGACCTCATTGTTCGGGCTTGCCCCATGATTGGAATTCTCGTCAGTCTCATAGAAGGGGACTAGTCTCATCGGGACACTCTCCCCACATTACTTGCACGCCACGGGATAGCCAGCCGACCACGGAGACAAAGCCGCGCCTTAGCACATCACAATCCATATTCATTCCCCCCCTAATCAATCGTTTGTACTGCAACATCCTCGCGCACCAAGGAAACCATCTACCGCCAATACGGAGCTAACCTTGTCCACTAAGGAAACCATCTACCGCCATTGCGGAGCTAACCTTGTCCGGTTCCGGCTAAACATACTCACTCGAGAAAAGGGGGAAAACACAAACATCACAAACAACATCTTGCCGCAACGGATTTCTACAAAATCCCTAAAGCTCGTTATGCAACATCACCGAGTCGGACTAACGGTCGCGACCACGGCTTCACCTACCATGCCTATTCCACTAACGGAGCGGATCTCTAATACAAAATCATGCCGGGGACGGACTCAATCGACCCGGAGGTTCCTCTTGAACCATGGCGACCCAACCTCTCTCATTTGAGAGATTTGGTGCCCAAAAGCTTGAAAGAAAAGATGCTAAACACGCATCCTAAAACCAAGAGGAGAAGTGTCGTTACCTTACGACCTCTATTCCTAGCCATGGAAACTTAGCCGGATGAAAACCACCACAACGGACTTGTCTCCGCGGATCTGGACTCGGCTCGCGATTTGGGACTCCGAAGCTTCTCCGGCAGCCGGATCTCTACTTCACCTTCTTCCTTGCTCTCCCTTCTCTCTAAAACCTTAGAAAGGGAAACTTGAAGAAGAATGAGGGTTTCAAACCGTATTCCCGGACATAACTCAGGCAGGACAGCCCTAAAGCATCAGATCCTAAAAGAAGGAAATGAACGGCCACGATTCGCACTTAAAACCAAAATTCCTGGGCCGAACACAGCTTGAGACACGCTCGTGTACCTCAATCGATGCCGAAACCGTCGCACCCAGAACAGGACACGGGCTCTGAACATGCTCGTGTCAAAGTTGACACGCCCGTGTCATGCAGTACACGCCCGTGTGCCTGGGCATGTTCCTCCATCGACACAAGACCAAACACAACCCGAGGAGAACACGGGTACTCAACCCGCCCGTGTCAAGTTTGACACGCCCGTGTCATACACGAACACGCCTGGGCTCCAGACAGTGTTTATCCACTCATACGGCCCAGCTAACAACCCGAGCAGGACACAGCCTGGGACACGCCCATGTCTCAGGCCGTGTTTGTCCACTCGACGATCGTCGAGCCCATTTTCGTCGACCACGCGAAAATCGTTGAACCCGAACACGACACGGCCATGGACACGCCCATGTACAAGGCCGTGTTCACCGTCTCGACACTTCGTCGAGCTCCATTTGTCGACCACCTGAGTTCTTCGTCGAACCCGAGCACCACACGGCCATGGACACGCCTGTGTCCTAGGTCGTGTGCCCCTTGCCAAGACCCAAACTTGGCTCTAAACGCTGTCCGTCCCTCTTTCAAATTTTTGGGGCATTACAATGCACTATATAGTGCATTACCAAATCTTCCAGATGGTCAAAGCAGAGTGCCGAAATCTGAGAGGTTATCTGTAACCTCTGCCAATACCATAATGGATATTTGAAGATATTTGATGGATTTTGTCCACAATCTGCCTCGATCACGCACATGAAATGACTCTATATGGGTCATGGTAGATTGCCTCACTAAGGTGGATAGATTCATACCAAATCGACAACTGACATTTTTGATGTGTTAGCCGGACTCTTCATAAAGTAAGTGGTACGATTCCATGACATGCAAAAAATAATGGTCTCTAACCGCGACAGACGCTTTACTTCAAGGGAGTGGAGGAAAGTGCAGGCTTACTTGGGCACCAAGTTAGCTTTTAGCATAACATTCAACCCACAAACTAATAGTCAGGCAAAAAGAATGAATTGAACCATGAAAGATCGTCTTCGTTTGTATATAGTAGAGCATAAAGATCCTTATGGGAAACTTCAATCGCATGTATAATTCTTGTACAATAATAACTTCGAGGCTGAAAGGGTGAACAATGTCGTTTAAACCTTTGAGAATTCTTGGTGGGGGGGGGGGATAGAGATTTAAAAATATTTGTTTAAACGTTCTACTAGATTTAAATAATCTCAGATTAACAACCACAACATCACAGCTAGAACATGTATCTCAACACAAAATATTCACAGAAAAATTTCGACATGGAAAAATATAGCACAATAAAGCACGTCACAAAAGACACTAAAATATAGTGGTTCCCCAGAATCAGGGTACGTCCACTCTTACAACTTTGGTGGGAATCCACTATCACAATGTCTAAGTTTTTTGATAAGGAGACTCTCAAAACCAAGAATTAAGTCTTTTGTTAAAGTGACACTCAGAACCAAGACCAAGTCTTCTGTTAAGAAAACTCGCAGAACCAATACACTGTATCTTTTGATAAGGAGATCTTGAACTAGCCCTAATTTTTTAAAAAAAGAGTCTTAAAATTCTTTTCTCAATAATAGTAACCGAGATAGTAAGAGAAGAAGAAAAATAATATTCTTCTAGCTTTAATCCGCTTTCAACAAATTTTTGAGGATTCTTAAGGCACTTCTGTCGACTAGATCTTTTTAATATATGAATCCTTATTGCGAAGAAGGTACAAGGAATATGAGCACTGTTATCTGTACAACCTTGGGCTCGCGAGAGGTGGTCCAGTGAGCGAGAAGGGGAGACTGGCGAGATGATAGGATGCCCACCTGCAGGAGGCGAGATGGGGGATCCTCTGAGGTGGGCGAGACCTCCTAGTGGGCGAGATCATTCTAGGAGGCGAGAGAGCCAACAAGTCGAGGGGACGGCGAGACGGACAGGGCGGTCGTCTCGCCCGCCAGTGCCTTCCCACTCACCGCATGGGAGAAAAGATGTCTCTACCTTTTCACCCCCAAGGAGGATTTTACCCTTATGCCCCAGATAATTTTACATGTCTACCCCTGGAGGTCTGCGTATAGCTCTCCCGAACAGTGGAGTTTGGCTGTTGGCAGACCCAACCCTGGGTGTTTTGGTCATTTAAGGCTAACTCAGAAGTGATATTTGTAGATCAGATTCAGAGGCCTATAAATAGACCGATAAGGTCCTTTTTACCGTCGGCCAACAGGGGCAGCCCGACGCCGCCTGAAGTCGTTGAGGCCGGGATCGACTCCTTCGGTGAGACTTGGAGCACGGTCGGCCATGGAGAGGCTCGGCCATGGAGAGAAAAATCATTTGGAGCTTTCAACTCTCGCGGAGAGGTCGGATCCGTGCATGACAACCGCTACTGACGCTAGACGTCGAGGCTCGGGCAATATGCTCCGTTGTGGCTCCGCCAAGCACGCGACAAGGGTAATGATGTTTCAACTTGGGCAAGTGAAGCATTCAGTTTACATATTCGCATGGAAGCCCCTCTCCACCAACGGGTGGGGGGAAGGGAGCTTTCCGACGGGTTGACGTGTACGTCCCCGCAGTTAATTGCATTAGTACCCGAAAGCGTGAGTACGAGTTTAGGCATGTTGTATGAAGCCCATCCGGACGTGTGAGCCGGATTGGTGATGTTCTGGGGTTCCCGGAGAAGACTCCGAGGAAGTTGTTTATTTGGTCGCTTGCAGGGAATGCGCTCCGTAGCCCCAAAAAAGGGGGTGTGCGCAATATGTTTAGCCCGCTTATATTAGCCAACCGATGACTAGTTGGCCGCCACTCGTCGAGACGTTGGCGTACAGGTGTTGCAGTACAAGGCGGGGAGTAGCGGGCTTAAGCCCAAGCTTGTGCCGGCCCTCGTAGGCCCTTTTTGTTTATATTGCCGGCCTGCGTGCTGAGTATGGAATTTATATTCCTGTAATATTTTTTTCATATCTGTGATGCTCTGAGATTATAGTTAACTCCTCCTGTCTTGGGCGAGCGGTGTGTTCGTGAACCGCTCCACCCGTGTGGGCCCCGAGGAATAGATGCCGGGAAGCCCCCTGATGGCCTGTTGTCATCCTTTCAGAATAGCGGAGTTCCGCCGTTAGCGGCCCAATCGGGGCTGCGTAGAGTAGGGCTGCTGGGCGGTTTTGTGCCAATAGTAAGGCAGGCGGGGGACATTTTACACAGACCAGAGGTGGCACCTCTAGTTTGGGAGTGGATCTCGAGATCCTCCTTGGATGTTCCGGTCGGCCAAGAGAGCCCTCCGAAGGTGCCTTAGCTCAGCCCTTGGCTTGGGAGGGGAAGAGTTTGTTAGTCTTCCGGGTATGCGGCGGGTCCTCCACGCTGAGACCTTGGGTCTGTCCCTTGTGTTCCTAGTCTTGTGCCTAGATCGTTCGCTTGAGGGTAGTAGGTGCGCGGTCACCCCTTCCCCAAGGGTCGAACTCCACAGGACACCGATTTTCGGTTTCAACATTTTGGTGCGGTGAGCGTGGAGAGTGACCAACACAGAAGAACTCAGGCGAACATCATGGCAATAGAAGTGGAACTAGGTGACGACCAAGGTCGTGCGCTGACACTTTGTGTGGAAGGTCTTCATACCCGGAGTCAGCCCATCCTATAGATGTTGGTGGAATCCCATAGCACTCGTGGTAGGATTTGCACATATTTGAGCACTCTTTTCTTTAAGGTATGTAAGTGATGCTCTGATGTTTAATAAGAGTTCTTTAAACAGGCCAATAATATTGCAATGAGCTCGCATGAAGAAGTGAAGTGAATTTGGACCCCGAGCAGATCCCGCTGTCAGGCTCTCACCTAGCTGGCAGGGCCAGAAGTCACTCGATGGCGGTAGTAGTGGACCCCGAGCAGATCCCATTGTCAGGCTCTCACCTAGCTGGCAGGGCTGGAAGTCACTCGGTGTCATCCGTGGGCCTCGAGCAGATCCCGCTGTCAGGCTCTCACCTAGCTGGCAGGGCTGGAAGTCACTCGATGGCGGTAGTAGTGGACCCCGAGAAGATCCCGCTGTCAGGCTCTCACCTAGCTGGCAGGGCTGGAAGTCACTCGGTGTCATCCGTGGGCCTCGAGCAGATCCCGCTGTCAGGCTCTCACCTAGCTGGCAGGGCTGGAAGTCACTCGATGGTGGTAGTAGTGGACCCAGAGCAGATCCCGCTGTCAGGCTCTCACCTAGCTGGCAGGGCTGGAAGTCACTCGGTGTCATCCGTGGGCCTCGAGCAGATCCCGCTGTCAGGCTCTCACCTAGCTGGCAGGGCTGGAAGTCACTCGATGGTGGTAGTAGTGGACCCCAAGCAGATCCCGCTGTCAGGCTCTCACCTAGCTGGCAGGGCTGGAAGTCACTCGGTGTCATCCTTGGGCCTCGAGCAGATCCCGCTGTCATGCTCTCACCTAGCTGGCAGGGCTGGAAGTCACTCGATGGCGGTAGTAGTGGACCCCGAGCAGATCCCGTTGTCAGGCTCTCACCTAGCTGGCAGGGCCGAAAATCACTCGGTGTCATCCGTGGGCCTCGAGCAGATCCCGCTGTCAGGCTCTCACCCAGTTGGCAGGGCTGGAAGTCACTCGATGGCGGTAGTAGTGGACACCGGGTAGACTCGCTGTCCGTCTCTCATTAGCTGGCAGGGCTGTAAGCACACCTGGGGGGAGAGGATTGGTTTGTGGAGACTTTTTGCAGGACCCCGAGTGATGCTCGCCCCCAGGTAGACCCGCTGCCTGGCTCCTACTAGCTGACGGGTCCGTAGGCTCGCCTGGAGGGTAAGGGAACCCGAGTGCTGCTCGGCCCCGGGTAGACTCACTGTCAGGCTCTCACTAGCTGGCAGGGCTGTAGGCACACCTGGGGGAAAAGGACTAGCTCAGCGTGTACAAGAGGATACAGAAGATACGGCTTTGTTGTTTCACGATATCGCGAGAAATTATATACTCGTTGTAAGTAATGGTATAAGAGCAATTCAATAGCAGTGAGCCAAAGGGTATCGAGTGATTCAAAAGATCAGAAAGGTCGTGGAGAGATCGATGCTTCAAGCGCAGATTTCAGTTTCTCTCAAAACTTTTTTTGGGTCGGCTCCCACTCGCCGGATACGTTGGGTTGGATAATTCTTTCCGAGCTTGTGCCAAGCTCGAAAAGAGCGGGGATTGTGTACAACCCCATAGCCGGGCGAGTGGGACCCTCCCCAAATGTCAGCCTAGGGGCGTGTTATGGGCGACGAGTTGGTGCGACCCCGTTCGGAGACGTGTGGATCCTCGTGCGTGCGTGCGGAGGTTTTATGTGCGCGTGCTTAGAATTTATATATATATATATAATATTATATAATATATATATATATTATTATATTATATAATATAGGTGATATTGTACAGGGGGGAGATGAGATCAGCAGGGGGAATGAAAAAAGGAAATAAAAAAGAGAAAAGAGAAAGGGGAGAGGGAGGGCTCGGGGAAGAGGAAATAAAAAAGGAAATAGAAGCAGGGTGTGGGGCAGGGGACAGCAAGAAGCAGAAAAAGAAATGGAGGCAGGGAGAAATCGGGGGAACCCTAGCCGCCGCCGCCCATCTAGAGCACAGCCGCCGCCGCACCTTTCTCCCTCTCTCCCGTCGCCGGCAAAGCAGCAGCCCGGCCGCCTTCCCCCCTCTCTCCCGTCGCCGTCAAGGCTAGTGCACGGCCGCCCCTTCCTCTCTCCCTCTCTCCCGTCGCCGGCAAAGCAGCAGCCCGACCGCCTTCCCCCTCTCTCTCCCGTCGCCGGCCACCTTTCTCTCTCCCGTCGGCCAATAAGGGCAGGTCGAGCCCTGCCCCTTCCTCTCTCCAGTCGGCCAACAAGGGCAGGCCGAGCCCTGCCCCTTCCTCTCTCTCGTCGGCCAAGAGGGGCAGCCCGACGCCGCCCCCTTCCTTTTTACCGTCGTCCAACAGGGGTAGCCCGACGCCGCCTGAAGTCGTGGAGGTCGGGATCGACTCCTTCAGTTCCACTTGGAGCATGGTCGGCCATGGAGAGGCTCGGCCATGGAGGGAAAAATCATTTGGAGCTTTCAACTCTCCCGCGGAGGTCGGATCCGTGCATGACAACAGCTACGGACGCAAGATGTCGAGGCTCGGGCAATGTGCTCGGTTGTGGCTCCGCCAAACACGCGACAAGGGTAACGATGTTTCAACTTGGGCAGGTGAAGCCTTCAGTTTACATATTCGCATGGAAGCCCCTCTCCACCAATGGGTGGGGGCAAGGGAACTTTCCGACGGGTTGACGTGTACGTCCCCGCAGTTAATTGCATTAGTACCCGGAAGCGTGAGTACGAGTTTAGGCATGCTGTGTGAAGCCCATACGGACGTGTGAGCCGGATTGGTGATGTTCTGGGGTTTCCGGAGAAGACTCCGAGGAAGTTGTTTATTTGGCCGCTTGCAGGGAATGCGCTCCGTAGCCCCAAAAAAGGGGGTGTGCGCAATATGTTTGGCCCGCTTATATTAGCCGACCGATGACTAGTTGGCCGCCGCTCGTCGAGACGTTGGCATACAGGTGTTGCAGTACCAGGCGGGGAGTAGCGGGCTTAAGCCCAAGCTTGTGCCGGCCCTCGAAGGCCCTTTTTTTTTATATTGCCGGCCTGCGTGCTGAGTATGGAATTTATATTCCTGTAATATTTTTTTCATATCTGTGATGCTCTGAGATTATAGTTTACTCCTCCTGTCTTGGGCGAGCGGTGTGTTCGTGAACCGCTCCCCCCGTGTGGGCCCCGAGGAATAGATGCCGGGAAGCCCCCTGATGGCCTGTTGTCATCCTTTCAGAATAGCGGAGTTCCGCCGTTAGCGGCCCAATCGGGGCTGCATAGAGTAGAGCAGCTGGGCGGTTTTGTGCCAATAGTAAGGCGGGCGGGGGACATTTTACACAGACCCGAGGTGGCACCTCTAGTTTGAGAGTGGATCTCGAGATCCTCCTTGGATGTTCCTGTCGGCCAAGAGAGCCCTCCGAAGGTGCCTTAGCTCAGCCCTTGGCTTGGGAGGGGAAGAGTTTGTTAGTCTTCCGGGTATGCAGCGGGTCCTCCACGCTGAGACCTTGAGTCTGTCCCTTGTGTTCCTAGTCTTGTGCCTAGATCGTTCGCTTGAGGGTAGTAGGTGCGCGGTCACCCCTTCCCCAAGGGTCGAACTCCATAGGACACCGATTTTCGATTTCAACACCAAGGATCTTCATGATAGTGGAAGAAGGCCCTTACATTCCTATGATGGCCTCCACTATTGATCCCACAAAGCAAGTACCAAAGAAGCTGATGGATTTAGATAAGGATGAGATTGCACTTGTCTCTCTAAACAAGAAGGCTAAAAATATTATCACAAGTGCAATCAATGATTCTATGCTACATAATCTCATTCAATACAAATCCGCCAAAGAAATGTGGCAGTCACTGATCGTGTTGATGGAAGGCACCGAAGAAGTGAGGGATGATAGAAGATCCCCGTTGAACCAGAAGTATGAGGGCTTCAGGCAAGGCCCCAAAGATACCATAGCAGATACTTTTGAAAATTTCTTCAAGATCGTCAACAGCTTAAGGAACTATGGCCAAGTCTTCACAAACGGAGAATTAAAGGAAAAGCTCCTAAGATCCTTAACAAAGGAATGAGACAACAAGATATGTGGAATAAGAGAGTTTGGAAAGCTAGCTGAGACTGATCCTCAGAACCTCTTCGGGAAGCTGATGTCATATGAGCTTCAAATAAATACAAGAAATGCTGAAGAATGGGGAAGAATATCCTTATCGAAGGAGATGACTGTCGCACTAAAGGCAGACATCTCAAGGAAGGTCAAAGCTACGCCACCTGCTCCTGCACAGTAATGAAGTAAAGAAGAAGACTCAGAGCCAAGCACCTCAAGCTCAGATCTATCAGATGGAGAGTTCTCCTTACTCTCTAGACAGTTCAAGAAGTTCCTAAGTAAGAAGAAGAAATGGAAAGGCAAAGACTTTTCCTCCAAAAGATCACGTCACGATGGTGATCGTCAAAAGAAAGGCTCAAGTAGCCATGACAGGTATAACTCTAAACCGAACAAACATATTTCATCTGACATCGTTTGTTATTATTATAATAAGCTAGGGCACGTAATTGTTGATTGCCCGCACAAGAAGAAAGAGGGTGGAAGAAGAGAAGAGAAGAAGTCCTCGTATAGTAAAAAGAAATCTGAAAGAAGCCTAGTAGCCAAGAAGGACAACACTCTCAGTGACTTTGACACATCTCAGTCAAGTGAGGAAGAGGAAGCCTACTTCGGGCTGATGACACAGACAAACGAGGAAGAAGAACCCCAGTACACTGGGAAGGTAAATTCTGACACCCCTATCTCAGAATTTGATGCTTTAGACCATGATCATGAGGATTTCTCTTCTTATGATGAGTCTGAACTCATGATTCAATACAAGGAATTAATCAAAGCCTACGACAAATGTCGAAGAGTCGCTAGAACTCAGGCCAAGGAGATCAAATCTCTCAAGGATGAAGAGAGCACACTGAGAGAGGAAGTCGCAAAGACGGACTCACTCAGAGAGGAATTCCATGCCGCAATCGAGGAATACAATAAAGATCTCGAGCACCTTAACTTGAAAGAGAAAATCATCAAGAAATTGGAAGAACAACTTGTTGCTGAAAAGAAACTAGTTGAAAGTTTCTCCAAGCCCAAGACAGTCCTTCCATTTGTTGTTGAATTTTCCGCTCAAGCCAAAGGAGCTGGCTTAGGCCATCAGGCTGCTCCTAGTAAATCTTCTAGGAGGAATAAAGCTCAAAGAAGGAATAAGGCTGCCAAGAAAGCTTTAACCAAGGAGAAGGGGAAAGCTCCTCTAGATCAAACGTCGTTTAAGAAGGTCATCTTCCCAACAAATGAGTTTGATTTTGATTCATCCTATGGTCATTTTCCCAAGCCTACTTATGTAGAGCCCAAGTCACGATACCAAGGATGGACTCGTCCTCGAAACAAGATGAATGTGAAACATCCTTCAGATAACTAGACCCCCTAGGAGTGGTTTTGTCATGACTAGGTCATGACAAAACCCTAGGAAGCTCAAGAAGACCAAGTGAACCTAGGAATATAGGTGAGATCACTATGGTCTGCAAATAGTAGATTCCTAAACCCTAGTTTAGGATGATCATGGGGCTTCCCCAAGACTCCAAGACCCCACCATGACCTCACCAATCTATTGAAATGCCTTAAGGGTCCATTGGAGTCGACCCAGGGTGACCAAGTTGACGTAGAACCACCCTAGGCCTAAATTGGGCAAGGTGCCCTAACTAAGGGTAGTGTGCCCCTAGTACGCCCAACCAACCCTACCCAAGTTCTTCTAAACCTTCGGGGAGGCCAATGGGTCACCAAGGACCCATTGGGGGTCAACCCTAGTGGCTAATTTGACCAAAGTCAACACATGGGTCAGAGTGGTAAAACTAGCCTAAATGGCTAACTCAAGCCCAATCCAAGTGGTCTAGGCCCAAACAAGTGTGGCCGATTGGTCTAGGAGGTGGAGAGACACATTTTGGGCCACCAAATCCAGAGGTTGGTGACTAGGAGAGAGAGAGAGAGAGGAAGTTACCCAAATTTGGAGGAGAGAGAAAGTAAGAGCTTAATGACCATCATGGCCATGGAGGCTCTATAACCCCTCCTTTTGATGGGACTTTAACTCCTTGGAGGCAGGGGGAGTTTTCAGGAGGTGGCCGGCCAGTGGGGTGGCTCAGCCCATCAATTTGGGTGAAACCGAAAACTCACCCTTATGGCCATTAATGGTGCCTTGATGAATTAGGGAGTTACAAGCCACCTCTCCCCAATTCCTTCATTAGAAACCTTCACCGGGGCAAGGGCAAGATTTTCCCTCGATTACATTTCAGTTTCAGTGGAGTTGGTGTGGAGGTTGCAGAGAATCCCAAACCGGCGGCCGAAAATGGCAAGGTGGCACAACACCCGCTCTCAGGCTGTAATTCAGGTCCTCCTCCTCTCCTTCTTCCATGGGTAGATCATAACAATAGTTAGGGCCAAGATTCGGGCTCAATTGAGCCCGATCGGGAGAATCTTTCTCTTGGTTTTTCCGCAAATTTTATCTTGTCGGGATCGCCGGAATCCGCCCCTCCATCAGCTGTGCCGTCGCCTGGCGATAGCCACCACCTCAACTGAGGTGGTGGTGGCGGTGGCCGGCCAGGGAGGTGGCCGGATGGTCGGGTGAGTGGGTTGGAAGTTGCTCCAGGCGGGCTTGATCGTAGCCATCGGCTGGAGGAAGAAGGCGATCCAGCCACCCTTGGATCCTGCTTTAAGATTAGTGCTAGAGATGAATTAAACCATAGGATATATTTTCATGTTATTTGCTATTAATGTTTCTATTTATTAAAAATACCTAAATGTTGGAGCAGAAACAGTGGTCAACATATAATATGTAGCCATATGGGTCTACTTTATTCTAAAATTAATTTGAGTCAATTTGGACTGCTGGTTTGACCAGGGCACCCATTTTGGTGGGGTCTATACCTAGAGCTAGGCAGAGATTAAAATGAGTGCCCACACTTCATCTCTTGTCGAAATGACTTGAAATTTGGACAGGGAGTCAACGTAGTCTATACCTAGGCCTGCCCAAAAATGAGAATTTTGGGGGATTAAATTTCTATAGTTTTTGAAATTATTTAATTACTCTAGGGTAAATTAATTAACGGACCAAATGACCTCCAAACTCTCCCAAATTTTGGTGAGTGGTCCTTGCTGTCATCATAAGAATGTGGATAAAATTTCATCTCATTTGGAGATGATTTGGATTGAATTCTTGCAAACCATAGCTTTGCCATAATAAGGGTATTTAGGTCAAAAGTGCACTTTGAGTTTTGAGTTGCCAAATCCCCTCAACAGAGGTTGGGATTTAGGCCACTGGTTTGGCAAGACATATAACACCCTCATATGTGATATGGGGTGGTTTGGGATTGAATTGCCTTAGGTCACCAGTTCAAACCCTATGTTAGGACATTGGGGGTTTGAGAATGGCATATGGTCAAATGCCCTTGTATGAACTTTAAATTTGGTAGGGAGGGTACTAGGGTAACTTAAGTCTTGTTGTAAAAATCTTAGAGGATTCGGAGATAGGTAGGCACCTCAAAAACCTAATCCTATCTTAGGGCACAACACTTGTACATGCAAGATAAGCCACCTAAATTTAATGAAAAGCCATGCAATTTGGGTAGTGTAGTCATAGGGTTGGTATGAGTCCTTGGAAATTTTAATGGGAATTTTGAAGCAATTACTTTGGTACTTCCTTTGTTATGCAAGTGTTAGCTCTTATTTGATTAATTATTATTTTTGACCTCCCTGACCATAGGAAAATTGTGTAATTTGGGAATAGGGAGTTTTGGGTCATTAACTTCACACATGAATTTTATTACAATTTATAGATGCATATATACAGTACTTACTTCACAAGCTCTTAAAAATGGAAACTTGTTCAATATTTTATTCAGAGCTCATTATTTGTTGAGAAATTATGAAACTTGATCAGTAGTGATTCTAGGTCAACATGCTCTGGTGGAGATTTTGTTACAATTTTTAAATGAATAATTTCTGTACTTAGTGCATTAAATTACCAATTTGGATTATTGTTTCAAAATTAGGTTTAGAGTTCTTTGTTCACTGAAAAAGTATGAAACTTGACCTAGAGTGTTTATTGATCATTATGTACATGTTTGGATTTTCTCAGAAGTTTTGGAAGTATTCTTGCTGTACCTGTCTCTTAAAAATCATTAATGTAGGTTATATTTAAAAATAGGGTTAGAGGCCTAAACCTTGCTGACAAATTGGGATACTTGTGATTATATGTTAAATAGTCATCTTGTTTTTATCATAAATTTTGTGGAGCATTTGTATTTATGAAATTGGTACTTTATGTTCAAACTTGGGTTTTTGGATTACTAGAAAAATTAAATAAATTATCAGATAAATTAGGAAAATTATGAATTTCTGGATTTAGGCTAAACATATCATGATAGACCCCCAATAATTATTATAGGGATATTGGATGACTAGTTTGAGTACCTCCCATTGTATACTTCATATAGCTTAGGATGGTCTGCGTTTAGTAAAACTGCAGAAATCTTGATATGATGCAAAATGAACCCAGAGAGTTGGGATGTTGGTGTGTTGATCTGGTAAGTGAAGTGAGTTCATCATCGAGAGTTGTGATGAGCAGTGGGTGGTTGACTATTGTTAAGAGGTGCTCGGCGTCGATGAAACATCGTCTTCCCCGTGAAGAGAGAGAGAAAGAGTCAATACACATTAGGATTAGGTCTAGAGTAATACTATGGGATCGGAAATCAGGTATTAACCAATAATAATAAGTGTCTTGCGAAAGGGAGCTTTGGGCTTCAGCCCATCGTAGTTCCTAGTGCCCTTTGAAAGCCCTTCACGGGGTATGCCGGGGGAAGTCCTGGGCTAACCTAAACTATAGGTAAAACTGAATTGCAAGAGTAACTAGTATAACTAGGGATTCACTTTCACTCCCATCGATGTCTTGGGATGTTAGGTAGGGTCACTCGGGCAGTAGGCTCGGTGGATTCGGGGATGGGAAGGTTGGCTCGACGAGCTTTGGCTCGGTTGTTGTTTGTGACAGACGGGATGGTCCGGGGAGCTTTGGCTCGATAGCTGATACATAAGGTTGCATGTGTATAAAGTATAAGATGGTGGGTCTTCGGTATTGGAGGGTCGATGCACCGATGCCAATACGTTGTCTCGACAAGTGTGGTTTAGTACTTGGCCAAATAAAGTCCTGTGCGCCAGCCGGCAAGAGTACGCAGGAGGTTCGCTTAGTGCACCAGTGTTGAGGCATACGATAGGTCTGACTGGTAGTCCAATTACCGGTTTAGAGGTGGGCGAGGCCCAACCCACCGCTTCCGTTTGCCACTACGGAGGATCCTGGGAGGTTCGGCTCCAGAAAGGGGGAACTAAAGGTCTGTGTACACAGAGTCATGTGGGTGAGTTGCATTTGCATGTTCACATCATGACATAATTACATTTCATAGCATAACCATTGCATATACCCCAAACACCTATTGTATAAGTGATATGTGACGCTTTATACAATAGGTCCTACAAAACGACCCCTCGGTTTATAAGTTCGCGCGAGCATGCTTATAAGTTAAGGTTTTTATTCAGTAAATATATATGTATGCTTGCTAGAAAACCGACACCCTATCATAAAAATTGGTATGAGACTTTTTATACGATAGGAGCCTTGCAAAAGATCCCTTGGCTTATGTGTTTTCATATAAGTTAAGGTTACTTTTTCTTGTTCAGTCTTTCTTGTCTTCATTCTGTCTTATACACTATAGAACTGCTAAGTTAGTTCCACCGCCACCTGCTTATATTTGTTATTCTCCACTTTCATGTCCTCTCCTTTCCTCCTCCCCGCTCGGTGCTTAGGATCCATGGGGGAAGGGGAGGGGGATGATAGGACTTAGACTTTTAGACTAACAGTTTTCAAACCACATCATTTTAAGAGACCGTGGAGCCCAACATGGAGGAGCAGCCCCGGAGGTCGGCACGCTTGGAGATGGGACAGTCTAGTACCGTAGTTCAGACCGCAGGGATTGTGAGTTCTGATCGCTAGTAGTTATTTTAGTTTTGCTTCGGCAATAAGAGATATGTAGTGAGGACATTGATGTACTGGGCATGAGCCTATGTTTTAGTACTTTTATTATATATATGGACACTCCCTTCGTGGAGATTATTTGCTATATATGTGACGTTTGTGAACTTGCCTTTTATTATTTTGCTACTGTTGTAATCGATTTGGCCGGCAGGATCGATGTACTATAGTGATGACCTTCCCGGGCGTGAAGGTGTCACCGCAAAGTGGCAGTTCTGGGCCTAAGACCCCGTTGTTTAAAAAGGAAAAAAGGGGGTCTTACAGAAAGTGTCTTCAAGGCACCTTATGAGGAGATACAAATGAAGCACTATGGCCCATACATTCATGGCCATAATATGAAGAAGGAACCAAAGACCAAGCCAGTTGTACCCAAGGATAAGGAGGTGAAAAAGGCTTGTTAATATCATCATCATGAGGCTTCTACCTCCAGATCAGCCGCGCCTACAAGACCACACGTTCAAAAGGCCAAGCAGGAGATTTGGAAAAGGTACAATAGGTTTGACTGTTGATGTTGTGGTAAAGTTGGTCACTTTGCCGTAGATTGCTGGTTTAATCCTAGAAGATTTAAAACTCCTCTAGTTAATAATGTGAGACAGACCACTCGCAATGTTAATACTCACAGGGGTAGTGTGCTAACTAAAGACCAAGGACCCAAACGAGTTTGGGTTCCTAAGAAAAACTGATTTGTGAATGCAGGTATGTCCAAAGGACAACAAAACGCCAATCTGGTATTTGGATAGTGGATGCTCTCGGCACACGACCAGGACTAGAAGCCTCCTTCAAAAGTACTCTCCAGTTGAGAACGAGCCAAATGTTATCTTTGAAGGTTCTGACAGGGGAATCACAAAAGGCTACGGTATGATTACTAACGGTAGTGTATCCTTCTTAATGTGGCTTATGTTGAATGATTAGAACATAATATTATAAGCATAAGACAACTCTGTGATAAAGGATACATAGTAGAATTTCATGCAACCAAGTGCTTGATAAAATTGGTAGATAACTTAGAAACGATACTATCAGGTACTCGTAGAAGAAATATAATTTGTTTGAATTTTATTTGCATATACTCTTTTACACCAGTGTGTTTTTTGAAAAAATATAGTGCGCCGCTTGGTGTCCAATGGAACAAGAGATTAAAACATATAAATTACAAAACTATTAATAAATTATTTTCTCTTAATTTAGTATGTGATGCACCCAATGTTAAGTGCGTTAAAGATGGACCTTGTCACGCATGCGTAAAAGACAAGCAAACAAGAGCTACCTTTAAAAGTATTATTGGCATAGATTCTAACAGGTGTTTACACCTACTTCAGATGGACTTGTTCGATCCCCTTCAAATTAGAAGTTTGGGAGGTAAGGATTATACATTGGCTATTGTAGATGACTACTCTCGTTTTACATGAGTGTTCTTTTAAAACACAAGTCAAATACTTTTGATATTTTCACTAATTTTGTCAAGCAGATCCAGAATGAATACAATTGTTCAGTTGTCAAAATTATAAGTGACAATGGAATAGTGTTCAAATCTGGGGCCATGAAAGAATTCTATGAAAGTCTACGTATCTTTCATGAGTTTTCCTCTCCTCGGACTCCTCAAAAGAATGGAGTCGCTGAGAGAAGGAATAGAACCCTCATAGAGGCCTCCAAAACCATGTTGAGTGATGCCTAACTATCAGAATACTTTTGGGCTGAAGCCGTCAACACTGTGTGTCACGTGCAAAATAGAGCACTCATAAATAAGAACCATGATAAAACACCTTATGAACTACTAAAGAGCAGGAAACCGACTATATCATATTTTAGAATATTTGGTTGTAAATGCTTCGTACTTAACAATGAGAAGTATCACAATACTAAATTCAGTGAAAAGAGTTTTGAAGGTATTTTTGTTGGATATAGTAGCCATAGTAAGACATATAAGATTTTTAACAAGAAAACCCTAGTCTTAGAAGAATCTATTAATGTTATATTTGATGAAACAAGCTTGCTACAAAGCAGCTCTTCTAGTGCGTTTGTTGAAGATGCAGGTTCAAGACTAAAGGAATTAAGCTTGGTTGAGCCATTTAAGGAAAAAGGTCAAGAGTTCATCAAGATCACCACTCCAACCCCAATTGGAGAGGTTGAAGACCATGATGAAGATGTCATTCAAGCTGATGAAGTCACTCTAGTGGTAGAGGAAGCTCCAGATGCAAGGACTTTAGAGCTCAGACACATGAAGGATCACCTAATGTGTCAAATCATAGGAGACCCTGATGATGGTTTCAGAACTCGTAGAGGTACAACTAATGAGAATTTGTATTAGAGTTTTATCTCACAGGTTGAACCAAAGAAGTTTGAGGAAGCAAACAAGTACTCATCTTGGGTAATGGCAATTGGAGAAGAACTAAATCAATTCATATGTTGCCAAGTCTGGAAGCTTGTGCCAAGACCCAAAGGAAAGAATGTGATTGGATCAAAGTTGGTCTACCGGAACAAGATGGACGATGACAGAATCATAGTAAAAAACAAAGCCAGACTCATCGCCAAAGGGTACAGACAAGAAGAAGGGATTGACTTCGATCAGGCATAAGCTCCAGTGGCAAGAGTTGAGGCAATCGAGATGTTCCTAGCTTATGTTGCACTCAAAGGATTCACTGTCTACCAAATGGACGTGAAGTCACCTTTTCTTAATGGTGACATAAAGGAAGAAGTGTATGTGGAACAACCTCCAAGTTTCATTGACCCTGAACATCCTAATTCTGGTTATTTATTATTTAAAGCGCTATACGATTTGAAACAAGCTCCATGAGCTTGGTATGAAATGTTGTCTAACTTTCTTCTTGAGAACAAGTTCACAAGGGGAAAGGTAGAAAAGAAATTATTTCTTAGGGAAGTAAAGGATAAGATTTTACTAGTGCAAATCTATTTCGATGACATCATTTTTGACTCTACTGACGACAACCTTTACAAGAAGTTTTCCAAAATTATGCAAGGGAAGTTTGAAATGAGTAGTATGAGAGAGCTGAAGTATTTCTTAGGACTTCAGGTGAAACAATCTGAGGATGAAATTTTCATCTCTCAGATGAAGTTCACCAAAGAGTTGATTAAGAAATTCGGAATGGAAAGTGCCATATCTATGATGACTCCAATGGGTTCAGCTATGTCTGTGGAAAAGGATGAGAAAGGGGAATCTTTTGATTAAACCAAGTACAGAAGCATAATTGGATCCTTACTATACCTTACCGCTAGTAGGCCAGACATCATGTTTTCCATATGTGTGTGAGCTAGATATCAGGTGAACTCTAAGATATCTCATTACACTACTGCAAAGTGGATCTTGAGATACCTTAAGGGCACACCAAAGCTTGGCTTATGGTACCCAATGAGTAATGATAGCGAGCTAATTGGATTTTCATATGCAGATTTTGCAGGTAGTAAAGATGATAGAAAGAGCACTTCCGGGATTTGCCAATTACTTGGAAGGAGACTCTTCTCATGGAGCAACAAGAAGCAAAATTATGTCGCAATTTCAATGGCCGAGTCAGAATACATTTTTGTCGGTAGTTGTTGTGCACAATTGCTCTGGATCAAAAATCATCTTGAAGACTACAACTTGATGGTCAAGGACATTTCACTGTTATGTGACTCATACAGTGTAATTGCAATAGCGAACAACCCAGTCTCTCATAGCCGGACAAAGCACATAGAGATGCAGTACCACTTCATTAGGGAGCATGTGGAGCATGAAGACATCAATCTCTAGTATGTTCCAACTAACATGCAGGTTGCAAACATATTCACGAAGCCACTAGATGAGGTCAAGTTCTCGTTCTTCAAAATAGAACTTGGCATGCTCAACAAGGAATGCTGAAGAAAATGGTCGCACAAAAAAGTCAAGATTCAGATTACTTCTCAAAAATCAAGAAAACTCTGTATCTGGACTTCATTTCTTGAGTACCTCAATTATTCTCGAGAACATTAGACTTGGTTTTTGGGAAGAATAACTCTACTTGAGAACAAGACATCTTCTACTCAAGAACAAGTCTTCTTATCGAGAACTGATATCTCACTCGAGAATCAGATGGAAAATCTTTCTCAAGTTCAAATTTTTGATATTAGCACCCGGGCACTTCAACCTCCTTACTGCAGGTATTTTAGCATTATTTATTTCATTAATCATCAATATTTAAGGTATATATACATAAATTAAGTCCAGAAATTTCCTATTTCCAAAGTTCAAAAACCCTCTCTCGAGAAAAACCTTTCACCTTCTCCATATCCGCTGTACTGCAGCAAACAACCCTATCTCTCTTCTCGCCGGCCAGAAGATGTTTCGTTCTTCAATCAATGGCCTCCTCATCGAAGTTAGGCATATACAGTGAACTCATCTCCACTTGAATCGACGAAATTTCTGACGATTTTGGAAACGTCCACATCTTGCTTGATACCGCCAGATTGTTTTTCGTTTTTCAACACCCTTGCAGAGTACTTATTTCTAATGTAGAAGATTTCTTCCAGCATGCCAAGATCAAGCGGAATGGTAAAGTTCTGAAAATTAAGGTTCGGGACATCAAAATCAAAATGACTTTAACCTCTGTTTCCCAGTTTCTGTTGCTGCTAGTGATTGACATGGAAGACTACCTAGAACACTCAGATTATGACAGAGCTTACAGTTTCTGTGGCCTTCCCTATTCAGCCCAGCATATGAATGAAGAGAGCAAATTACTTGCAGACATTCTTTGAAAAGTCCTCCTCTGCCGCACCAGTTCCATTAGCTACATCACACCTGACTTTTTTGACATGATGACTCCTATTATCTGCAGAAAGAAGTATTCATGGGGAATGATGATCTTTGAAAAGATCAAGGCATGTATCAAAAGCCCCAACTATGGTAGAATTTTATCTCTTTATCTGAATTAGTTGAAGCGAGATGTATTTTCCATGGCGAAGGGCATGACCCTTCACCACATGAAGAAAGTCTCAATCACCTCCATCCAGAGATGGGAGGTCAAGCTTCAAAAACCAGACCAAGCTCGTAAGACAGATGAAGATGAAGTCAGGACTCCATCTCCCCTCTCTCATCACATAACTGACACAGCTGATCCATTTATTGAGGGGGAGCCTGCTCCATCTATGCAAGTGTGGCTACTCAATTTCAAACTCCAGCCACAGTCCATACAGTCACTCCAGCCCAAGTCATAACCTCACCCGTTGTTGTACATACAGTATTAGAAGAAGATACATCCACATCTACTACTGCAAAAGACACTTCTCTCCCAGAAGATAACTCAGGATTTATTCCTGCAGACATGCCTGATCCAGAAACTCTGACTGATGCCCATGTAAATGATCAAATACTGTCCACAGCTGAAGACATTGACAAGATGATCGAGGAACTCACCTCTAAAGAGCCTCTACCCCCTTTGCCTGAAGAACATCCATCTCCACAAAAAAATCCCCTTTGCCAGAAGAACATCCATCTCCTCAACCAGAACACACTGACCCATCACCATCTCAGCTCCAGTATCTTCTTAAGGATGTGCAAGAAGATGAAGATGTCTCTATTTCTGATACTGAAGAAGAAGTACCTGCTGAAGCTGCTGAACCTCCTCTTCCAAGTCTATATTTCAACATTCCCACTTTCCTAGATGGTGATGCTGAAGATGAAGTTACTACTGCTAGAAGTAAACAAATATATATATCTACTGTGCTTATTGAAGAAATAGTCCCCTGGACAGCTCCAGTTCTACCTCCACCCCCTCCTCAGACTACACGTTTTCTTGAAAATAATATATTGAGTAAGATTGAAGCCATGTTGGCTAAATAAAGAAAATACTTTGATACCTCCATACAAGCTGTCATTGATAAAATAAATGCCTTAAAAAAAATGAGTCGAGGATTTGCAGAAATCAAGATCAACACAAATGAGTTCA
Organism: Platanthera guangdongensis; assembly: GCA_039583875.1. Classification (NCBI taxonomy): domain Eukaryota; kingdom Viridiplantae; phylum Streptophyta; class Magnoliopsida; order Asparagales; family Orchidaceae; genus Platanthera; species Platanthera guangdongensis. The sequence continues at coordinate 70,221,129 of CM077152.1, forward strand.
AAAGGGTCTTACAAATTGGAGGCAAAGCCATAGATCACACCATTACCAGTATTGGTGAGGTAATGGAACAATCCATCACTCTAGCTAAAAACCAGATTCAATTAGAAAAGAAAGCTCAAGAACGCAACTTCAAGACATGTGAAGAAGTTGGCAAGTTCAAGGAAGAAGTCATAGAAAACCCTCTCTGTAGAAGTCAGAAAGGGGGAGGATAAAGTAAAAGAACAACAGATAAGAAAGTCCAAACGATGAAAGATCAATGGGATAATAAACTTAAAGAGGTCCAAACATCAGTGATGTAGGAAATTAAGAGCACAAAGCTTTATACATATGACACTGCAGTGTGGATGCACAATCTAATCTTCCCTGATTTCTCAATTGATCCCACTGCATCTCCTCCTCCCATCCCGAATGTTCATAGGCCTACTTTCTCTCCACATCCAGAACTTTATGAAGCACCACCTCCTGAAACATATTCCCAAGTCTGGAATACAGAACAATCTGATGCACCTCAACATCCACATCCTGAAATACAAATTCCTAAAAGAAGAAAGTATGGTGATGGTGGCTCTGCTAGCAGATCCGCTCCCATGCCAAAACATGCTGAAAGCGAATTTGCCGAAGACTGGATTCCTACTTCTAAGTCCATTATTCTAGATATTTTAAGACTTGTAGTGAATTTTAGTGGAAACAAGGATACATACTACTCTCATTCTGAATGGATGTCGTATGAGAAATCCATGAAACTAAGAAGGCTACATGATAAGAAGTACAATCGAGATGATCCTACTGCTCCTCCCAGACCAGCCAAGTATTTTCCAAAGCCATTCATGTATTTCTAGAGACAAGAAGACAAGCATCAGAGGCAGCATCAACAACAGACCAATAAGTGATTGAAGATGATCAAAAGTTTTATATATGAGAAATTTTGTGGAATAGGACCTTTCTTGGACAATTTGTATATATATACATCTTTAAATTTTGATGAACTAAATCTTTTATTGTATAGCTTTTCTTCCATTTACTTTGCTTATTAGTCATGTTACTTATTTATCTTGGTGTAATTCACCTTAGTGTAGAAGGTTCTGACTTCTACAAATAGGGGGAAATTGTTGGGTATTGTATCCACAATAATCTAGATTTATATGAAGTCATCCTTGAACTAAGATGAATTAAGTTTGTATTTGATGTCTTTTCAATTTGATTGCTTGCAGGTTATAATTGCCAAGTGTAGACCAATGTTAGTTTACAATGGGTCACCAAACACCGGACCATACAATGTAATCCCTCATTGTGTGATCCATGGTGTTGACTCTTGTGTAACCTCTATATTGGGTTACACTTTATTTTCAAGTACTAAAGCTATTAGATAAATGCTAGTTGCTGGATTACTTGAAGAAAATCATTTTTCAGAATATAAATATTTTCCAAGTGTTTTTCTCGAGAAGGACCTATTGTTCTCGAGTAGAATTAAGTTTAGTACTCGAGTGAGCTCAGTCAAGTATTCTAGTAGCAGAAGCTATTGTCGAGAAATCCTAGTGCAGTTCTCGAGAAAGTCATGCGTACTCGAGTAGATCATGACTCTCCTTCTCAAGTTATCTTAAAATAAGCTCTAAATTTTTCTAAGTATTTTTCTCGAGAAGCAAAAGACTTTTCTCGAGAAACAAAGACGTTTCTCGAGAAAGCCAGAAATAGTTCTCGAGAACCAGATGTTGTTTCTCGAGACACAAAAATTTTTTCTCGAGACCCAAAATTTGTTTTTGAGATACTTTCATGTTATCGAGTAACAAAAGTTTGTTCTCGAGTGACAAAAGCTTATTTTTCTCGAGTAACTCTTCACATTCTCGAGAAACCAGAATCCTTCCTCTACACTTTCCTTCAGTATTTCTTCTCGAGAAACAAAAATATCTTCTTGAGAAATGGACTGCAGATTTCTGAATTTTCTTAAGTATCTGAGAGATTTAATTTCAAATTTCATTAACTCTTGATTGGTTCATGTGGTGTGCATTTAATGTAATTTATACCATTATGAATGATCTATAAAAGGTCTTGTCAGAATCGACAAACCCTAAGAAGATTTCCTACAGAATTCTGAATAATTTTCTACTTTCCAAATCGAGAAGCTCCGCCGCTCTGTTCTTCATCGTCGACTTTCTCAATCTCAAAGATTTAGACAAGAAGGATTCATTCGATCAAGCTTTCCAACAACATCAAATCTTCTCCTTGATTGTGGTGATTCCAACGTTCTCAGATCAAAGAGTTCTCTGATTTCTTCCGTGATTTTTCTGACAGAGCCTTACAAATTCTCAAGAAGGAAGTAGCCGAGATTCAGTCAAATCTGTGAAGACAAGTTTGTGAATTTCAATTTATATTCATTTTATTCCTGTAGGTGTTATTCTCCGAGATTGTAGGAGTTATTCACCGAGTTTTTGTAGGAGTTGTTTTACGAGTTTTTGCAGAAGTTGTTTTACTCCGAGTTGTAGGAACTTTATTCTGAGTTGTAGGATTGGTTTCAATCAGAGAGAATAGTGGAATAGCTGAGTCTAGTGTGTTGCTAGATTGGTGAGGTGGAAAGTGGATGTACCCAAGGTTGGGGAACCACTATAATTTCTGACGTCGTCTGTGATTGCTTGTTTATTTTCTGTGCATCGCTCGTACAATTATTATTCCGCAAAAAGACGCAAAACTCACCTATTCACCCCCTCTAGGTGATTTAGGTAGACAACTAAAACATTTTCACCATGAAGGTCTTTTTTATAGATTCCAATGTCTAGACTACAAAGTACACTGAAATGACCAAGGATGAAGTCATCTTGGAAATTATGGATAAAGGGGCTTAAAACATCATTGTAAGTGCCATAGATGACTCCACCTTGCAGAACCGTGTCCATTGCAAAACAGCTAAAGAGATGTGGTATTCTCTCATTGTTTATATATAAGGAATAGAGGAGGTGAAGGATGACAGGAAATCCCTCCTAAATTAGTAATATGAAGCCTTCAAACAAGGGAAGAAAGATTCCATAGCTGAATACTATGAGAAGTTCTTCTTGATAGTGAACATTCTAATCACATGTGGCAGATAGTTCACAAACTATGAACTAAATGACAAGTTATTGAGATCTCTCAATAGAGAATGAGATATCAAGATCTGTGCCATAAGAGAGGTTGGCAACTTGGCCAACACATTGCCACATAATCTGATTGGGAAGTTGCTATCCCATGAGATGCACCTGAATTCCAGAAGGGCTGAAGAGGATGCTGACATATCACTCATCAAAGAGAATGTTGTGTCCTTCATAGCTGAAGCCACTAGAAGGATCAGGGAAAAGACTCCTTCTCCATCAAGGAGAGCTATAGAGTCTAGAAGTTTTGATCCAAGCTCCCTAGGGAATGAACTATCTGATGGAGAAGACTAACACTATTCTCTAAACAGTTCAAGAAAATGCTCGGAAGAAGGAGATAGTGGAAGTACAAAGGCTCTTCATGCTCCACCTCAAAAAAACACTATTCTAACAAGGACAAGTCCGGAAATGACCTTTCTGGAGAAAGGTATGACTCCAAGCAGAATAAACATATTAAGACTAATGTTATTTGCTACTGTTTCAATAGGAGTGGGCATGACATTGCCTACTATTCAGCTAAGAGGAAGGAGCACATGAAGTCTGAAGACTAAAAGCATCACAAGGACAAGAAGGCTGAAAAGAGCTTCTTGGACAAGAAGAAAGTCCGCGTATCAGATAGTGATTCCGAGTCTTTAGAATCAGATGAAGAGGAGGAATACATTGGTCTCTTGACCATTGAAGATGAGGTTGATCATACCGCCACCCCATCTCGCATAAGGGCCCCACTGTCCTCTGTTAACGTTGATTTTGAAGAAGATGATGAGTTCAGTCTCATGGACCTAACTGAAGATAATCCGGAACAATTCTATTCTTGATGAGGTACACTCTATCCCTAGCTCTCCCTCTGTCAATGAGTATTGCTCAGACTCTGAAGCATCCACTTCCTCTAGCGGGGATGATGGATCAGAATCTAAAGATTATGTCAATCAATTGATTGACAAGAATGTTGCAATTCTGGATGCTCTGAAGAAGAGCAAAAGGATTGTCAAAAGATAAGCTGAGGAGATTGACTCTCTTCAACATGCTGCTTCCCTGGCAGCCTGAGTCAGCACCTTTGCTAGGTCAAATGAGGAGGAAAGTTAGCCAACTGAAGACAATCTCAATTATCTAAATTGGGATCATTAGCCAGAAGAACAAGATCATCATGGTTCTTTAAGAAAAGCTTCTCAAGGAGAAGAAGCTTGTGGCTTAATTCTCTAAGCCCAAAACTGTTTTGCCACTGATTGACTCATTCACATCTCAAAAGGAAAAGAGAGGTTTGGATTTTAAGTGGAACTCTAGGTCTGCCCATTCCAAAGGGAAAGTCAAAGCTCCTGTAGTGCCTCAAACCACCTTTAAAAAGGTAATCCTCCCTCCCAATAGGTATGACCAGGACATCATGTATGGTCACTAGAAGAATGAGAACTTTTCATATGAGAATACAAGGGTATCTTACAATGGAAGGAGAAAGGGCATGGGATTGAGTGCACTGAAAGCTCCCCATGAGGAAATCCAAATGGACCATTATGGACCATTTGTGTTTGGTGCTCCAGCCCCCATACTCAAGGATAAGGCTATAGTCTATTCCCATGTTCCATCAGCAAAAACTTTGACTAAGGGCAAGTCAGTCAGTAAGCCACACCTAGTAGTTTTTGATGCCATCAACTCCATGTCAGCTACAAAGATGAATTTTGTTGGTGCTGCTAGAATAAGCCAAGTGCATCCACTAGCAGTGTAACATCCCTCAGGCAACTAGACCCCCTAGGAGTGGTTTTGTCATGATTAGATCATGACAAACCCTAGGAAGCCCAAGAAGACCAAGTGGACCTAGGAATGTAGGTGGGATCACTATGGTCTGCAAATAGTAGATTTCTAAACACTAGGTTGGGATGACCAAGGGGCTTCAACATGACTCCAAGACCCCACCATAACCTCACCAACCTATTGAAAGGTCCTTTAGAGCCCTAAGGGTCCATTAGAGCCAACTATGGGAGGCCAAGTTGACCTAGGATCATCCTAGTCCTAAAGTGGGCAAGGTACCCTAACTAATGGCAATGTGCCCCTAATGAGCCCAACCAACCCTACCAAGGTCTTCCTAGACCGAAAGTGGGGTCAATGGGTCACCAAAGATCCATTGAGGTCAACCCTAGAGCCTAAGTTGATCGAAGTCAACCCTAACCCTAAAGTGGTCAAAGTGCCCTACCTAAGGGTCAACTGGCCCCCAAAGTGCAAGACAACCCTACCCAGCTCAACCTAGACCCTAGGGGAGGCTAATTGGTCACCAAGGATCCATTGGGGTCAACCCAAAAGGTAAAAATTACCAAGGTCAATCCTAGTCTAGTTTAGGTCAACTAAGCCCAAATGGGTTAACCTAAGCTCAAGCCTCTTCCATTTTGGATAAACACCTCCAATTATATGATAATATGATTTATTGGGTTGCAAATAGGCCCAAGGGATATCTAAGTCATCCTTCATGACTAGGAGAGTGAGAGATCTCCACCTCACCCATAATGGAGGAGAGAAAAAGAGGGAGGAAGAAGCCATTCATGGCTTAGGAAGGCCAAGAGCCACCTTTGATGGCTGGATTCAACTCCTCTGGGGAAGAGGAGAAGTTTCCAGCCGTTTCCTGGCCACCCCAAGCTAGATTCACCCCCCACCACCATGGCCGATAATGGCCTTTAATGGCCATAAATGGCCATTCAGCCCACACCCTTCCTCTTCCTCAGCTGCTGGTTTTAAAAGCTTCACTGGACTCAGGGGAGTCATTTACACATTTTAACTGCAGAAGACAAGGCATCCCACTATGTAGTTTCAGAAATCCAGCCGGCGACACCACCACCATGGCAAAACGAAGGTCAGCTCGTCTCTAGACCACCAATAAGGTCCTCCCCTTCTCCTTCTAAGGGTAGATCCTAGGGTTCGTTTAGATTGAGGATCAGGTTCAATTAAGCCCGATCAATAGATTCATTTTCCTAGTTTTCCGGGAAGAAAACTCATGTTCGGGATCGCCGGAAACGGCTCCTCCGGCGGCCGTGCAGCCGCCCGGCGATAGCCCCCACCTCAACGAAGGTGGTGGCGGCGGTGGCCGACCAGGGAGGTGGTCGGGTGGCCGGGAAATCGAGTTGGAAGATGCTCCAGGTCGGGTAATTCTCACCCGTCGGTTGGAGGAAGAAGATGACAAGTGATCGTCGGATTGCGTCAAGATCTGTGCAAGATCAGATTATATATATATCATATATTTTGTATATTCTGTCACACAAAGTCAGTTACCTTAAGAATTAATTTAAAAATACTTAGAGGCTTAATCAGAGAAAGTAGTCAATATCAAAGTTGTAGCCCTAGGGGTGTACCTTAATTTAAAAATGATTTGGAGGAATGTGGATGTCTGGTTTGACCAGGGCACTCATTTTGGCGGGGTCTATACCTACGGTTAGACAAAGACTAAAATGAGTGCCCCCACTTCATCTCTTGTCCAAATGACCTGCAATTTGGACAAGGAGTTACTCTAACATATACCTAGGACTTGTCCAAAAATGGGAATTTTTGGAGAGACCTTTTCCATAGTTTTTGGAAAAATTTAATAAATCATGTACAAATTAATTAGGTGTCTTAAACACCTCAAAACCCACCAAAAGATTGGTGAGTGATCTTGGGGAACATTATAGGGCTCTAGAAAAACGTTCATCCCTTTTGAGTTTGATTTGATAGGGTAACTGTGTAGCCAAGTGTTGGCCCCTTTTAGGTCAAATTAGGGCTAAGTGCCCTAGGTGCTCTTGAGTTGGCCAACCTCACCCAAAGGTGATGTATCTTGGCACTCAGCTATATTATCACACAAAATACCCCTGCACTATTATTGGGTGGAATTTGAAGGGTGGAGCCCTAGGATACTAGGGTAGGTCCTGTGTGTGCAAACTTAGGGTTTGAGGGTTAAGGGGTCAAGTTACCTTGAAATGACTTGAAACTTGGTGGAGAGGACTTTAGGGTTGTCAAGGTCCTCTGGTAAAAATATCATGAGATTTAGAGGCTGATAAACTCCCTAAAACTCTAACCCTAGTTTAGGGCACAAACTTTATACATGTAAGATAGTCTATCAAAACTTAATGAAAAGCTATGAAACTTGGGTAGAGGAAGTTTTAGGTCATTATACTCATACCTGATTTTTATTATAATTTTTAGAAGTATATTTTCAGTACTTAATTCACAAGCTTTTAAATATACAAATATGTTCAATATTAGATTCAGAGCACAATGCTTGTTAGAAAATTATGAAGCTTGTTTAGTAGTGATATTAGGACAACATGCTCATAAAAAAAATTTTATCATAATTTTTAGATGAATATTTTCAGTAGATGTTTCATTGAATTATGGAAGAGGATTATAATTCTAAAATAAAGTTAGAGTTCATTATTCACCGGAAAATTTGGAAACTTGGTCAAGAGTGTTTTTAGGGGTTTTTTGTTATGCTTGAATTTTCTTATAATTTTTGGAAGCTTATTTACAACACTTGCTTCTTTAGTTGTTAACTATGTGATTATATTTAAAATTATGGATCAGAGGCTTAAATTTATAAAAAAATTTGGGAGACTTGAATTTACTATTAATTAGCTATCGAGTATTTATCATAATTTTATGGAGCATTTTGCATGGTTGTAAAGGCCATTCATATTCAACCTTGTGCATTTGGATTTTTAGGAGAAATAAATAAAATATCAGATAAATTAGGAAAATTCCAAGTTTTTGTATTTAGGCTACAAATGTCATGATAGGCCTCCATTAATTATCTTAGGGTGTTTGGATGAGGATTTAGAGTACCTCCTATCATGCACGTCATATAGCATATGGTGGTCCGCATTTAGTAAAACTGCGGAAATCGGGTTAACATGGAGAACGGTTGTAGGGAGATGGGATTGTGGTTTACTGATTTTAGTAAAGTGGATTGGAGTATACCATTGGAAGTTGGGATGAGTAGGTTGTAGAGTTGTCTAAGAATAGGTGGTGCTCGGGATCGGCGAAAGATCATCTTTCCTATGGGGGGAGAGACAGGGTCAAAACACATTAGGGTTAGAACCAGTGTAATACAAAAGGGATCGTAAATCAGGTATTAACTAATAATAAAATGTTCCTTGCGAAAGGGAGCTTTGGGCTTCAGCCCATCTTAGTTCCTAGTGCCCTCGAGAACCCTTCAAGGGGTATGTCTTGGGCAGTCTTGGGTTAACCTAAACTGTAGGCAAAGCAAACTGCAAGAGTAACTAACATAACAAGGGAATTCACTTTAACTCACCTTGATGTTTCGGGATGTTAGGTTGGGTCACATGGCAAGTAGGCTCGGTGGTTTTGATGATGGGCAGGTTGGCCCGACGAGCTTTGCCTCGGTTGTTGATTGTGACGGACGGGATAGCCCGGGGAGCTTAAGCTCGGTTGTTGATTGTGACGGACGGGATGGTCTGGGGATCTTTGGCTCTATTGCTGATACATAAGGTTGTATGTGCATGAAGTATAAGGTGGTGGGTCTTCGGTATTGGAGGGTCAATGCACCGACGCCAATACGTTGACTCGACAAGTGTGGTTTTGCACTTCGCCAAGATAAGTCTGGTGGACTGGCCGACAAAGATATGTAGGAGCTCCGCTTAGTGCACCAGTGTCGAGGCATACAATAGGTCTGACTAGTAGTGCAATTATTGGTTTAGAGGTGGGCGAGGCCCAACCCACCACTTGCATCTGCCACTACAGAGGTATCTTGGGAGGTTAGGCTCTAGAAAGGGGGAACTAAAGGTCTGTGTGCACAGAGTCGAGTGGGTGTGTTGCACTTGCATGTTCACATCATGGCATACTTGCGTGTCATAGCATCATCATTGCATATAACCCTGACACCTATTGTATAAAGTGGTATGGGACGCTTTATACAATTGGCCCTACAAAACGACCCCTTAGTTTATAAGCTTGTGTGAGCGTGCTTATAAGTTAAGGTTACTATTCTTTAAAAATATACATGGTTGCTAGAAAACCGACACCCTATTGTATAAATTGGTATCCGACTCTTTATACGATAGGAGCCTTGCAGAAGATCCCTTAGCTTATATGATTTCATATAAGTTACGGTTACATTTTACTTGTTCAGCTTTTCATGCTTTTATTACTGCCACCTATATATCTGCAAGATTAGTTCCGTCGTCACCTGCTCTTTATTCATTCTCCACCTTCAGAGCTTCCCTTTCCTCCTCTCTGCCCGGTGCCTAAGAGTCATGGGGGGAGGGGTGGGGGATGATAGGACTTAGTATTTTAGACTAACGATTTTCGAACCACATCATTTGAGGAGACCGTGAAGCCCAGCATAGAGGAGCAGCCCCGGAGGTCGGCACGCTTGGAGATGGGACAGTCTAGCACCGGAGTTCAGACTCCCGATCATTACTAGATGTTTAGTTTTGCTTCCGCGCTGAGTGATGTGTAGTGAGGATATTGATGTATCGGGCATGCGCCCTATTTTTAGTACCTTCATTATTACTTCTATGGACTCTCCTTTTGTGGAGATTATTTACTATATATGTGATTTCTGTGGACATGTCTTTTACTCTTTTGCTACTTTTCTGTGATCGTTTTTGTAACAGCCCAAATTTTAGCATGACAATTTTTTTTGGGTGACACCGCCTGGGACACGGGCGTGTCCCAGGGCGTGTCCTTCTCGGGTGCGTAGCAGTCGCGAGGTAGACAAAAATGCATTCGACGAAGTGTTCGGGAGGGACACGCCCAGTGACACGGGCGTGACCTAGGGCATGTCCTCCTTTGTGTCGACACCTCCTTTGTGTCCACACCTCCTTTGTGTCTACACCTCCTTTGTGTCGACACCTCCTTTGTGACGACATCTCCTTTGTGTCGACACCTCCTTTGTGTCGCCACCTCCTTTGTGTCGACACTCGAGTCTTTGGTCAACGAGAGCGGTCGACAGAGGGAACACGCTAGTGACACGGGCGTGTACCCTCCGACACGGGCGTGTCGGAGGGCGTGCCCCCATTTGGTCGACGAAATGAGCTCAACGATCGTCGAGTTAGTCACACTCCCTGTGACACGGGCGCGTCTGGGCTAACACGGGCGTATACCATGGTCGTAACTTGTGTCGGGGTAAATTGGTTTGAGCACCTCTTAGAGTACACGGCCTGTGACACGGGCATGTCACAGGGCGTGTCGGACCCGAAAAGCGATTTTGCGGCTTTTTTGTGGCCGTCCATTTTCTTCAGCTGGGATCTAATAGCTGAGAGTCCTCCCTGCTTCCTTATGGCCGAAAACTGAGAAAGAATTCTCATTATGTTATTGTCTTCATCTTTCTAAAATCTTAGAGAGAGAAAGGGAGAGGAAGAAGGAGGAAGTGGAAGAGGGGCTGATCGCTGGTGGAGCTTGAGAGTGTGAAGCTGAGATCCGAGGCCATCTTAGAGGAGAAAAAGCTGTTCCGGTTCTTTTTAGCCAGCTAAGAACTCATGGCACCAAAGCGGTCTTCGAGGGTAACGACTTTTCTTCCTAGCCATGTGAAGGCTTCCTTTTTGGCATGTGCATATAATTCCCCCACCAGAGGGTGGCTTGTTGCGGGAGTCTTTTGGGTTGATTCATGGAATCCCCAATTTGGCATATAGATCCAGAAATGGAGTACGAAATAGGCATGATGCGTGAAGCCCATCTGGACAGGTTGGTCTGGATTGGTGATGTTGAATATACGAACCGGAGAAGACTCCGTGATAAACGTGTAGTTTAGGAGTCGGTGGGTTAACACTGTGAAAGGCAGTAGCAGGAAGTACTGGAGTGGTAGTCCAGGAAAATACCCTTGTGATGCATGTGCTATTGGGTTGTACCTGTGAAAGGAAGTAGCAAGATGTACTGGATTGGAAGTCCAGGAAATTCACTTTTTAATGCTTGATGTTCAGGGGTGGACCTGTGAAAGGAAGTAACAGGAAGTACTGGCATGGTAAGCAATGGAAATACCCTTGACATTTGTGATATTTGCGGTGTCATACCTGTGAATGGGAGTAGCAGGAAGTACTGGTGTGCCCAGGAAATACCGCTGATGTGTGAGATGAAATAGGTGTAAAAGTAAGTACTAGTGTGCCAAGGAAAGCACCCAGGCTTGAATGCCAGAACAGGATCGGTGAAACCGACCCGCGCCTTTGATATATCCGTGAGTACGCTGTGCTCGGTGATGGCAATGCGATTTGAGCAATGGTGGGTGGATGATCCGACTTGCACTATGTCCGTCCGACGTGAGACATGAAAGTGCGGTCTGTTGGAGCGCATAGCAAGAGTCGTAGGCCTACGCGCCATGACACAATGGGGGGCTACGGGCCAGTCCCGATGCTTTACGACTAGAACTCTGGCTGCATTGCATGGAGTAAAATGCTCAATGTTTTACCGTTGGGTTGTGACCCTGATACGGTGGTGGTACCCTGGTTCGCCGGGACACCAAGAATGTGCCCTGAGTGCACAGATCGTCGGGCTGAGTGGCTGACGATTGTGATGGAATGTGTGCGTGAAAGCACATTATATGAGATATATATGCTTGTGAAATTCTATGCCTGTAGGGAAGAATATCACTGCCCCGGGAAAGGGGTAGGGTCGTTATAATTTTGTCAGCTGAATGCTGACCGTTGCTTCTATTTTCCACTGTTGGTTGGGCTGTCCCTATGCAGGTGTTGGAGATCCGAGCGAGACACATAAGGGCTGAAGTCCCTGCTGCATTTGCTGCTGCTACTGCTAGCCCTCAAAGGCTAAACTTTGAAATGCTGTATTTTATTTATACGTGGCCGACCTGCACGCCAATGTTGAGGCCGCTGTTGTGAAAGCCCTGTAAGGCCATAAGGCCAACTGTTTGTATTTGTAAAACATTCCTATGTTATATATAAATGAGGAGCTTTTATATGTTGGATATTCAGGTATGGAGTTCAAGTTTAGTGTTTAGGCTTCCGCTAAAATGCAATGAGTTAGGGTGCACTGCGTTAGTCTGGTATCATACCGTAACTTCATCGCCTGTTTTATAGTATATGCTGTGGGGCCCCGACCGGACCTTCTAGTATATACGATTTAAACGGATGAGGTTGTTACATTTTTGGTATCAGCTGTCTCGGATCTTTCCCTCTCGAAGTCGTGGTCGACTTCTTTTGTGGGGTGGCGATCACGTCCCTGTGCGAGCCAAGTTAACACGATTGAACTCCGGAATGTCCACTTTAAGAATGCAAATACATGTGCTTGGGGAACTTGTGCGTTCCTAGTATTGCTTTTGGCAATCTGTTTGTTGCTTACTTGTGTAATTTTACGACTGTAGGCGACGAGTGCGACTGCGTGGCAGCAGGAACCCCAACATTCGATGGGAAGCATGACATCAACTGTGGTACCAACATCTCATCCATCGATAAAGATGACTCGACTGATTGCTGATGTGGTTTTTGCAATGCTCAAGGCTTACCATGAGGAACAGGTTCAACCCTCTGATTCGGTACTGCGTCCCATGCCGGTTAGTGTAATTGAGCAGACGGCAAGGGGAAGCGCATCAGCTTCGTCGTTGAACATGTGTTTGAGCCAAGGAGAGGACACAGTTGAGGATTATTTTCACGCATTTGTTGCAATGTGACAACAATCAGAGTTTGTGTTTGAAACCGAGGAGACAAAGATCAATCGGTTTTACGATGGGCTATGTCAGGAACTCTGTTTCTTGTTGATGCGTCCTAAGCTATTGGGATTCCAACCATTGGTGGAGTCAGCTAGACGATTGGAGTTGGACTTGACATGAGCCCAGCAAATGCTTGCAACCAGGAAAGTGAGAATTCCAAGGGTTGGAAAGTCTGCTCACCGCAAGAGGCAGAGACTCGAGACTCGTACTTGTTATACTTGTGGCCAGTAAGGACACATTGCTCGAGACTGTTGGGATAGTGTTCAGCAGCCAAAGAAGAGCTACAAGAGCTATTTGTGTGGTGAAGCATGACATAAAGCCTGAGATTGCCGCGGTGGCTCTTAGAGGGCAATAAGTGTCGACGTGATGATGTACATAAATAATTGCGCTACTCATGTATTGTTAACTATGCATGTGTTGTGTGTACAGTAACCTGTTTGAATGGCAGTTCTACTGTTGCGTTTGTGCAATAGGAGTCCAATACATGTATGTGTGGGATTAATGTGTTTGCACAGTAGTCGTGAACACAAATAGATAGTTGATGCTTTATTACATGGGGACAATTTCGCCAATCATTACCAGGAGTGGTCGACATCTGGTTGAGACGGGAAAAGCAGTGGTGGAGTCCTCTGCGTCCCAGGCGCAATCCTAAGTGTTACAAGTGCGCTCGAATCATATTGATTGCTTGTTGATTGTATATTATGTATGTAGCTTGTGTGTGTTGTGCGCACCACAGGCTTTGCGATGATTCGGAACACACTGGCGCAAGCACTGTTTGATACGGGTGCGTCATATTCTTTTCTGTCTAAAGATTTCATAGCGCGACTTGGCTAGACAAAAAACATCAGCGTGGTGTTGCCAAATGTTGTATGGTGTTTGCTAATATGGCTTGCGATGTGGCGGTGCAATTAGGAAGTCGGGATTTCTGCTTTATTGCATCTGTGTTGCCGTTATCAGAATGTGCAGATGTGTTTCCCAAGGATCTCCCTGGGCTACCACTCCAGCGAGAGATTGACGTCCGATCGAGCTAGTGCCCGGTGCTAAACCTGTGGCCCGCTCGCCATATCGCGTCGCGCCTAAGGAAATGGCGGAGATGAAAGTGCAATTGGAAGAGTGCTGGATCATGGTTATATACGCCCAAGCATGTCACCTTGTAGCGCCCCTGTGCTTTTTGTGAAAAAAAAGATGGGAGTTTGCGGTTATGTATTGATTACCGCGAACTGAACAAGCTGACAGAGAGGAACAAATATCCGATTCCACGGATCGATGAGTTGTTTGATCTGCTGGTTGGATCGACGGTCTATTCGAAGTTGGACTTGATGTCTGCTTGTTACCAGTTGAGAATCCGGGAAGGTGACATTCCCAAAACCGCATTTGGAACACGTTACGGGCATTATGAGTTCACAGTCATGTCATTTGGGCTGTGCAATGGACCCTCGGTGTTCATTGACTTGATGCACCGAACGTTCTGAGAGTATCTGGACCTATTCGTGATAGTGTTCATTGATGATATTCTGGTCTACTCTCAATCTGAAGCCAATCATGAAAACCACTTGCGGTTGGTGTTGAATACGTTGAGGCAAAATAAGCTCTACGCCAAGTTCTTGAAGTGCAAGTTTTGGCTATCGTTGATGGCTTTTCTGGGCCATGTGGTGAGTGGAGTGGGCATAGAAATAGATCCGACGAAGATAAGGGCCATACAGGAGCGTCCGCTGTTGTCTTCAGTGGCCGAGGTCAGGAGCTTCCTTGGACTGGCGGGCTACTATCGAAGATTTGTTGAAAACTTCTCACGGATCGCTTTATCGCTAACCACGCTGACGAGAAAAGATCAGAAGTTTGTTTGGACGCCAGAGTGCGCGCGAGCTTTTGAAGAGTTGAAGATACGGTTGACCACGGCGCCTGTGTTGTCATTGTCATGTGGTACCGATGGATTTGAAATCTATAGTGATGCCTCAGGGAGCGGCTTAGGCTGCGTTCTTCTGCAAAATGGGAAGGTGATTGCTTATGGCTCAAGCCAGCTAAAGGTGCACGAGAGAAACTATCCCGTCCATGACTTAGAGTTTGCGGCAGTGATCTTTGCACTAAAGCTGTGGAGACACTATCTTTATGGCGTGAAGGTGGAGATCTGGTTAGAGTTCCTTGGGGACTACACCTTTGAGATTCACTATACTCCCGGAAAGGGCAATGTAGTCGCGGATGCCTTGAGTCGGAGAGTTCTGGCAAGGGCGAGCGGGTTGTAGAGGCATGATGAACGTCTCATCCAGGAGCTAGAAGCATTGGAGAGTTCTTGTGTTGACAAGAATTCCGCTGCCAATGCCTGTTTGAACTGGACGGAGGTGCAGTGTGACCTTGCAGACCGGATTCGACGAGCAATGGGGCTAGATGAAGATCTCCTACGCTATGCTAAAGATGGGCTAGAGGGCAAGTTCTCCTGAGATGACGGTCTTTTGCGGAAAGAGGGCCGTTTGTGCGTCCTGAATTTGGGTAAATTGAGGGAAGAGCTGATGTATGAAGCGCATTATACAAAGTACTCAATCCACCCAGGGAGCACAAAGATGTTCATGGATATGAAAAAGCTGTTCTGGTGGCCATGGCTCAAGAAATATGTTGCTCATTATGTGGCCAAATGCCAAACCTGTGCTATGGTGAAGGCGGAATGCCAAAAGCCTGGCGGTTACTTGAAGTTGTTGCCGATTCCAGAATGGAAGTTTGACGATATTTCCATGGATTTTGTGCACGGGTTGCCAAGATCTCAGCGCGGAAAAGACTCAATGAAAGTGGCACACTTCCTGCCGAATAGACAAGATGATTCGATGGAAAGTTTGGCAAAATTATATGTTGAGCAGATTGTGCGGCTACACGGTGTTCCTCGGAGCATCGTAAGTGATAGAGATGGGTGATTCACATCACACGATTGGAGGCTAGTTCATCAGCTGTTGGGCACGAAGTTGACATTCAATACGGTCTTTCATCCCCAAACAGATGGCCAAACTGAAAGGACCAACAGGACGATGGAAGATATGCTCAGGATGTGTGCCCTAGACTTTGAAAAGAGATGAGAAGATCATCTCTATATGGTGGAGTTTGCATATAATAACAGCTACCAAGCAAGCATCGGGATGACACCGTATGAAGCTCTGTATGGACGGAAGTGTCGTACTCCTTTGGCTTGGGTAGAAGGGGGAGAAGTGAGAGTTTATAATCGTAATGAAGTCGATGAAGAAAACTCGACCATACGTACTATTCGAGAGAGCCTACTCATAGCCCAGGATCGACAAGAGAAATACTACAACGACAAGAACCGGAATGTGGAGTTCGCAGTAGGAGATTGGGTATAC
This sequence comes from Platanthera guangdongensis, assembly GCA_039583875.1. Taxonomy (NCBI): domain Eukaryota; kingdom Viridiplantae; phylum Streptophyta; class Magnoliopsida; order Asparagales; family Orchidaceae; genus Platanthera; species Platanthera guangdongensis. Next base: position 70,237,211 of record CM077152.1, read on the forward strand.
TTGAAAATCAAGCCCTTCAAAGGCGTATCCAGGATTCGACATCTGATGAAGTTGAGTCCAAGATATCGTGGTCCATTTGAAGTGGTCGAGCGAATTGGGGAAGCTGCTTATCGGCAAGCTCTGTCGACAGACTTGGGTGGATTGCATGATGTGTTTCACATCTCGGTGTTGCGAAAAGCCGTTACGATCCAACTCAAGTGATCAAAGATGATCGTGTGCCGGTGGAGTATGGGCTAACAACGAAGGTTAGGCCCATTCAAATCAAGGATCGAGCCGAGAAATAGTTGTGGAACAAGACGGTCGGGATGGTCAAACTCCGGTGGGATAATTGCGGTCGTGTGGAGCTAACATGGGAGCGAGTGCAAACCATGCGAGCTGAATTTCCCGAGCTGTTTCTGTAAAATGGTTGTATAGTGCAACTTTTGTTGTAACATAAAATTTTGATGTTATAACATTTTGCTTGCTGTTTTCCTTCCTGTGTACGAATTTCGAGGAAGAAATTTCTTGTAGGAGGGGAGGATTGTAACAGCCCAAATTTTAGCATGACAATTTTTTTGGGGTGACACGACCTGGGACACGAGCGTGTCCCAGGGCGTGTCCTGCTCGGGTGCGTAGCAGTCGCGAGGTCGACGAAAATGCGTTCGACGAAGTGTTCTGGAGGGACACGCCCACTGACACGGGCATGACCTAGGCCGTGTCCTCCTTTGTGTCGACACCTCCTTTGTGTCAGCACCTCCTTTGTGTCGACACCTCCTTTGTGTCGACTCCTCCTTTGTGTCACCACCTCCTTTGTGTCGACACCTACTTTGTGTCGACACTCAAGTCTTTGGTCGATGAGAGTGGTCGACAGAGGGAACACGCCATTGACACGGGCGTGTACCCTCCTACACGGGCGTGTCCACCTTTGGTCGACGAAATGAGCTCGAGAATCGTCGAGTGAGTCACACGCCCTGTGACACGGGAGTGTCTGGGCCGACACGGGCGTGTACCCTGGCCGTGACTTGTGTCGGGGTAAAGCGGTTTGAGCACCGCTTAGAGTACACGACCTGTGAAACGGTCGTGACACAGGGCGTGTCAGACCCAAAAAGCAATTTTGCGGCTTTTTCTTGGCCGTCCATTTTCTTCAGCTGGGATTTAACAGCTGAGAGTCCTCTCTGCTTCCTTAAGGTCGAAAACTGAGAAAGAATTCTCATTATGTTATTGCCTTCATCTTTCTAAAAGCTTAGAGAGAGAAAGGGAGAGGAAGATGGAGGAAGTGGAAGTGGGGATGATCGCTGGTGGAGCTTGAGAGTGTCAAGCTGAGATCCGATGTCATCTTTGCGGAGGAAAAGCTGTTGTGGTTCTTTTTAGCCAGCTAGGAACTCATGACACCAAAGCGGTCTTCGAGGGTAACGACTTTTATTCCTAACCATGTGAAGGCTTCCTTTTTGGCATGTGCATCTGATTCCCCCACCAGAGGGTGGCTTGTTGTGGGAGTCTTTTGGGTTGATTCATGGAATCCCCAATTTGGCATATAGATCCGGAAATGGAGTACGGAATAGGCATGCTGTGTGAAGCCCATTTGGACAAGTTGGTCTGGATTGGTGATGTTGCATATACGAACCAGAGAAGACTGCATGATAAACGTGTAGTTTAGGAGTCGGTGGGTTAACCTTTTGAAAGACAGTAACAGGAAACACTGGAGTGGTAGTCCAGGAAAATACCCTTGTGATGCTTGTGATGCATGTGCTATTGGGCTGTACCTGTAAAAGGAAGTAGCAGGAAGTACTGGATTGGAAGTCCAGGAAATACCCTTTGTAATGCTTGATGTTCATGGGTGGACCTGTGAAAGAAAGTAGCAGGAAGTACTGGCATGGTAAGACATGGAAATACCCTTGACATTAGTGATATTTGCGGTGTCATACCTGTGAAAGGGAGTAGCAGGAAGTACTGGTGTACCCAGGAAAGACCCGCTGATGTGTGAGATGAAATGGGTGTAAGAGTAAGTACTAGTGCGCCCAGGAAAGCACCCAGGCTTGAATGCCAGAACAGGATCGGTGAATCCGACCCGCGCCTTTGATATAGCTGCGAGTACGCTGTGCTCGGTGATAGCAAGGCAATTTGAGCAACAGGGGGGGTGGATGATCCGAACTGTGCTCTGTCCGTCCGACATGAGACCTGAAAGTGCGGTCTGTTGGAGCGAATAGCAAGAGTCGTAGGACTACGCGCCATGCCACAATGGGGGGCTACGGGCCAATCCTGGTACATTACGACTAGAACTCTGGCTGCACGCCATGGAGAAAAATGCTCAATGTTTTACCGTTGGGTTGTGACCCTGATACGGTGGTGGAACCCTGGTTCGCCGGGACACCAAGAATGTGCCCTGAGTGCACGGATCGTCGGGCCGAGTGGCTGACGATTGTGATGGAATGTGTGCGTGAAAGCACATTATATGAGAGATATATATGCTTGTGAAATGCTATGCCTGTAGGGAAGAATATCATTTCCCCGGGAAAGCGGTAGGGTCATTATAATTTGGTCAGCTGAATGCTGACCATTGCTTCTGTTTTCCGTCGTTGGGTGGGTTGTCCCTATGCAGGTGTTGGAGAGCCGAGCGGGACACATAAGGGCTGAAGTACCTGCTGCATTTGCTTCAACTGCTGCTAGCCCTCGAAGGCTAAACTTTGAAATGCTGTATTTTATTTATACATGGCCGGCCTGCGCGCCAATGTTGAGGCCACTGCTGTGAAAGCCCTGTAAGGCCATAAGGCCAACTGTTTGTATTTGTAAAAGATTCCTATGTTATATATAAATGAAGAGCTTTTATATGTTGGACATTCAGGTGTGGAGTTCAAGTTTAGTGTTTAGGCTTCCGCTAGAATACAATGTGTTAGGGTGCGCTGCGTTACTCTGGTATCATACCGTAACTTCACCGCCTGTTTTGTGGTATATACTGTGGAGCCCCAGCCGGACCTTCTAGTATATACGATGTAAACAAATGGGGTTGTTACAGTTTTGGCCGACAGGATCGGCACTTTGTAGTGACGACCTTCCCAGGCGTGAAAGTGTCACCGCAAAATGGTGGTTCTGGGCCTAAGACCCCGTGGTTTTAAAAGAAAAAAAGGGGGTCTTACAAGCAGACACACTTTCAATCTGATACTTCCTAAAAGAAACATGAAGGAAGATGTGGCTCTCCCCTTTAAACAAACAGCTATTGATAGCTTGCACATTCCAAAGGCTGTTCAGAAGAGGATACACAATATTCATGAGTGTTAGTGTTGTGGCAAGGTGGGTCACTTTTCCATACACTGTTGGTATAAGCTAAGTGTGCCAAGGGCAAGGATGAGTCTTACTGCCAGGGCTGTTGCAGGTAGACATGTTCATTTTCAAGCTAACATGAACCAAGGACCCAATCCCTTTTCAGTTCCTAAGGTAAACTAATCCGTGTTTATAGGGTAGTCCAAGTACCCATACAAATGGCAATATGGTACTTTGATAGTGGATGTTCCAGATATATGACTGGAATAAGGATCCACCTTAAGAATTATACTCCAGTGAGGAATGAACCTAAAGTGATCTTTGGAGGTTCAAACAGAGGAGTTACTAAGGGCTATGACATGATCACCAATGACATAGTCTCCATTACTAAGGAAGCTTATGTGGAAGGATTGTAGCACAATCTAATTAACATAAGCCAACTATGTGATATTGGTTATGTGATTGTCTTCTATAAGGATGAGTGTTTGATAAAAAGGTCAATTTGACATGCACAAGGAGTGAAAATATTTATTGTCTAAACTTCTTTTGTTTAAGTACAGACTCACCAATTTGTCTGGTAGCAAATGAGAAAGTCTCTTATTTTGTGCAATGACACAAGAGGCTTGCTCACTTGAACTACAAGACAATTAGCAAGCTCTTCAGTGAATGACTAGTCAGAAATGGACCCAATATGAGATGCACCAAAGAGGGCATTTGCTCTGCATGCCAAGAGGTCAAGCAGACAAAACCATCCTTTAAGAGAATTAGGGCCAAGGATTCTGAGAGATGTTTATATCTCTTGTATATGGACTTGTTTGGTGCTATGCCAGTTAATAGTCTAGGTAGGAATGTCTACACACTTATGATAGTTGATGACTATTCCAAATTTGCTTGAGTTTTCTTTCTAATGATAAAGTCTGAAACACATAACATCTTTGTGACTTTTGTTAGACAAGTTCAGAATGAAAAAGGACAGTTATGTAGTCAAAATTAGAAGTGACCATGGTACTGAATTTCAGTTCAAAGACATGACAAAGTTCTGTGAAGAACAAGGGATTCATTAGAAGTTTTCTTCTCCTAGAACACCCCAACAAAATGAGATTGCTGATAGGAAAAATAGGACTCTCATAGAAGCTGGTAGGGCACTACTTAGTGACACTTATCTCCTAGAATACTTCTAGGCTAAGGAATTGAACACTGCTTGTCTTGTCCTGAATAGAGCTTCTATCAATAAGTATCACAAGAAGACTCCCCATGAAATTATGAAAGGCAGAAAACCAAATCTTGCCTATCTCAAGATCTTTGGAAGCAAATATTATGTGCTCAATAATGGGAAGTCCTACTTAACTAAGTTTGCTGTCAAATCCTATGAACGAATTTTTGTTGGGTACAACAACCATAACAAAACTTATAGAGTCTACAACTTAAAAAATCAAGTTGTAGAATAGTCTATCAAAGTTGTGTTTGATGAGGCTTCAATGATTAACAGTGAACTATCTACCTCCACTAGATCTGCAAGTGTAGAGTTAAAGATGGATAAACTAATCATCAAGTATACTCCTCCTACTGCCCAAGAGGAAGTTGTAGTATGTGTATTCTTGAAGAAGGCCAAAGTAAACAGGATGTATATAAAGACCAACAAGATCCAAAAATTTAAATTCAAGCTACTGAAGATAGAATTTCGGCATCTATCATGCACTTAAAAGATCATCCCAGAGATCAAATCATAGGAGATGCAAGATAAGGGGTTACAATAAGGATCAGAAGCCTCAATATTGCAATGTATTCAAACTTCATCTCTCAAGTTGAACCAAGTAAGTTTGAAGATGTCAACATAGATCCATTTTAGATTATGGCTATGCAAGAATAACTAAACTAGTTTAAGAGACGTAAAGTCTGGAAGTTGGTTCCTAGACCACATGGATATAACATCATTGGAACCAAATGGATTTATAAAAATAAACTTGATGAGAATGGTGTTATCATCAAAAATAAAGCCAGGCTGGTGGCCAAGGGATATAGACAAGAGGAAGGTATAGACTTTGATCAATCCTTTACACCAGTTGCTAGAGTGGAAGCTATATGACTATTCTTTGCATATGCTGCACATAAAGGATTCAAGGTCTACCAAATGGATGTTAAGTCATCTTTCCTAAATGGTGACCTAAAAGAAGAGGTTTATGTTGAGCAACCCTCAGGTTTTGATAACTCTAACTTTCCTTATTATGTATTTAATCTTAGAAAAGCTTTGTATGGGTTGAAGCAAGCCCCTAGGGCATGGTATGAAACCCTATCTAGCTTTCTCGTGTAGAACAAATTCTCAAGGGGAAATATAGATGTTGGGTACATTGGTTAAATGTACCTGATTTGAAGAAGCCTCACCCAACTCAATGATATACATCAAAATGTATTTGATGTGTTTTTGAGTTACTTGTGCAGGTTAAGTATTTGCAGGAAATGATGAAAAAGTTTCTAAGTCCATGTGTCGACACCCATAGGGAAAGTGTCGACACTGAAGAAGACTTGTGTCGACACCCAGGCAAGCAGTGTTGACACTTGGAGTCATTGTGTTGACACCTGGGATGCAGAGTCGACACCAGACAGAAAGTGTCGACACAAGGAGCTGTGTCGACACTCAGTGAAGAAAAGTGCAGTAAAGCTGTGTCGACACAGAGAGCTGTGTCGACACCCAGTGAAGCTGTGTCTACACCAGAAAGTGTCGACACTTGGAGCTGTGTCGACACTCAGCAAAAGTCAGCAGAGACTAAGTTAAAGTGTCGACACCAAGAACAATGTGTCGACACACAACAAGAAGAGTCTACACTTGAAGAAAGTGTCGACACATGGAGCTGTGTCGACACTTAGCAAAGAACAGCAAGATCATCAAATTATTCTAAGTACAAGTGTCGACACTAAGGGAATGTGTCGACACTCAGCTGAAGTCTCAACAGAAGAATCAAGTGTCGACACAAGGAGCTGTGTCGACACTCAGCAAGTATCAACATAGAAGACTATGTGTCGACATCAAGAAGCAGTGTCGACACTTAACAGATACAACACAAGAAGTTGTGTCGACACAAAGGAGATGTGTCGACACTTAGAAGAATTCAGCAAAAGATAGAAGATCAAGTACTTGTGTCGACACTCAATTTCAGTGTCGACACATGAAGAAGAATCTGTGTCGAGACATAGTATCTACAACACAAGGAGTTGTGTCGACACCTTGTAGACTTGTGTCGACACTTACACAACTTGTGTCGACACTTGGTCTATAAGTGTCGACACTTAAAGACAGAAAGTCTCGACACTATCAGACAGTTAGAGATTTTCAAGAACTGACTGGATGACTTGACAGCTGCCGTTCCAGCCGGTCTACAGCACCTGTCAGAAATGTCAGAATTCAGTTATAGATCGGACCAGTCGGTTACCATGAAGAAGGCCTATAAATAGGCTCATACAGTTTACAGAAACTGTTGTTAAGATTGTTGTTGAACAAGTTATTAAAGTGGTACACAGAGTTATTGATCAAGTATCAAATCAAGAAGATCTAGCTGTCCAAGTGCAGATCTAAGAAGTTGGAGAGAGAGGGCTCCATCCAAGAAATCAGCCGTTGGAACTAGGCTGAGAAGAAGGGTTCAGATTTATTCTGGATCTTAAGAAGCAGAGATCAAGGATCAACTGCAGGAGGATTCATTCTTATTCAGTTCTACTTTCAAGAAGCTTTGAAGAAAGCTAAGTCAAATTGAATCCAGCTGAGTTCTTCCAAGAACTCATCAAGAAACTCTCAACTCCCCTCTCTTGTTTCTGAGTTGTTGAGTTATTATTTCTATAATCATTTTTATCTTGTAGGATCCTTTGGATCTGAGTGAATTGTAAGCCTGTAATTATAAAGGCTGAGGGTAGGGCTTGAGAGCCTGAGTGTAGGGGATTGAAATCTCTGAGTGTAGGCCTTGTTGGCTGAGTGTAGGCCTTGTTGGCTGAGTGTAGGCCTTTGTGGCTGAGTGTAGGCTTTGTGGAAAAGCTAAGTTGTAAGGCTTTGGGCCAGAGGTGTAGGAACCAGTTTGGGTTCTGAGACAGTGGTGAAGTTTGGCCGAATCTAGTACACTACTAGATAGGCGAAGGGGGAAAGTGGATGTACCCAAAGCTTGGGGAACCACTATAAAACTCTGTGTCTGCTGTGCTGTGATTGTGATTTGCTGTGTATGCTGTGTGATTGCTGTGCAAAAGTAGAGTAGATTCTGTGATATAACTGTTTGCTGCCATTAAAGTTTAAAAAGGATTAGGTCACCTATTCACCCCCCTCTAGGTGTTTAGGTACTATATCTTTCAAGTGGTATCAGAGCCAGGTTCCTCAAAAAGGACTAACAGTCTGAGGAGATCCTGATTGGCAGATTCAGTGTAAGGCAAATTACAGATTCAAGAAAATCAAGAAACATGGGTTCTTCTGAGAATCACAAGGAATTGGGTTCCATGAAATTACCTATATGCAGAAAGGAAATCTTTGGGATTTGGAAGGAAAGGGTAAGGCTGTTTATGGAGGCCTCAGACCCTAGAATCTACATCACAGTAAAGGAAGGGCCTTATGTGCCCATGAAGATATCAATTCTAGATGCAAATCAGAGAACCCCAAAGGATTTCTCTGAGATGACTAAGGATGAGATTGTCCTAGCCACCATGGACAAAAGGGCACAAAACATTATAGTGAGTGCCATAGATGATGCAACATTTCAGAATCTTATACACTGTAAGACAGCCAAAGAGATGTGGGACACTCTTATTGTGTATATGGAAGGATCTGAAGAAGTTAGACAAGATAGAAAATCCTTGCTAAATCAGGAGTATGAAAGTTTTAGACAAGGAAAGGGTGATAGCATAACTGAGTGCTATAAGAAGTTCTACAGGATAGTGATTGAACTCATGTCTTATGGAAGAGAGTTCAGTAACTATGAACTAAATGACAAGTTCCTAAGGTCCCTAACTAAAGATTGGGACACAAAGATTTGTGCCATTAGAGAAATGGCTAAGTTGGGAGAAATTCCTCCTCCTACACTGTTTGGCAAATTGTTGTCATATGAAATGTAATTAACAGTGAGGAAAGAGGAGGAGAAGTCAACAAGAACTGAACACAAGGAAAGAACTGTAGCCTTCAAGACAGAAGCCTCCAGAAAGTGCAGGAATAAGTCATCAACTCCACCTCCAAAGGTAGTTGAATCAGAGTCAGATGAGTCAGTCAGCACAAAATCTGAAAGCAGTGAAAGTGATGAAGACTTTGCTGCCTTCACTAGACACTTTCAGAAATTCTTGAAGAAGAAACAGTGGAGGACAAAGCCCTCTACTTCACAAGGAAAAGAAGACCTATATCAGAATAAAAAGGCCTCAAAGAAGGACAGGAAGAGGACTAAATCTAGCAAGGCAACTGTTTCTAAGATAGTGTGTTATTGCTGCAATAGACAAGGCCATGTTATTGCAGATTGTCCTGAAAAGAGAAAAGAGTCTAGTGACAGGAAAAAGACTCATTTTAAAGGCAAGAAAAAGAAGTCTTTTGTAGCCAAGAAAGAGAAGATTCTATCAGATATCTCTTCAGAAACTGAGTCTGATGGTGAGGCATACATAGGGCTGTTTGCTGAAGAAGAAGAAGAAGAAGAATTCATGCAGATAATGGAGTCTATTTATGAACAAGAAGACAGTCAATGCCAAGGGATAATGGCTTTGACAGAGAATGACAAAATCCTGGAGCAGCCAGGACCTACTAAGGTACAAAGTTCAACTCTAAGTTCAGTTTCTTGTTCTAGTATAGAATCAGATTCATCTTCATCAAGTGATGGAAGTGTATCTGAGTCTGAGGATGATATTCATCAGCTTATAGATGAATATAAAGGGTTGTTGCAAGCTTACAAGAAAAGCAAGACCCTAGCCAAAAGTCAGGCAATGGAAATTGCTGATCTAAAAGCTGCTGTAACAGATTCTGAGAAGCAATTTGATCAAAAGCTTAATTAGATAGCCAGGCTGAAACAAATAACAGTGATTCAGATGGGGACTATCACCTTTAAGAATGATCAAATCAAGAGTCTGGAGATCAATCTTCAGAAAGAGAGAGAGCTTGTTGCTAGGTTTTCTAAACCTAAGTCAGTGCTACCTTTAATTGATGAATTTGTTCATCATAAAGGCAAGGCTGGACTGGGTTTTATTAGACCTGCAAGGACTGAGCAGTCCAAGCCCAAGTCCAAGGGCACAGCCCCAACATTCAACAAGTCTGCTGTAGATAAGACAACAAAGACTATACCTAAGCAAAGGTACAATAAGTTTGAATGCTGGTGCTGTGGCAAAGTTGGCCATTTTGCAGTGGACTGTTGGCACAATGCTAGTGCCAAAGTGAGTACCAAACTACCTGTTGGAAAGCCAGTAGGTAGCTTTGTCAGATTGCAAACTAACAAGTACCATGGACCCAAGAATTCTTTGGGTTCTAAGGTTCATTAATCTGTTTTGCAGGTGAGTCCAAGTGGCCATACCCCAACATGGTACTTGGACAGTGGATGTTCCGGACATATGACTGGAACTAGAGGATTACTAAAGGACTACACACCAATAAAAGATGGTCCAAAAGTCACCTTTGGTGGTTCTGAAAAAGAAATCATCAAAGGATTTGGTAACATTTCTAGCAACTTGGTTACCATTACTCAAGTAGCTTATGTTAAAGGGTTGAAACACAACCTAATAAGTATAAGTCAATTAAGTGATGTAGTGTATGACATCTCATTTGTTAAAAATGGTTGTCATATCAAGAGGTCAAGTGATCAAGAGATCATTTTGACAGGTTATAGGAAGAGGAATGTCTACTGCCTAGACATTATGGTTGAGAACAATGGTTCTCCAGTTTGTCTTGTAGCTGATGAGACAGTCACTCATTGTGTCAAATGACACAAGAGGCTAGCCCATCTTAACTACAAGACTATTAGCAAACTCTTTAGCAAAGAGTTAGAGAGGAATGGTCCTCAAGTTAAGTGTGTTAAAGATGGTATTTGCTCAGCTTGTCAAAAGGGCAAGCAGACTAAATCCACCTTTAGAAGCATAGAAAACAAAGATTCTGTGAGGTATTTATACCTCTTGCACTTGGATCTCTTGGGTCCAATGCCAGTTCACAGCTTAGGTAGGAAGGTCTATACCCTTGTAGTTGTAGATGACTACTCAAGGTTTTCCTGGGTGTTCTTCTTAAGACAGAAATCTGAAACACCTAGTGTCTTCCATAGCTTTGTCAAGCAAATTCAGAATGAACTAGACAGTACAGTGGTCAAGATTAGAAGTGACCATGGTACTGAGTTTCAGTCTGATAGCATGACAAAACTTTGTGAAGACTTTGGGATATTTCAAGAATTCTCTTCACCTAGAACACCTCAGCAAAATGGCATTGCTGAGAGGAAGAATAGGACCTTGATAGAGGCTGGTAGGACCCTACTAAGTGATACATCACTGCCAGAGTATTTCTGGGCTGAAGCAGTTAATACTGCATGCCATGTTATAAATAGGGCTACCATCACTAAAGGGCTCAACAAGACCCCCTATGAAGTTGTGAAAGGCAGGAAACCAAACCTATCTTACTTCAGGATCTTTGGTTGCAAATGATTCATACTTAACAATGGAAAGTCTTACTTGACTAAGTTTGCTGCCAAGTCCCAAGAGGAAATTTTTGTTGGGTACATCAATAATAGTAAGGCTTATAGAGTCTACAACTTGACTACACAAGTTGTAGAAGAATCTGTGCATGTAGTTTTTGATGAGACTAAACTTATTAACAATGAGTTGTCTAGTACTGTATGCAGCCCCACAGGTTTAACAAAGAAGATGGACAAGCTTATTATAGAAGAAGTACCTGCTGCAAGACAGCAAGTAGAGGACAGTAGCTGTTGTCCAGGGGGAGAACTACATGTACCAATTGTTGATGAAGTTCAAGGTATACAGCATGATGGAGATGCTGAAGAGGTTCAACCAGAAGTTAGGATGCCTCCAGCCAACAGGCATCTTAGAGATCATCCAGTAGAGCAGATTATTGTAGATCCAAGACAAGGAGTACAAACCAGGAGCAGAAACATAAATGCAGCAATCTACTCCAGTTTTCTATCTCAAGTTGAACCTAAGAAGTTTGAAGAAGCCATACTAGATCCACAATGGACTGAAGCAATGCAAGAAGAGCTTAATCAGTTCAAGAGGTGCAAGGTCTGGGAACTTGTTCCTAAACCTAAAGACCACAATATAATAGGAACCAAGTGGATCTACAGGAATAAGATGGATGAACAAGGGGTCATCATTAAGAATAAAGCAAGATTGGTTGCTAAAGGATATAGGCAAGAAGAAGGTATTGACTTTGATCAAACCTTTGCTCCAGTAGCCAGACTGGAAGCTATAAGGATGTTCTTGGCCTATGCAACCTATCAAGGATTCAAGGTTTACCAAATGGATGTCAAGTCAGTATTCCTGAATGTTAATCTTAAGGAAGAAGTCTATGTGGAACAGCCTTCAGGTTTTGTTGATCCAACTCTACCTCATCGTGTCTATAGACTTAGGAAAGCATTATATGGGTTAAAGCAAGCCCCTAGGGCTTGGTATGAAACCCTATCTAGTTTCCTCATTGAGAACAAGTTCTCAAGGGGGAAAATAGATAAGACTCTATTCCTTAGGGAATCTAGAGGCAAAGTTATAGTAGTCCAAATATATGTAGATGACATTATATTTGGGTCTACTGAAAGCAGCCTTTGCAAAAAGTTTGCAAAACTGATGCAAGGTCAATTTGAGATGAGTAGTATGGGAGAGCTAAAGTTTTTCTTGGGTCTCCAAGTTAAACAGACTGAAAGTGGTTTATCCATATGTCAGTCCAAGTTCACCCTAGAACTCATAAGGAAGTATGGTATGGATTCATCCAGTACCATGAAGACTCCTATGGGGTCAAGTATGTCACTTAGCAAGGATGATGCAGGGAAACCTGTAGATGAAACCTTGTATAGAGGGATAGTTGGCTCCCTATTATACTTGACTGCTAGTAGACCAGATATCATGTATGCTACATGTGTCTGTGCAAGGTATCAAGCCTGCCCTAAAGAGTCTCATTTGACAGCAGTCAAAAGAATATTGAGATATCTAAAGGGCACTCCCTATCTAGGCCTCTGGTACCCTAGGAATGGAGATTTTGATCTAACAGGTTATTCAGATGCAGACTTTGCAGGATGCAAAGAAGATAGAAAAAGCACTACTGGAACCTGTCAATTCCTAGGTGGGAGACTAATTTCATGGAGTAGCAAAAAGCAAACCAGTGTGGCTATTTCCACTGCAGAGTCAGAGTATATGGCTGCAGGAAGTTGTTGTGCTCAACTTCTGTGGATACAACATCAGCTAGAGGACTATGGATTTCAGGTAAGTAGAACTCCACTCTTCTGTGATTCTACTAGTGTTATTTCAATAGCTAATAATCCTGTATCCCATAGTAGAACTAAACATATTGAAATTAAATATCATTTTCTTAGGGAGCATGTAGAAAAAGAAGATATTTTACTTGAATATGTTAAAACTGATAATCAAGTAGCTGATATGTTTACTAAGCCCCTAGAAGAAGCTAAGTTCAATAGATTCAAAATTGAACTCGGAATGATAAACTTAGAGTAAGTTTACAGAATTGAAATTGGCTAAGTAAAAAGGTGTCGACACATAGACAAGTCTATGTCGACACAGAAAAATGGTGTCGACACTTCAGGAAAAAGGTGTCGACACATCTAGGAAGTTGGTGTCGACACTTTAGAATGTTAGTGTCGACTCATGCCAAGTAGGTGTCGACACATCCAGAGTGGTGTCGACACTTAGTATTTACTCGGAATTTTCTAAGTAAAGTCTCGACAATGTGTCGAGTTATGTTGTGTCGACACATAACCAAGTGTCGACACATAAAATCTGTTGACTAAACTTGTGTTGACACATATGTGTCGAGACATTATAAGTCAGTGTCGACACTTATTGCCAGTGTCGACACATTTTAAGTTAGCTGTCCCGCCTGTTCATCTTCAAAATTAGAAAGGTATAAATAGGGTTTTGTCTTTGTTTGTCGACACGCTTTCAAAGTTTCGAGACCAAAACTACTGTGTCGACACCTCTCTTCTCTCAAGACAAATTCTACAAACCCTAATGGCGCCTAAGCTTGAGGAGAACGTCAACGAAGGATATGAGCTGGTGCGCGGCGCTTTCGAAGATGCTGATCAAGAAATCAAGTCTGTTGTAACCCTAGTAGCCGATTCTGGGTTAGAATATTTAGTTTTTGAACCCACAAAGATATGGAAGAAAGAGGTACTCGAATTCCTCAATGGAGCCAAGGTGGATGAATCTGGATACAAAATCAAATCCAGAGTTCATAGAGCAAGGGTTAAGGTATCCCCAAAAAGTCTGAGGAAGATTCTACATCTTCCAAGAACTTAAGAGGAAGATGAAGTTACTGCATCAAGGATCAGGGAAGCTCTAACCTGGTGTGGACTTGATCCTAAGATGAAGCTGGGATCTGTGTTTAACAGGAAAGGCATGAACAGCCAAGGCAAATTCATGTCTGAAATTGTTGGTAAGGTCTTACTCAGCAAGCCAGGAGGGCATGACAGAGTGTCTGCCTATATGTTTGGAATAATGACAAGGATTATCTTCTCTCTAAAAACTGACTGGTCTATGGTAGTTTATGAGAAGATTAAGGAAAGCTTGAAGAAGCCCAACCTGGGCAGAATTATAAGTCTATACCTAGCTGGTGCCATACCAGAGGTAATGCAACAAGCTGCAGGAAGCAAGATAAATCATATGAGAAGGATGGATTTGAGGATCTTTTCTAGATGGGACAGGGTGTTGTCAAAGGAACTGCCAACCCCTGAAAAGATAGTTTCTGAGAAAGAGATTCCTCCCAAGAAGAAAAGGAAGACGGCTCCAGTGGCTCAAGAGTCCACTAGCAGCTCTGAAAGTGAAGAACAGGTTGTTTTCACTCCAGATGACCATGAGGAAGAGCCTGCAGTGAAGACTCCTGCTCCTCAAGAGGTTGCTGAGATCCAGGGGGAGCTACCTCAAGCTAGCCCCATCCACAAGGATCACAGCCAGGGGGAGCTTCCAGTTGTAGAAGAACCCTCTACACTGGAAAGTGAACAAGCCACCAATACCATACTAGAGGTACTCTCTGATCTAAATACTTTAGAATTTCTTATAGAAGATGCTGATTTGTCTGATGTTCATCCGCAAACTCAGCTGGATAGTCAAGTACCAGATGCTGTCATAGAAGACACATCTGCTGTTGCTCAAGATATTACTGATTCAGTGGTTGAAGAACCTAGTATTCCTCCAGCTCCATCACCACAAGAATACACTATGGAGGATTTGTTTTTAAATCTAGATCAACATGACTTTGACATGGACAAGGCTACTGCTGATAAAGAGAATGCTGCTGTTGAGGGGGAGCAGATGGAAATTCTGGAAGAGCCTGTGAGGACAGAACCTGAGAAGGCACAAGATGTTCAAACTGAGAAGCCTTCAAGCCCTAAGGAGAGGGCGGATATTGCCAGCACATCTGCCTCTGAAGATGAGGAGATTGCCAGGGCTAAGAAGAAGAAACTTTATGTATTCAAGAGAAGAAGTCAAAGTTATAAGAAGGCTCTTCAATCTATTGCCCCACAGCCTATAGTTCAACAAACTCCAACTGTTGATTATAGTGCTTTAATAATTGCCCTGCAGATAAAACTGGATGAACATAGAAAAGCCATAGAGGCTTATGTGGATGAAGGGCAGAAATCTTTACAGTTTGATCTTGTCCAAGATATCAAGTCTATAAGGTTTGAAATGAACCTTAACAAAAAGGAGATGACTGAATGCTTCCATAAAGGTGGAAATGCAGTGGTGTACTTGGCAACACACTAGGAAAAGATAAAGGCCCAAGTGGATGACATAGCATTGAAGCAAGGGTATGTTCTTGAAAATCAGCTAAGGATGAATGACAATTTGACTGCTTCCCATAATGCTATTGTCACTGAGTTAAAGAACAAGGCTGCTGAACCCTCTACCTCTACTGCTGCTGTTAAAGCTGACTTTGACAAGGTATTTCAAGAAGAAATCAATGCTGTTAAGACTGCTATTCAAGACTCCCAGAAGGCCATATCTGAACAACTTAAAAAGCTCAAACCTTTCTTTAAAGATGGAGTCAGATTCTTGGATAATCAAATCAGATTCCAGAAGGATGATGTCAGAGATCATATGGCTAGAGAAGTCATAAAGGGGGAGAGAGTTTTAGTCAAAGCTAGCTCTGATCATTCCAAATGGATATCTAATTCCATTAGAGCTACACTGGGCTATCCTCCACTTTGTGATGATGACAATGTTGCTGAATCTGGAATTCAACCTGCATATCTTGGAGGTGAGCAACCAGAGGTTGCTCAAGTGATCTATCCTCCACCAGATTTTGAAATGGTGCAAGCTGATATTCATCACATATATAGCCCAACTGAAGGGAAGTCTAATGTTATTCTAGAAAAAGTGGTTCAACCTATGTCTGAAGCTATGCAAGCAGCTCTTCAGAAAGAAGAAGAAGCTCTACAAAAAGAAGAAGAGACAAGGTTGTCTAAGAAGAGGTTTAGGGAACAAGCAGAACAAAGGCCAGACTTTGAACAGTGGAGCCCTACCTCTAGGAATATTATATTAACTGCCTGGAAAGCTGCCAAGGATAACATTCAAGACAGGAACAAATGGTTCTCTGAAGCTGAATGGAGAAAACATGAAACCAGACAGGAGGCCATAGTTCAACACAGAAGGAAGGCAAAGATGGGAAAGCTACCTCCTACTGCTCTGGAGCCTAGCAAGTACTTTCCAAAGCCATACCATTATTTTGAAAGACAGAAGATCAAAGCTGAAGAGCTTAAGAAGAAAGATCTGAAAGGCAAGAAGCCTGCTGATGCTGAAACTGCTGATGCTGCTGTCCAAGCTAAAGTTCAAGCTGGCAAAGGCATAGTGATTAAGGAGCCAGAACAAAAATAGATTTAGCATTTTCTTGAAATTTACTTTGTAATTTTCTTGATGAAAAACAATTTGTGAACTTCTGAAACTGTATAAGACAGATATTTGAACAATATATGATTAATCTATTTCATGTTTGTTCTGTGAATATGTCTATTTCTTATTTGTTCTGTAATGATGAATTTGTATACATGTGAAATTGATACATGTTTATGTTTATCCTGCTGTACATTGTCCTGCTTTACATCATTTTGTAATTTTAATTATGAATGGTGTATATCATTGACTAAGGGTTATGACTTCTCCAAATAGGGGGAGATTGTTGGGTACATTGGTTAAATGTACCTGATTTGAAGAAGCCTCACCCAACTCAATGATATACATCAAAATGTATTTTATGTGTTTTTGAGTTACTTGTGTAGGTTAAGTATTTGCAGCAAATGATGAAAAAGTTTCTAAGTCCATGTGTCGACACCCAGAGGGAAAGTGTCGACACTGAAGAAGACTTGTGTCGACACCCAGGCAAGCAGTGTCGACACTTGGAGTCATTGTGTCGACACCTGGGATGTAGAGTCGACACCAGACAGAAAGTGTCGACACAAGGAGCTGTGTCGACACTCAGTGAAGAAAAGTGCAGTAAAGCTGTGTCGACACAGAGAGCTGTGTCGACACCCAGTGAAGCTGTGTCTACACCAGAAAGTGTCGACACTTGGAGCTGTGTCGACACTCAGCAAAAGTCAGCAGAGACTAAGTTAAAGTGTCGACACCAAGAACAATGTGTCGACACACAACAAGAAGAGTCTACACTTGAAGAAAGTGTCGACACATGGAGCTGTGTCGACACTTAGCAAAGAACAGCAAGATCATCAAATTATTCTAAGTACAAGTGTCGACACTAAGGGAATGTGTCGACACTCAGCTGAAGTCTCAACAGAAGAATCAAGTGTCGACACAAGGAGCTGTGTCGACACTCAGCAAGTATCAACATAGAAGACTATGTGTCGACATCAAGAAGCAGTGTCGACACTTAACAGATACAACACAAGAAGTTGTGTCGACACAAAGGAGATGTGTCGACACTTAGAAGAATTCAGCAAAAGATAGAAGATCAAGTACTTGTGTCGACACTCAATTTCAGTGTCGACACATGAAGAAGAATCTGTGTCGAGACATAGTATCTAACACAAGGAGTTGTGTCGACACCTTGTAGACTTGTGTCGACACTTACACAACTTGTGTCGACACTTGGTCTATAAGTGTCAACACTTAAAGACAGAAAGTCTCGACACTATCAGACAGTTAGAGATTTTCAAGAACTGACTGGATGACTTGACAGCTGCCGTTCCAGCCGGTCTACAGCACCTATCAGAAATGTCAGAATTCAGTTATAGACCGGACCAGCAGGTTACCATGAAGAAGGCCTATAAATAGGCTCATACAGTTTACAGAAACTGTTGTTCAGATTATTGTTGAACAAGTTATTAAAGTGGTACACAGAGTTATTGATCAAATATCAAATCAAGAAGATCTAGCTGTCCAAGTGCAGATCTAAGAAGTTGGAGAGAGAGGGCTCCATCCAAGAAATCAGCCGTTGGAACTAGGCTGAGAAGAAGGGTTCAGATTTATTCTGGATCTTAAGAAGTAGAGATCAAGGATCAACTGCAGGAGGATTCATTCTTATTCAGTTCTACTTTCAAGAAGCTTTGAAGAAAGCTAAGTCAGATTGAATCCAGCTGTGTTCTTCCAAGAACTCATCAAGAAACTCTCAACTCCCCTCTCTTGTTTCTGAGTTGTTGAGTTTTTATTTCTATAATCATTTTTATCTTGTAGGATCCTTTGGATCTGAGTGAATTGTAAGCCTGTAATTATAAAGGCTGAGGGTAGGGCTTGAGAGCCTGAGTGTAGGAGATTGAAATCTCTGAGTGTAGGCCTTGTTGGCTGAGTGTAGGCCTTGTTGGCTGAGTGTAGGCCTTTGTGGCTGAGTGTAGGCTTTGTGGAAAAGCTGATTTGTAAGGCTTTGGGCCTGAGGTGTAGGAACCAGTTTGGGTTCTGAGACAGTGGTGAAGTTTGGCCGAATCTAGTACACTGCTAGATAGGCGAAGGGGGAAAGTGGATGTACCCAAAGCTTGGGGAACCACTATAAAACTCTGTGTCTGTTGTGCTGTGATTGTGATTTGCTGTGTATGCTGTGTGATTGCTGTGCAAAAGTAGAGTAGATTTTGTGATATAACTGTTTGCTGCCATTAAAGTTTAAAAAGGATTAGGTCACCTATTCACCCCCCCCCCCCTCTAGGTGTTTAGGTATTATATCTTTCAATAGACAAGACATTATTCCTTAGGGAAGTCAAGGTTAAGATCATTATAGTCGAAATTTATGTAGATGGCATAATTTTTGGGTGTATTGATGATACCTCTGTAAGAAGTTTGCTAAATTTATGCAAGGGTAGTTTGAGATGAACAGTATGGGCAAACTCAAGTACTTCTTGGGCCTTCAAGTTAGACAGTCTGAGGATGGTCTATTCATTTCTCATTCTAAGTTCACCAAGGAGCTAATCAAGAAGTTTGGAATGGAGAGTGCCTCCATAATGAAAACTCATATGGGTTCAGGTGTGACTATAGATAAAGATGAGAGTAGGAAACCTATTGATGAAACCTTGTATAGGGGCATAATTGGCTCCCTCCTTTATCTGACTACAAGTAGGCCAGACATCATGTATGCTACATGTGTTTGTGCTAAATACAAGGCTAGACCTAAGGAATCTCATTAATCTACAACAAAAAGGAATCTGAGATATCTTAAAGGGAACACCTGATCTTGGATTATGGTGATCTAGGAATAATGATTGTGAACTAATTGGGTATTCAGATGTAGACTTTGTCGGTTGTAGAGAAGACATGAAAAGAACATCAAGAACCTGTCAATTTCTAGGAAGAAGACTTGTATCTTAGAGCAACAAGAAGAAAACAAGTGTTGTCATCTCCATAGCTGAATCAGAGTATATCTCAGCTGGAATTTATTGTGCACAGCTACTTTGGATCCAGCATCAGCTCCAAGACTATAATCTCCAGCTAAGTAGAACTCCAATGTTTTGTGATTCTTCTAGTGCAATCTCTATTGCTAGGAATCCTGTATCTCATAGCAGGACTAAGCACATAGAGATTAGATATCACTTCATTAGGGAGCATGTAGAAAAAGAAGATATCTGTCTTGGCTGATATTTTCATTAAGCTACTAGATGAAGCCAAGTTCAAAACCTTCAAAATTTAGTTGGGCATGTGGAACTTAGTATAACTTTAGTATTTTTTTTCTTTCTTGCATATGTGTTGCAGGCAGAATTGACTCTTATAGGATATCAAGGCAAATATGGACCAAGTGTCCAAGCATCGAATGCATTGAGTTTAAGTGTCCAGGCATCACATGCACTGAGAGAACATCAGGCATTAAGTGCGCTGAGACTATGTATCCAGGCATCAAGTGTGCTGAAATAATTTTAGTCGTCGAGTGAATTGTGTGCGTTGAGACCACTCAATGATCTCACTCAGACAGTTCATATTACGACTATGTTTTGGGATTAATCTCAGCTATTGATCAACTCATGATTATCACGATAGGTATGTGCCTCTCCACATTCTCAAATAGGGGTAAGTATAAATAGAAGTGTGTGTGCTTAAAATAAAAACATTATTCCTAGCCCTTTTCAACTCTCTGCCTCCCTAGACCAAAAACTCATGCAAAACTCCATAAATTCAAAGACTTAATGGCGCTTAAAAGAATGGATTTCCTGTTCGAGAGTTCTGAATTAGTGTGAAACGGATTCAAGGATGCACCAGTGGAAGTTCAATTGGTTCTTTACTTACTGCATGTCGTTGATCTAGATTTTGTCCTATCATAGCCAAGATCGATATGTAAGAGAGAAGTGCTTGAACTCTATTCGAATGCCACTATCGACACATCCTACAATAAAATCAAATCATCCATCAGTGGCATACGATCAAGATCACTCTTAGAAGACTGAGCAAGGCCATGCATCTACCCAAGTTCAGACCATCTGATGAAGAAGAAGAACTATATCAGGATGATGTGAAATCTACCCTCAAGTGGTGTGGGCTTTCAAAACATACCACTGGGTTTATTCTGAGAAAGGAGATAAATTTTAGAGGAAAGTTTCTGGCTGATATGTTTGGCAAAGCATTGATTTGCAAGACAGGGTCCCATGATATGAACTCCATGAAAATGTTTGAGCTCATGATAAGGGTAATTCTTACCAAGAGAACTGACTGGGGAAAGGTACTATTTGACAGAATAGTGGAATGTGTCCCAGAACCTAACCTGGGAAGTATCTTGTCTCTATACTTGCATAATTCTATTCTAGGGATCCTCAACATGAGGCTAGGAACAAAGATCCATCACATGAGGAGGATGGACTCAAAGGTGTTTGACAGGTGGGATAGAGTATTTCTCCCACATCAGCAATCTACTAACAAGAAAAAGAAAATTGTACTCATCATTGAGGAAAGCATAGAAGCAGCTCTTTTGAGAGCAGAGAGGAAGAGCCACATGATCCTCAACTGTCTGACTCTTCTCAGGAAATAAGAAGAGATATGAGTGCTCAGGTTTCAATATCCTCTAAACCTACAGCAAAGATTCAACTTGGTGGGTCTCAGTCTGAAGAGACTCCAGCAGAAATAGTTGAAATATTGACTGGAAATATAGTGGAAAACATCTGTGCCGACATTGAGGGGGAGACTTCCCAGATGTTTACACCTGCTCTGGGGCAGACAGTTCAATCAGTTTAAGAATAGTTTGATTCCTTTATTGAAAATCTATAGAACAGGATTGATCAAACCCCAGAAGGTCCTAAGGTGATACTCTTTTGTCCTCAAATTGAGGGGGAGCAACTTCCTAATACAGTAATTGAAGATGCTCCAACCACAGTTAATTTAAACCAGCGAACTCCAATGGGGAATCCAGAGGTTGAGGGGGAGATTCCAACAGAGCTCCCTGCTCAAACAAGTGAAAAAGTTATTGACATTTCTGAGGATAGTGAACCTATAGTTGATGAGCCAGAGAGTGATGTTGTTGATAATTCATTTGAATACATGAGCGCTAACTCAATGATAAAGGAAGAGAAAAGGAAAGAGGATGATGATGTTTTCTACCAAGGGGCATCTCATTAGGATGATCAAATGTCATCAACATTCATGGCTTAATTGAAAGGTGTAATACCTCCATCCATTACATGAAATATAATAGAGGGTCCGACCGCGGACACACACCATATTCCACAAACATGCGGCGTGGATACATGTTAACATCTCAGAGCATTTTAACGGATGATTTAAGGTTACTTGAACTCAAACTCATTTGAAAGTACACAATATATAAACAACCATTTATATATAAAATCATAGGAATGTCACTTACAAATACACAAAGGTTATGGACTTGAGGCCTTACAGTTACATTTTACCAGTGTGGATTATAAACATCGGCATGCAGGCCGGCCACACATGAAAACAGTATAATTCTTCATTCTGCCTTCGAGGGCCAGTATAGCAGCAGTAAGGGCTTCAACCCACTATTTCTCACTTGGCTCTCCAGCACCTGCACAAGGACAGTCCACCACAATGGTGGCAAATAAGGCAACGGTCAGTATTCAGCTGAACAATTTATAATGACCCTACCCCTTTCCCGGGGCAGTGGTATTCCTTCCCTGCAGGCATAACATTTTCACAAGTAGATAGATCACAAAATGTGCACTCATGCATAGTTCAATATATCATAAATGTCAGGCATACGACACGATGTTCCGTGCAGTCAGGGCACATTATCGGTGTACCGAAAAACTAGGGTCCCACCACCGTTCACAGGTCCCAGACCCAACGGTAAACATTGAGCATTCATGCTCCACAGCCCAGGGCCAGAGAGTTTAGTCTTGATGGCGTACAACCCAAGAATCTCATTATGTGATCCTAACGAACGCCAATAACTTAGGCACTTAAGTTAGATAACCATAACGTGGATACAGTTCAGCTCTTTTCCGTTGCTCAAATCGTCAGTTCAATGTCTAGAGTGACGCGGGTCGGCTTCCCCTTGTCTGTTTGGCTCGATGGTCTTTAAGAGCTCATAGCTCACAATAACCCCACTGTCCTCCGTTGACTGACTTTCACAATCACAGGTTAGCAGGGAGATATCGCTAGCGACAAACACTATCGCCTGGCATTAGAGACATAACACCCATTCTGTACCCAACCCTAACCATAACTGGACCAACTATCCAGAAAACCATGCAGCCACCTGTAGTTCCAGAAATACTGGACTTTCACAACACAAAGAGCTCCCCAATTGATATCGCCATTGGCGATATTCTTTGTCGCCCGGCGACATCCAACAGCTATCCAAACTGTGGTATTTCATGGGTAGTTTCCTGGAATGCAGCTCCAGTACTTCCTGCTACTTCTAGTTCACAGGTACAACCCCGCAGACCCCGTAAATTACTTGTTTATCCTCGGAGTCTTCTCTGGTTCGGAGAATAAACATCACCAATCCAGACCAACCTGTCCTGATGGGTTTCACAAAGCATGACTATTCCATAGTACACATTTCTGGATCTATATGCAAGACTTATTGGGGATTTCATGAATCAACCCAATAGAAATCCCTCGACACTCCACCTTTTTGTGGGGGATTCCATGCATATGCCAAAACAAGGACGTCACATGTCCAAGGAGGAAGATCATTACCCATGAAGTTTTCTTCGAAGCCATGACAAAGCTTTTCTATGTGGATGGAAATACAAGCCTCACTTTCCCCTTCGCGGATCTAGCCTCGGATCGTGATTCCGACTACAAGATCTTCTTCAACAACTTCAGCAAGATCCACCCAAACCCTAGCTCCAGCCGTGAGTTATCTTCTCCAGAACTGGGATGAAATGAAGAGAGAGTGAGAAGGAAATAATGAGTTCCTCCTCCCAACCCATCGGCATATGTGGCCTCGGGGAAACCCGAGCAACACGATCTCTTCTCATCATAAAGCAACAATCACGATTTGAGTTGAAAAGTCAACCCACCACTTTGACCAGGCAGCTGACGCCGCTAGTACATCGAAATTAATTTGTCGAAAGCACTAAGTTAGTCGAAACCGCATTCGTCAAATGACGTCCGACTTCCGCCGAAAGAAGACAAGCAAAAGAACGACAATACATTCGTCGAACTTAGTTCGACGTTCGTCGAACTCACTGGAAACCATTTGACGTCCAGCGAAAGAAGCCAAGAAGTATAATAGACCCTTCGTCAAACGCTGTTTGATGTTAGTCAAACGCCGGTTCGACTTCGTCGAACGCCGGTTCGACGTTCGTCGAACGCCGTTTCGACGTTCGTCGAGCTCCGTTTCGACGTCTTTGAGTTCGTCGAATGCCGGTTCGACGTTCATCGAATGCCGGTCGATGATTTCGCCTTCCTACTTCTTTTTGGGGTGTTACAATCCTCCCCTCCTTACAGAATTTTTGTCCCGAAATTTGATGCAGCTATCAGAAACCAGCAATAAATATGTTACAACGTATATTTTTTTCAAAAAAAAAGGTTACAATATTTTATACAAACAACTCGGGAAATTCAGCATGTTTGGTTTGCTCTCGCTCCCATATTAGCTCATCATGACCACAGTTGTCCCACCAGACCTTGACCATCCCAATTTTCTTGTTCCGTAGCTGCTTAACCGCTTTATCCTCGACCTGAATGAGACTAACCTTCGTCGTTAGCCCAGATTTGACCGGTACGCGATCATTTGCAATCACCTGAGCTGGATCTTTTACGACTTTTCGAAGTACTGATATGTGGAACACATCATGTAAGCTACTCATTTCTGCCGAAAAAGCTAGACGATAGGCAGCTTCTCTAACTCGCTCCACTACTTTGAACGGACCAAGATACCTCAGACTCAACTTTTTCAAGCGCCGAATCCGGGACACGCCCTTGAATGGTCTGATTTTCCAGTATACCTATTCGCCAATCGCAAACTCTACGTTTCGATGGTTGGTGTTGTAGTAATTTGCTTGCCTATCTTGGGCTATCAATAGCCTCTCCCGGATAGAGCGTATTGTCGAATTAGCCTCTTCTACTTCCTTACGGTTATACAACTTAGACTCGCCTGTTTCTGCCCAAGCAAATGGTGTGCGGCACTTCCTCCATACAAAGCTTCAAAAGGCGCCACATTTATACTAGCTTGATAGCTATTATTGTAGGCGAACTCTACCATATAGAGATGGTCTTCCCACCTCTTCTCAAAATCCAAGACGCACATTCAGAGCATGTCCTCCATCGTTTTATTGGTCCTCTCAGTCTGGCCATCCGTTTGTGGATGAAAGGTCGTACTGAACTTTAATTTTGTCCCCAACAATTAATGGATTAGCCTCCAATCATTTGAAGTGAAGAGCTCGTCTCGATCACTTACGATGCTACGGGGAACACCGTGCAATCGTAGTATTTGCTCGACGTAAAGCTTATCCAAGATTTCCACTGGATCGTCCATCTTGTTTGGAATGAAGTGAGCCACTTTTTTCAACCGGTCCACGATCACCCAAACAAAATCGTTCCAGCGTTGAGATTTCGGCAAACCGTGCACGAAATCCATCAAAATGTCATCAAATTTCAATTCCGGAATAGGTAGCAACTTCAGGAAACCTCCAGGCCTCTGACATTATTCTTTCACTAAGGCACAGGTCTGACATTTAGCCACGTAATGTGCTATGTCTTTCTTCATACCCGGCCACCAGAATAGCTTTTTCATGTCCTTGTACATCTTGTGCTCCCTAGGTGAATTGAATACTTCGTGAAGTCAGCCTCATACATCAATTCTTCTCTTAGCTTACTCATATTTGGGACGCACAAATGACCGTCTTTTCGTAAAAGGCCATCATCTCAGGAGAATTGGGCATTTGACCCATCCACTGTATAGCATTGTAGAATTTCATCAAGTTCCGTTGCTCGCCGAACCCTGGCTACAAGGTCATATTATACCTCCGTCCAGTTCAGGCAGGAATTTGTAGTGGAATTCTTATCAACACAAGAAATCTCTAAAGCTTCCAGCTCCTGGATCAGACTCTCGTCATGCATCTGCAACCGAGTTGCTCTTGCCGGAGTCCTACGACTGAAGGCATCTGCAACGACGTTTCCCTTCCCAGGAGTATAATGAATCTTTACGGTGTTGTCCCCGAGAAACTCCATCCACCTACATTGTCAAATGTTGAGATCCTTCTGATCCAATATATACTTTAGGCTCTTATGGTCCGTGAATATATACACTTTCACGCCATATAAATAATGACGCCACAGTTTAAGTGCAAAAAATCACCACCGCCAACTCCAAGTCATGGACGGGATAGTTCCGCTCATGCACTTTCAACTGGTGTGAGCCAAGATTATACTATACCTTGTGTGTAGATTGTGTATGGTATGGACGGGATAGTTCCGCTCATTCACTTTCAACTGGGACAGTCCCAAATCAGGACAAAGCCTAATACAAACACATCATACACAAGCTACACACAAGGTATGAAGTATAAAAGCAGTAAAATAATATCTTAACTCATACCTGTGATGATATTACTTTGCTTTATGGCCTCCTGTTGGCCAATATTATACACTCGGGGCTGCGCATGGGATGCAAGGGACTCCACCACCACCTTTCGATTTTCAACATATGACGCTCCTGTCTTCTTCTCACCCTTTGGAGGACCAATCTGACAATCGCGGGCAAAGTGTCCTGCTTTGCCGCAGGTATAACATGTACGCGGGCCTTGCCCAGAAATTGCCCTAGAAGAAACAGTAGAGGAAGCCTGTCCAGAAAACTTGGATCTCTTACCCCATTTCCTTTGGTAGTTCGTTTTTCACGGGTGCGACACTTTGAACTTAGTCTTTGTCACAGCCAAGTCCCTTTTGCTCTGTACCCAGTTCATATCTTTATCCAATGCACGAGCTGTATTAACCAATGCTTGAAACCCCTGCTTCACTGAACTCGAGAGCAGTAATCTCAGCTCATCTTTCAACATTTTGTAGAACCGATTGGTTTTGCGCTCGTTGTCAACAAAGATATACCCCTCATAACATCCCAACCTTGTAAACTCATGTAAGTAGGTATCAACACTACTTTCTCCCTGAGTTAGACGCTGAAATTCATTTTCCATGGCTATGCATTGTGCCGATGGCAAGAGCTTTGCCAAGAACATTCTCGAAAACTCCTCTATCGAGACTTTCGTTAGTTGTCTGCCCGCTAAGT
The DNA here is from genome assembly GCA_039583875.1 of Platanthera guangdongensis. Lineage (NCBI taxonomy): Eukaryota > Viridiplantae > Streptophyta > Magnoliopsida > Asparagales > Orchidaceae > Platanthera > Platanthera guangdongensis. The sequence goes on from CM077152.1 coordinate 70,263,729, forward strand.
GCTGCATCTCCATTTCATCCCACCAAAACCGAGCCTCTCCTTCCAACAGGAAAGTGGCCAATGTGAATTTCTGTTCCTCCTCAGTTTTTATTGCCATCAAAACTCTCCTGACTGGCGTATGCCAATCCTCTGTCCACGTCGGAGATCCTGGCCCAGCGAACGTAGGAGGATTGAAGCTCATAAACTGTTTCAGTTGCCGTTCCGCTACTCGTGGATCTACAACAGCCTCAACAGGTACGAGCCTCACACCAACCTGTCCTGGCACAACTGCGGGCTGCTCCTACCCAGTAGGCTGTATTGGATCCCTAGTTGGATTTGGGCAAGGTTCACTAAACTAGGATTATTGACCCAACATGTATAGTCAGGGTCATGTCTGTGTCCTAGAGTTTAGGCCATGTCCTTAGAGTCAACATTGCTTGGACCAGCCAACAACAAACTGCAGAAGACTCCAAACTTAGAGAAATTTCAAAGATTCAGGAAAGTGAGTTCGACGTTCGTCAAACTCAGCTCGACGAAAGTCGTGCTCTACTCGATGAACTCAGAGAAAATTCTCTGAGTTGAGCTCGACGAACTTGGTTCTCAGGTCGACGATTTCTGGATGATCGACTTCAACATTCTAAGTCTAGAATCATTTCTATGAACCCCAGTCGACGAATCTATGTTATCAACTCGACGATCTTGGAGCACAAAATTGGCAAGTTTTATCAGATAGCAGTTAGCAGTTCTCAGGTCGACGATCTTGGATCTCAGGTCGACGAACAACAATTATATGGTCGACAAACATGATTTCTTAGCTCGACGAACTCTGGACCCAGGTCGACGAAATCTGTTCTTTGCTCGACGAATTCTGTGTCGATCCAGACTTGGATTCTTCCTTCCTTTGTCCGCATTCTATTGCAGTAATTTCTGAATAATCAATTCTTAATATTCTCTAAATATTACCGTTAGAAGCAGCATTGAGTATGACATTCATCAGGATTATTACTTGCCATTTTTCAATAGGACAGTTGGGGAAATCAATTAATGCAGATATTCTCTCCAGCCGTATTATATTCTCCAGGCCGACAACAATCGATTCAGGAAGGAATTCAAAAATTCAAAGGACAAATTCCATTAAGAATATAAAAAGTGATTCTCTTCCCTCCTCTCGACATACGAACTGATACAGAGAGAAGAAACAATACAGTACTGACCAGAAAAAGAGTACAATGCACACAGAGAAGATACACAACAACAACATTCAAACTCTTCTCTGTGTAGAAAAATAATCTGGTCTTCACCTTGACATTGCCGAAGAAGAAGAAGAACATTCATCCCAAATCAAGAGTCTTATTCATTCTTCACTCCAGGATTCTTCAAGGACAACAAATCTTCATCAGTTAAGAAGTTCCTGGATCTCTTCTGGTCAAGGCTAAAGATAGAAGACCTACTCACCTTGAAGCAAAGCTCCAATCTTCCTGAACAACTCAATAACTCAGGGCGAGCTTTGATAACATCAAAGATCCACTAGTCTTCTCAGTTGTATTTGAGAAAGAGAAGACACCATTACTCTCTCACCCCCTCACTGTACAAAGGGTTCTTTAACTCCCTTCAAAAGTTATTCCTTGGTTGCAAGTCACCTGATCAAAAGACTTGGGTTGGTTTTTGAGCACCTGACCAAAAGCTCATTGGTGGCAGTCACCTGATCAAAACTGTTAGTGGATTCCTACCAGGGTGGTAGAAGAGTGAATGTACCCAAGTTGGAGAACCACTATAAAAGTTCTTGTGTTGTCTGGTTGCCCTCTTTCATTTTTGTTCTTGGTGTGCCTGTGGTAGTTAGTTTTTACTGTGCCTGTGTTAGTTTAATTTTGTTGTGCCTGTGGTAGATTAGTTTATTTTAGTTTACTCTTTTACTTACAACAAACATTGGTATCTATTAGCTGCTCTACTATGTAGTTTTTATAAACTGAAAAAGTTCTAAAGATACTCTATTCACCCCCCCTCTAGAGTATATCAAGTCTGGCCCTCACTTTCAATTAGTATCAGAGCTGTATTTCTTTGATTGTACAAGATAACCCTTGAACCAAAAGATCCAGTGTTAGACCTAATCTTCTATTTTCTTTAGGATTATTTTCACAGCATGACACAGAACAAGGATTATGCAAGCAGACCTCTAGTGTGAAACTTAATTAAGTTTGCCATCTGGAAGGCAAGAATTAAACTTTATATGAATTCTCTTGATGAGGACATCTACAATTCTATTTTGACAGGTCCTCCTCAACCAACTGCATCTACCTCAACATCAAGCACACATGATGTTCCACCACCTGAGTGGACAGATGCATAGAAGAAGGCCAAGATTTCTGATGCAAAGGCCATGAATATTCTGGCTCAGACTATGTCTGATGACATTTTCTAGAAGGTGGCTGAATGCACTTCAGCCAAGACTATTTAGGACTCTCTCAACCAAATGGTGGCTGGCTCTACTGATAAGAGGAAAGACAGAAGATCAAATCTCATATCCAGTATGAGAACTTCAAGAAGGATGAGTCAGGATCTGTTGCTGACATGTACAACAGACTTAGCTCAATAATCAATGAACTGAAGATTTTGGATGAGGATATCACCCTTACTGAAGTAAATGATAAAATCCTCATGTGCTTCCCAAGATCATGGGATTCCAGGATATGTCCAATAGGGGAGGCTAGGAGCTTAAATGAGATTTCCACAAAATCTCTATTGGGAAAGCTAAAGTCTTATGAGCAACTAATAAAGTCCAGAGAAGCAGCTGAACAAAGGACTCCTCCACCAGCAAGAAAGGAGCACAACATAGCATTCAAGACTACTGAAGAGACAGAAGCTTCAACAATCAATGAGGAACTAATGAGTCTCTTTGCCAAGAGATTTTACAAAATGGCAAGAAAGGACTTCAGAAGAAAATCCTCCAGGCAGGATGATAAGCCAAGGTATGACAAAACTCCTACTAAAGAAGTAGTATGTTTTGGCTGCAGGAAACCTGGACACTTTATCTCAGAGTGTCCAGAGAATCAGAAGAAAGAAGAAGAGAGAAGGACTCCAAAAGACAACAAAGTAGCAGGCCTTCCTCCATCAAATACAAAAAGAAGGAGAAGGGCTTTGTTGCTGATACCTGGAGTGACACAGAAGATGAATCCACATCTTCCAGTTCCAGTGAAGAGGAAGAAGATGCAAGGGCCAAGGAAGTCTGCCTCATGGCCATCAATGCCTCTAACAACCAATCAGATGATGAGGAAGAATTTGATAATCAAGGAGTTTCAGAATCTGAAGCTGATCGGGTACTTTCATCTTTTGATTACAGTTTTGATAGTTTCAAAATTGAATTTAAAACCATGTGTATTGACCTGATCAAATCTGAAAAGGAAATTAAAATACTTATGGAAAGACTATCTAATCAAGAAAATCTGATTTCTGAAAATACTAAGTTAAAAGATGAACTAACTCTAGCTAATGAACAAATCATTTCTTTAAAAATAGAGCTATGTGAGGCAAAGAAACTTGAGGAATCACTTAATAGGAGAAGCCTTACGCTGATGGACATTACAAGCACAGTCAATGCCAAACTGAATGGCAAACTGGGCTTGAGTGCATCATCAAGTTTACCTCCCATACTTAAGAAGAACATATTATCAACCCCTATTAGATTTGTTTCAGCTAAGGGTAAAGAGGTAATGAATAATAAACAAATCACAAAAGAATTACCTAACTCTAAAAATCAAAATAACAGAAACCAGAAAACTTTAAGTAAAAACAAAGTTCAATAGATTTCGTCGAACTCAGGTCGATGAAATGTGGCTAGTTTGTCAAACTCTTATCGACGATCTATGAACGCCAATATTAGCTATAATAATTCGTTTTACTACGATCGACGAACTGTGTATGGTTCGTCTAGCAGAGATCAATGAACTTGGGGCACAGAAAACGAATATGTTCATTCTCTGAGCAGAGATCGACTATCTCATCCCACTTTATCGAACTCTGGTCGATGAACTTACAACTCTTCGTCGAACCCAGTCAGACTTAATAAAAATCATAATTTTGACAGAAACTCTAATCAACCTAGAAAACCTTTTAATCCACTTGCTGATTGGGTAATTCCTCCCAGAAGATATCATCCCTTAGGCTATAAATCCCAACCTAAATTTTCAGTTATATCAAGCTTTTCTTATCAGCAAAATAATGGACCCAAGGTAATCTGGGTCAAGAACAACTAACTATTTTCTTTGCAGGTAAAGAGATGTCCAACTGTTAATCAACAATGGAATCTTGACAGTGGGTGCTTCAAGCATATAACTGGCAGCAAGGACAACTTAAATAACTACAAGTCGAAGCCGGGACCAAAGGGGATCTTTGGTGATTCAAATTGTGACCAGTGTAAGGGCTTTGGAGAAGTAAAGATTGGAGCAGTCACTTTTAAAGTATTTGGTTGCATATGTTATGTTCATAATAATAACAAGAAATATATTAGAAAGTTTGAAGCTAAGGCTGAAGAGGGAATTTTTTTAGCATATTCCCAAGTCAGCAAAGCTTATAGGATATTTAATAAATCTTTCTTAAAAATTGAGGAATCAATTCATGTAACTTTTTATGAGGCTAATATGTCTTTTAAGGAGAAAGAAATTTCTACCAATAGCACTTTGCAGCTACCTCACTTGTGTGAGAAATTGGAAGAATTAAACCTTACTCAAATGATCATATCTCATTCTCCTCCACAAGCTGATGAAGATAGTGAAGATGAATTTTTGGAAGTGGATGAACCTACTCCAACAGCAGACATTATTCCACAAGAGGAATTAATTCCAAATGATGTTGTTGAACCAACTCCACCCACTGACTTTGTCACACTAAGGGATCAGCCTAGATCTCAAGTAATTGGAGACATGTCAGTAGGTGTTCAGACAAGACATCAACTCAACTAAGATGTGATGCATGCCTGTTTCCTCTCTCATGTTGAGCCTCAATCCATAAATGATGCTGAGCAAGATCCCCACTGGATCATTGTAATGCAAGAGGAACTCAACCAATTTGAGAGATGCAGAGTTTGAGATTTAGTTCCAAGACCCAAAGACTACGGAGTCATTGGAACTAAATGGGTATATAGAAACAAGCTAGATGCCCAAGGTGTAATTGTGAGAAACAAGGCTAGGCTTGTTGCTCAAGGTTATAGGCAAGAAGAAGGAATAGACTATGACCAAACTTTTGCACCAGTTGCAAGGTTAGAAGCTATCAGGATCTTCCTTGCTTATGCTACCTAGAAGAAGTTTAAAGTCTATTAGATGGATGTCAAGAGTGCCTTTCTCAATGGAGTACTTAAAGAAGAGGTTTATGTTGAACAACCTCCAGATTTTATCTCTCCAACTTATCCTTCATATGTCTTTAGATTGCATAAAGCTCTTTATGGTTTAAAGCAAGCTCCAAGAGCTTAGTATGAGACCTTAGCTAGCTTCTTGATAGAGCATAAATTTACTAGAGGCATTGTAGATAGAACATTATTCACTAGACACCATAAGGATCAAATATTGTTAGTACAAATTTATGTAGATGACATTATATTTGAGTCTACAGATTCCAAACTATGCAAGAGGTTTGCTGACCTCATACATTCAATGTTTGAAATGAGTAGCATGGGTGAGCTCTGCTACATCCTTGGTCTCCAAGTGAAGCAGCTACCTGATGGCATCTTCATATCCCAGACTAAGTATGCTAAAGAGCTCATTAAGAAGTTTGGGATGACTGATGCCTCAACAAAGAGAACACCCATGGCCACTAATGATGTAATAGACTCTGATGAACATGAGAAACCTATTGATCAGAAATTATATAGGAGCATTATTGGGTCCCTACTATACCTTACAGCAAGCAGACCTGATATAATGTTCACTACATATCTTTGTGATAGGTTCCAAGTGAACCCCAAAGAATATCACCTAGTTTTCCTAAAAAGAATTTTGAGATATATAAAGAGTTGTCCTAGTCTAGGACTCTGGTATCCTACTGAGTCAGAATTTGAGTTAACTGGATACTCAGATGTTGACTTTGCTAGATGTAGGGTAGATAGAAAAAGTACCTCTAGGACATGCCAGTTCCTTGGTATGAGATTAATGTCCTGGTTTTGCAAGAAATGGTCATCTGTGTCAACATCAACTGCTGAAGCAGAATATATTGCAGCTGGCAGTTGCTGTTCCCAGATGCTGTGGGTTCAAAATCAACACTTGGACTATGGGTTCAACTTAAATAATTTAACTCTCTTATGTGACAACACAAGTGCTATATCCAGAGCACAAAATCCAGTCCATCATAGTAGGACTAAACATATAGATATTAGGCATCATTTTATTAGACAGTGTGTAGACAAAAATAAAATTAAACTTGTCTATATCTACACTGATTTAAAAAGAGCAGATATTTTCACCAAACTACTGGATGAAAGAAATCACTTGTTCTTTATAAATCAGCTGGGAATGATAAATAAAGAAGCTTTAATTTAATTTCTTTATGTGGTCGACGATTTGTTAACAGTTCGTCGAACGGAGATCGACGATCTGTGAACCCATCGTGAAGATTTCGTCGAACGGAGTTCGACGATCACTTCTTAGTGGAACAGTTTTCGTCGAACGGAGATCGACGATCCCTGCTTCATTGAATTTTTCGTCGAACGGAGATCGACGATTTATTCTTCTTCTTCAATCTGAGATCGACGAACTCATTTTCTAAAAAAATAATTCGTCGACCTCAGATCAAAGATCTTTTTATTATTCGTCGGACGGAGCTTGGCGGTTCATCTTCTAAAAACCTTATATCTAGGTTTTCTTCGACCTCCGTCCCGCGCCTTCAGTTCCATCGCACTTGATCTCTGTTTTTTCTTGTAGGTGAACCATGGTGATTCCGGCGACTGCTTACTCTACAATGAAATTTGATATGGGATTTGACATAGATTTCGATTCATTCCATTTTTCTGATGCAATTTTCATGGAGATCTTGAAGATGTTTGAAGAAAGACAACTGAAACAGTTCATGACGGTCAGGATAAAGATTGCAATGACTGAGATTAAAGAATGGGTTTCTACCTCTACAACAACAAAAGATTCCATGACAGGCACAATTTCGGGTAACTCAGTCTCTCTTTCTCCAAATGTACTAACCGACATTTTCGGTCTACTGAATGGCGAATAAGAAATCGAACTGGATACTGAAGTGTATAATAATATGTTGAATAAAATGGGTAATTGTGGAGATAACTCTAACAAATTGCTCAAGAATAACTTGTCGGCTGAATACAAGTTCTTGGCTGATATGGTCGGAAAAGTGTTGTTAGGAAAACATACATCACATGATTATATAACCAGGCAGCAATTCTTAGTGATGGCTGCTTTGGTGGATAAGAAAGGAATTAACTACGAACAATTACTGTTTGATTTGATTAAGAGGAAAAACAACAAGAAAGAAGTTTGCTTCGTCCGGGTACTGGGAATTTTTCTACAGGAAAAGGCTTCTGAATGCTTGGTGTCAACAACAGTGTTCATCAATGTCTCCAAGAGGCTCACCTCTGCCCGCTTTGGCAGATGGGAAAGGAGGATCACCAAGCCAACCAAGGCTTCTTCCTCCAAGCCTTCTGAAAGCACAAGGGCAGTCATAGCAGCTCCCCTCCCCCCAAAAGAAGCCCCTCCTCTTCCAACATTCCTTCTTCTCCTCAACAACAACCACTTCACATCTCTACTCCAGTTCCATCTCCTACACATTCTCCACCTCCATCCTCTTCTCAAATAAATATCACTGAAATCCCATCTTCCCCCATTCAAGAATCCATACAACACTCTCCTTCCCAATCACCACAACCATCCCCACATCAACAACACTCTCCTCTTCCACCTCATTTAACTACCACAGATCATGACAACTTTATCTCCTCCCACACATTCAATCTAGTGCTTCCTCCATCCTCTTCACATTAAGAACCCATCCCCACAACAACAATTCCACATTCTACAACTGCAACTCCCTCTGTCCCCTTCCCTCTACTAGTCCAAACTGACCTTCCATCTTCTGCACCTGACTACACACACAGATATGTCTAGTGCATTTTCTATCTGTAAAAATTATGGTCATCACAATCCCTACTCCAACGCTGCTCCAGAATCCCTCTATTTAAATTTTTCTGATATTGCTAAGGATTTTCTTGCATTCATCTCTCCCACTCTTCAAAACCTTTTAAATAATGCTCCAGCTCCTCTAACTGCTTCCATCCAGACTCTCTCTGCCACATTTGTTAGTCTATCCCCTGTCCCTTCTTCTAGGGGACTGGTTCCAGGACCCTCTGTAGCCAGTCAAGGGGAGATGCTTCATGATGAAGAAGTTCCAGTGAAAACAACAACAGCAGAAGAAGCAGCAGTAGCAGAATTTGATTCTTTCATGACTGACTCTTCGGAAGATGTAGTAGATCCTTCTGAAATAATAGATTTAATAGACTAAGATACTGATATGAATGAGCCTATTTTGGCTGAGATAGAAACTATTAGGGATTATATTCTAAATCCCACAGTTAATTTGACTTCCTTATTGGATTTATTTAATGTTGTGTACAATAATATTCTACCCAGCTATTCTCATCATCATTCTTTGGCCATTGTACCATACATTGCACCACTCAGCCCTACAGTTGCCCGGCAACTTAAGGCTAGTATTGCAGCTGCAGAACCTCTTACTTCCAAGAACAGTTCTTCTCCTAAAGCAATTGCTGCTCCAACCTTCATTATGGATGATAGCCACATGCCTGATCTAGATGAGTTGATCATGACTGATATTGAAGAAGAGAATAAGTCAGTTGATAAAAGCACTGATGTATATAGTTCTCCAGCTCCAACTCCAGTCCAGCTCTTCCTCTAGCTCCTCCCCAGGCAGAAAAATTGTTAATATTTGTAGAAGCATTGAAAGAAATTAATGCTTTATATGATAATCCACAAGACTCTTCAGATGATGATGATGAAGAGGATTCATATGACAGTCCCTCTGCTAAGAAAAAGAAAGTCACTAAGAAAAGGAAAGCCCCTCCAGCTCCTGCTCCAAAACCAAACCCAACACATGATACTCCTTATTAAATTCTTCAGAATATCACTCCATACAAGGGCATGCCAGCTTGGATATGGCTGTCCAAGAATCAGCAGAAAGACAGGAAGAAAAGCAGCAAGTATTCACCTCCTCCACAGATATATAAGAAAGACCCTCCTCCTCCTCTTCCACCTGCTGCTGGTGCTTTAGACTCTTCATCTCAGAGGACTACCCAATATCAAACCTATCAGAGACAACAGGGTAGATCCTCTTCTTGTCGAAGCAGCCAGCACAGGTACTCCTCAGGCAAGCAGCATCAATAGCAGCAACATCAACATCAACAACATCATCTACAACAAACTATTGAACATCAAAAGGCTGAAAGTCCAAATAGACTTGCATCTCCTCCTGTTCCATTTGAGGACCTAGAAACAACTACTACTGCAAGGATGGCCAGGTTCCAAGAATTGGTTGGCCTATCTATGATCAACAAGGCAAAAGCTGAAGGCAAGGATCCCTCTGAATATACAACAATGTCCAAATATAGGAAGGAGGAACTAAACAGGTTTGCAAAAGCTAATAAATTCTTTAATGTAGATGATTACATGAAATAACATCCAGAAGCTGTGGTGCCAAGGGCTAATTCCCTAAACTTTATTGGAGCTGCTGATATGACCATGACAAAGACTCAAGCAGCCAATCCAAACAGGGAAATTAAATTCACTCAGCCTGGCGATAGAGCTAAAGAGGATAAGCAAAAGGAACCAAAGCAGAAGAAATGAATTTTAAATTGCTTAGTCTTTTTGTATGTCTTAAAACTGCTTATTTATTTCATGATACAAAGCTCATTTTATATATATATCTGCTATATATTTTAAAGTTTTCTGCCAGATATATCTTTCTCTTGCTTTGTAAATATTTTGTGTCTGTAATTAGTGACCTCACCCAAATAGGGGGAGATTGTTAGATCCCTAGTTGGATTTGGGATAGATTCACTAAACTAGGATTATTGACCCAACATGTATAGGCAGGGTCATGCCTGTGTCCTTGAGTTAAGGTCATGTCCTTAAAGTCAACAATGCTTGGACCAGCCAACAACTGACTGCAGAAGACTTCAGACTTAGAGAAATTTCAAAGATTCAGGAACGTGAGTTCGACGTTCGTCGAACTCAGCTCGACGAAAGTCGTGCTCAGCTCGACGAAATTAGAGACAATTCTCTGAGTTGAGCTCGACAAACTTGGTTCTCAGGTCAACGATTTCTGGATGATCTACTTCAACATTCTAAGTCTAGAATCATTTCTCTGAACTCCAATCGACTAATCTATGTTATCAGCTCGACGATCTTGGAGCACAGAATTGGCATGTTTTATCAGATAGTAGTTTGCAGTTCTCAAGTCGACGATCTTGGATCTCAGGTCGACGAACAACAATTATCTGGTCGACGAACATGATTTCTCAGCTCGACGAACTTTGGACCCAGGTCGACGAAATCTATTCTTTGCTCGACGAATTCTGTGCAAATCCAGACTTGGATTCTTCCTTCCTTTGTCCTCATTCTGTTGCAGTAATTCCTGAATAATCAATGTTTAATATTCTCCGAATATTACTGTTAGAAGAAGCATTGATTATGACATTCATCTGGATTATTACTTGCCATTTTTCAATAGGACAGTTGGGGAACAATTAATGCAGATATTCTCTCCAGCCCTATTACATTCTCCAGGCCGACAACAATCAATGCAGGAAGGAATTCAAACATTCAAAAGAGAAATTCCATTAAGAATATAAAAAGTGATTCTCTTCCCTCCTCTCTACATAGGAACAGATACAGAGAAAAGCAACAATACAGTACTGACCAGAAAAAGAGTACAATGCACACATAGAAGATACACAGCAACAACATTTAAACTCTTCTCTGTGCAGAAAAATAATCTGGTCTTCACCTTGACATTGTTGAAGAAGAAGAACATTCATACCAAATCAAGAGTCTTCTTCATTCTTCACTCCAGGATTCTTCAAGGACAACAAATCTTCATCAGTCAAGAAGTTCCTGGATCTCTTCTGGTCAAGGCTAAAGATAGAAGACCTACTCACCCAGAAGCAAAGCTCTAATCTTCCTGAACAACTCAATAACTCAGGGGTAGCTTGATAACATCAAAGATCCACTAGTCTACTCAGTTGTATTTGAGAAAGAGAAGACATCATAACTCTCTCACCCCCTCACTGTACAAAGGGTTCTTTAACTCCCTTCAAAAGTTATTCCTTGGTTGCAAGTCACCTGATCAAAAGACTTGGGTTGGTTTTTGAGCACCTTATCAAAAGCTCATTAGCGTCAGTCACATGATCAAAACCTGTTAGTGGATTCCTACCAGGGTGGTAGAAGAGTAGATATACCTAGGTTGGGGAACCACTATAAAAGTTCTTGTGTTGTCTGATTGCCCTCTTTCCTTTTTATTCTTGTTGTGCCTGTGGTAGTTTGTTTTTGTTGTGCCTGTGTTAGTTTAATTTTGTTGTGCCTGTGGTAAATTAGTTTATTTTAGTTTACTCTTTTACTTACAGCAAATATTGGTATCTATTAGTTGCTTTACTCTGTAGTTTTTATAAATTGAAAAAGTTCTAAAGATACTTTATTCACCCCCGCTCTAGAGTATATCAGGTCTAACCCTCACTTTCAGGTTGTCCCTGGACCATGGCAAACAATGCCTCAGCAACTAAGCATACTGTCTCCGTATATGAAGGAGGTGTAGGAACCTCAGGTGGTGTCGTACTCTCATCAGAACGTTGGGGCTCAAACTGCCCCACACGACTTTGAGTCACCTATATGCATAAAAGACACACTTTAGCGACTTTGCAAAAGCAACAACAACATTATAGGAACGTGCAGGTTCCTCAAACAGGTGATTTGCATTCCTTAGTGGACACTCTTGAGTTCATTTATGTTATAACGGGTCGCACTTACATGTGCTCACCACCCCTCAAAAGAATTCGACCATGAATTCAAAGGAGGAAGACGAAGACAAACTGATACCAAATTATAATACCTCCATCCGTTACATGAAATATAATAGAGGGTACGGCCAGGGCCCCATACTATATTCCACAAACAGGCGACATGGGGTTACAGGTTAATATCTTAGAGCATTTTAACGGAAACTTTAAGGTTACTTGAACTCAAACTCATTTGAATGTCCACAATATAAAAACCACCATTTATATATAAAAACATAGGAATGTCACTTACAAATACACAAAGGTTATGCCTTAAGGCCTTACAGTTACATTTTTCCATTGTGGATTACAAACATCGGCACGCAGGCCGGCCACACATGAAAACTATAAAATTCTACATTCGGCCTTCGAGGGCCAGTATAGCAGCAGCAAGGGCTTCAACCCGCTATTTCCCGCTTCGCTATCCAGCACCTGCATAATGACAATCCACCACAATGGTGGCAAATAAGGCAACATTCAGCATTTAGCTGACTAATTTATAATGACCCTCCCCCTTTCCCGGGGCAATGGTATTCCTTCCATACAGGCATAACATTTTCACAAGCAGTTATATCACCAAATGTGCACTCACGCACATTTTAATATATCACAAACGTCAGCCGCACGACCCGACATTCCGTGCACTCAGGGCACATTATCGGTGTACCAAAAAACAAGGGTCCCACCACCGTTCACAGGTCCCAGACCAACGGTAAACATTGAGTATTCATGCTCCACGGCGTATGGCCGGAGACTTTAGTCTTGATGGCATACAACACAAGACTTTCATTATGTGATCCTAACGAACGCCAATAACTTAGGCACTTTAGTTAGACAACCATAACGAGGATACAGTTCAGCCCTTGCATGTTGCTCAAATCGCCAGTTCAATGTCTAGACTGACGCAGGGCGGCTTCCCCTTGTCTGGTCGGCTCGAAGGCCTTTAAGAGCTCATAGCTCGCAATAGCCACACTGTCCTCCAAGGACTGGCTTTCACAATCACAGGTTAGCTAGGAGCTATCACCCGCGATAACCACTATCGCCTGACGTTAGCTACAGAACACCCATTCTGTACCCAGCCCTAACCATAACTGGACCAACTATCCAGAAAACCCTGCAGCCACCTGTAGTTCCAGAAACACTGGACTTTCATAGCACAAATATCTCACCAAGAGCTATCGCCATTGGAAATACTCACTGTCTCCTGGCAACATCCAACAGTTATCCAAACTATGGTATTTCATGGGTATTTTACTGGAATGCTGCTCCAGTACTTCATGCAACATCCAGTTCATAGGTACAACCCTGCATACCCCATAAATTACTCGTTTATACTCGGAGTCTTCTCCGGTTCATAGAATAAACATCACCAATCCAAACCAACCTTTTCAGATGAGCTTCACATAGCATGTCTATTCCGTACTACACATTTTTGGATATATATGCAAGACTTATTGGGGATTTCATGAATTAACCCAACAGAAATCCCTCGACACTCCCCTTTTGGTGGGGGATTCCATGCATATGCCAAAATAAGGACGTCACATGTCCAAGGAGGAAGATTGTTACACTTTAAATTCTCTTCAGAGCCATGACAAATCTTTTCTATGAAGATGGAAATGCGAGCCTCACTTTCCCCTTCGCGGATCTAGCCTCGGATCGTGTTTCCTTCCACAAGATCTTCTCCAGCAACTTTAGCAAGATCCACCCAAACCCTAGCTCCAGCCGTGAGTTCTCTTCTCCAGAACTGGGATGAAATGAAGAGAGAGTGTGTGAGAAGGAAATAATGAGTACCTCCTCCCAACCCCTCTGCATTTGTGGCCTCGGGGAAACCCAGCCACACGATCTCTTCTCATCTTAAAGCAACAATCACGATTTGAGTTGAAAAGTCAACCCACCGCTTTGACCAGGCAGCCGGTGCCGCTAGTACATCGAAATGAATTTGTCAAAAGCACTGTGTTCGTCGAAACCGCATTCGTTGAACGCCATCCGACTTTTGCTGAAAGAAGACAAGGAATAGAACGACAATAGATTTGTCGAACTTAGTTCGACGTTTGTCGAACATACTAAAAACCGTTCGACATCCACCGAAAGAAGCCAAGAAGTATAACGACCCCTTCATCGAACGTTGTTTGACGTTTGTCGAACGACGGTTCGACATCATCGAATGCCGGTTCGACGTTCGTCGGACGCCGGTTCGACGTTCGTCGGACGCCGGTTCGACGTTCGTCGGACGCCGGTTTGACGTTCGTCGGACGCCGGTTCGACGTTCGTCGGACGCCGGTCGATTATTTCGCCTTCCTACTCCTTTTTGGAGTGTTACAAAAGGTCTGCTGGATGACCAGAGGAGACAACTTGAACATTTTGTTGATGATTCAATCAAAGAGTTATGAAATGATATATCTACAGAAATCAAGTCCAGCAGATTTGAAGTAAATTTGCTGAAGGCCAACACAGTGTCATTCTTCATGAGAGCTGCCCCAACTATTACCCATACTAAAAGCAAGCTTGAGGAAATCTGGAAAAAGCAGATTGATATCATGGAAAATCAGAACATCACTGCTAACAACATGGAAATGGTCCATTATGTACATAAAATACTCATGGAAAATAACATGACCACTCTTGAGAGGAGAATCGATGCCTGTACTCAATATCTGGATGACCATATGCTATAGGTTAAGAATCATGTTACTAAGGGAGTCAATTTTCTGGATGAAAGACTCTCTGTAGCCAAGAACTCCCTGACTGCAATTTTTAGTGAAGAAGTCATAAAGGGGGACAAGGCAATGATCAAAGCTAATACTGAGAATGTTGTTTGGGTCACCAATATAATCAGAGGTTCATTTGGGCTTGAACAATATTCATATGATAATGTTGTTCCTTCTCCAATTCCAAAAGGACAGATATATAGAAATCAGTATGATGTACAGTATGATAATCAACAAGATGAACAATATGTTGATGATCAGTATAGTGATCAAGTTGGTGCTCAGTGGACAGAACCCTCTACTACAGTTGAAATTCCTACCTTTAGCCCCACTATTGAACTGATACTGAAAGTTAAAGGCATGTCAGCAGTAGAAGATAAAGACGTCAGGCTCAACAAAAAGAGATACTGAGAAGAGATTGAAACTAGGCCATACTTTGAAAAAGGGAGTCCTCAATCAAGGACTATCATCTTATCTGCCTGGGATCAAATCAAATATAAGAAAACTGAAAGAAGAAAGTTGTATAGCTCCCTATAGTGGGCTAAATTAGAAAGGAATGAAGAGGCCAAAAGAAAGTTTAGGAGGGACAAGAAGACAGGTACAGTGCCACTAGATGCTCTTGAGCCAAGCAAATATTTCCCAAAACCTTACAATTATTTTGAAATACAAAAGCAGAAGAAGACTGATGCTGATGAAAAGGCTGCAAAGAAACCCAACAAGGGCAGAGTGACCCGAGAACCTGAAATTAGAAATGTCTATGTATTCCTTAAATGGGCTTTAGGAATATGGATTTTGTCATAAGCATACTGTCTATTTATAATTATCTATTTAAATGGAAATCACAGTTTTGATTATGTGAAAATTATTATTCTTGTCTGCTGTGAATGTTTCTCTTTTATATAGTTGTGCATATCATTTACTGATGTTCTGAGTTCTTAACATAGGAGAGAATGTTGGGTGCATTAGTCACAATGTCCTAGTTTTGAAGAAGACCCAAAGGATAATGAAATACACATGAATGTATCTAATATATGTTCAAAGTTCATTATATGCAGATTGTATACAGTTACATTGATTAGACAGGTTGTCAAGGTCATAATGATAGTTGGACTCAAGACAGGTTGCTAGACAAGCAGAAAATAGGCTAAGCCCAGAAGCATTGAGTGAACTCTCTCACTCAACACCAGAAGGGTAAAAGCATTGACAGAACACCATGCAGTCAAAGCCTCAGTATTGCTGACTAGAAATCTGTCTAAGGACAGAAGCTTTGAGTGAAGACAGTTCAATCAATGCCTACTGAACAGGATTTCTGATCAAGTATAGAAGAATTGAGTGAATACGGTCCACTCAATGCCTCATCAAGAAGTCATGCAAAGTCCAGAAGCATTGAATGTACAAGCCTCACTCAATGCCTTCATGGTGGAGAATTCTACTAAGTCCAATTACATTGAGTGATGAAGGCTCACTCAACGCCTTAACAGTTAGACTACAAATATCAAATGTTTTGAGTGTTGAAGGTTCACTTAACGCCTCAAGATGCAGACTTTCTGCTAAGTATTTCTGTGTTGAGGGACATGACTTCACTCAATGCCTATTAAGATTGACTGAAAATAGGTAATTCCTCAAGCGCTCGATCATGCTGACGTCATCAATAATTCAAATGTTGTGGGAATTGTGTGCTAGATGACAAAAGGCACTCTATGCCTTTAGTGCATCAATAAATGCAAAAGATATGTTGTAGTTACCTATTTCGGTTGGTCTATACTGCACATAGAGCCGTTTGATGTCGAGTAATAAAAGGCACTTTCCAGGAAATCAAAAGGAGAGATTTTTGGTCATCTTCTTCCTATCGATTAAGTAGAAGATTTTCAGGAACTTATTTTGACAACAAGTCTGTGAATTGAAGACCGAGGTTGGCTGGTTGAAGAAATAAAGAACTATAGAATCAATTTGTCTTCAACAACAAGATTAGAAATCTCATTTTCTATGTAATAAGAAGAAGCAGAGCATACTCAAGTTGTTGTTCATCTTCAAGGCCACTGCACTCAACACTACTACATCAAAGGCTTGACGAAGCGGTGCTCTGGAGCTGTCTTCTGAGCACAAGCAGAAACTTCCTGAAGATCTACAATTTTGGTGTTGTAAAGAAGTTGTACTGAGTTTACTCAGTTCAAAAATAAGGATTAGAGGACATTCTCTCTGGAGTCAATCATCATCAAACATCTACTCTTTCTATAGGATCATTATTGATCTGAGTTGTAAGCCTAAAATATAAAGGCTGAGTTGTAGGATTTTATTAAGAATCTAAGGTAGGGCCTATGTGCTTGAGGTATGATCTGAGTCAGATCTGAAGTAGGAGATTTATTATCTCTTAGTGTAGGTCTATCCATCTATCCTGAGTTGTAGGGCTTCTTGTTAAGCCTGAGGTAGGTGATCTGGAGTATCACTAAGCTGTAGGAGTAAAGTTTACTCTGAGTGGGTAAGGTTGTGTCCTGAAGTAGGGCTTGGAGGAAGCCTGAGAGATCTTGAGGGATTTGTGTTGTAAGCTCTTTGAACAGAGTTTGGAGAAGATTTCCTTCTCTAACACACTATTAGAAAGGTGGGAAGGAAAGTGGATGTACCCATACCTTGGGGAACCACAATAAATTCTGGTGTGCTATTCTTATTCTTGAAAGCTAATATAAAATCAATCACACAACTCACCAAAGTCAAAAAAATTTCAAAAGACTATAAAACCTATTCACCCCCTCCCCCCACCTCAAGGTGTATAGCTACTCTTGAAACAAAGACTTTTAAGGTGCAAACTACCCCCTTGGGTCTGAACTCCTCTTAGAACCAATTTACGATTTTAAGATTTATGGTATGGTAAGTGTGGACTGTAGCCTGCACAAGAAAATCATGAGTTAATTCCACGGATAGAAGCAAGGGATAAAGAGGGGAGCCCAGGATGAGCGAGCGCTAGAAGAGGTGAGATCTAGGTGGCCGAGTGCTAGAAGAGGTGAGATCCAGCTAGGCAAGTGCTAGAAGATGTGAGATCCAGCTAGGCAAGTGCTAAAAGAGGTGAGATACAGTTGGGGGAGTGCTAGAAGAGGCAAATTTTATCTGGTCTGGTTCCAACTTAGGAAAGTTTCTTCTCAATCAGCTCACAGGTATCCAGTTACTTATATCCCACTCTTATGTGCTCTATTCACAATTTGTGAGGTGAAGTCTGGTTAGATTTTGGACGAGCTTGGGGTTGGGTGAGCACTCAGAATTCTGGCGAGTGCTTAAGGTGTTGGGTGAGTGCTCTGTTGGATCTTATGACGCCCTTAGAGGGGGGGGGGTGAATAAGGGCTTTACGGAATTTTTACTCTTAAATAAAAATATCAGAGTTAATATATGAAATTATGGAATATTTTATAAGAAAGTACACATTTTCTATTCAAAAAATATATTATATTAAAGATTACTTTTAGGAAATTGCAAAATTCAATATTATTTTACTACTGTTAGCCTAAAAAGCAAATTGCAATATATGCTATTGAAAGAAAAAAATAATATTTAAAACATTTTATGATAGAAAATAAAATCAAGATAATGAGACACTAAATGCCATGATTTTATTTCATAAGAAATTGATTACAAATATAATATATCTCTATAAAGCTAGAGATTGAGATTACGAAAAATAAAAAATCCTTTTGATTTCACTGGTCCTTGTACCAAGAACCAGCCGGCTATAGCGTATCTCTCCCTAGATCTTGCTATTAGCCTCCCCCTAGATCTCACCATCATCTAGTCGCTGCACACAAGGCGGTGAAAACTTCCTAAGTAACACAAGGACCTAGACGCCACACACAAGACGACGATTTCCTCCTAAGCCACACACGGACTTAGACGCTATGCACAAGGCAACGATTTCTCTACCGATTATAAAGATGATAAGATAAGTTACAAAATAGAAATTCAGAATAAAAACTCCCTCAAAATGAAGCTCTGAAGATGACGTCAAATCCTTACAAATATTGCATGAGATGTTGTACAAGAACCGTCTCTTCTTCGATCTTGAACATTCTTGGGTAAGTGGGAGTTTTCTTAAGGCTGAAGCTCTCTAGATGGAATGCACAGGAGATAATTCTCCAGGTAATGAAATTCATCATCATCACAGAAGAATTTTGCATTTTTATATTTTTGAGATATCGCCCGGAGATAGTTGATATCGCCCTCCAGCAATATCATTTTTGGCTGCCGCGTGTCCCGTGATTCTGAGGTTTCCACGAGATGATTTGATCATGTAGATATTACCCGGTGATATCGAATATCGCCTGGCGATACCTCCAAATAGTGCGCTTGGTAGCTGGATCGTGTGGAACATGGCCTCATCACGCTGAAGTAATTTTTGCTATCGTCTAGCAATAGTGTCTATCACCTGGAGATATCTCCTCTTGACTGTTACCGTCCAGACCATTTCCAGATTGTAGTTGACTTTGTTCTCATTCCGGAATGGGGTGGCACGTTCTGTAACTCCTCACGGATTAAAAGTTATGGCCGTTTGAAGTTTAGCACACAAAACTCATCCTTTTGTTTCTTTCTAAAGTGTACACACCCTTGGATCATGCCCATGACTGAGGTCTTATCTCCTCATTTAACATGTACAACCTGCACACTATAAACACACAAATGAGTAGATCAAATACATTACGGTATTTGTTATTCTCAAAATAAGAGATGTGGAACACATACTCCAACAATCTCCCCCTTTTGATAATAACAAATACTCATATGAGAAATTCATGAGTTTAAGAACATTTATGTTTATAGGTAATATTATGTTTATAACATGGTAGCTTTAAAGCAAATCATACTCTTCTTATTTGAAGGCTTCCCCTACAAAAGTGTTCCCAATATATTTTGCTCCACCTAAATATCGATTCCACTAGATTTCTCAGTTTATTCCCCCCTTTTGTTATTAGCAAAAGTGGGTAGGAATGAATATATACCTTTTAAGATTGATTAGGTATAACTAACTGCAAGAATAATCATGATCGAGCAATAGGATAATATATGTACTTCGTATATGATTACTCCACCTACATAGATATTTCCTATAAAATTTTCATTGTACTCCCTCTAAAATTTTAAGTTCATGCAAGTTTTTCTCCCCTTTTGATTGTATCAAAGTTGGGTAGAGGTGAGTGTATGCAACAAAAATTAATTTGTTCCATGTAGTGAAGAAAAATATGATGCTATAAAAAGCTTGTCAAATACCACTTGTTAAAAATTAGCACGGTGGATAATAAAGTAGTAAGTAACATAAATGACATGATAAAGTAAACATTTTTATTTCAAGGTACCACTTGTTAAAAAACATAAATAAGTGCAAGTAATAATCACACTAAAAAATATAATAAGCATTCTTAAAAAACAAACATCATTTTAGAAAATAGGAGCTTATAAAGGATAATGAATTTTAAAACTAAAAAGTTGATGTTTGAGTTAAAGTTCCAAGAGATGTTAATATATTGAGATATAATTGCAAGCATGATTTGAAAATAACATGAAAAGATACAAAGCTACAATGTAATAAAATTTGCATTTCAAGTAAACA
This sequence comes from Platanthera guangdongensis, assembly GCA_039583875.1. Taxonomy (NCBI): domain Eukaryota; kingdom Viridiplantae; phylum Streptophyta; class Magnoliopsida; order Asparagales; family Orchidaceae; genus Platanthera; species Platanthera guangdongensis. The sequence goes on from CM077152.1 coordinate 70,284,076, forward strand.
AAAACATTGAAGTGATCATGCTTTGTTATCTAGTGCATTTACTTAAGTTTGTAGGGAATTGTGTAGACATGCATTAGGATCCAATTTTTATGAATAGAAGTTTTATGTATGATAATAATGTGTACAAAAGTGATTTGATAATGTGTACAAATATATTAATGAAAACAAATGACATATATAATAAAATAATACAGCATTAAAATACACAAATAAAATTACGTCCATGATATTTCAATGCACATACATAAAAAGTACAGCTACCAAGGTGCTTCATACACACAATGCTTATTAAGACTTATCAGGGAGCGAAGTAGTGCTGAGGGATCACTTTTATTCTTTTTACCTTTGTTTTTATTTTAGTGATCCACTGTACTAAGAGAAGTGGTGAATACTTTTGTTTGCTACAAGACACTTTACAATCCTTTTCAAGGTGCTCAACCTCATAATACTCATTAAGACTTATTAGGAGGGTGAGTAGTGCTTGGTGGAGTTTTCCTTGTCATTTATTATATGTTTTTTAGGCATGTGACCAAGTACTCTAAATTCACTTATTTTGCAAACAATATCATTTAATTTTTTTAAACCACTTTTCTCTAATGAATAAGTGCGTGAAAAATAAAGAATTGAAATAACCAATTCAATGCAGTGAAGGTAATCTATTTATGCATTTTAATTATTATGTTACAATACTACACAATCATGCAAATATATGATTAAAAACACTTGTAGGTTATCAAAATAAGTGAGTGACCAAATAATTATCAAACATAAAACATTACTCATACTTAGAGGCTTGCTAAACAATTCTACACAAGGTTTCTACAATCGATTTCATGACACATAACAAGATAATAATAAAGACATGACATAAACAATAATGTTTTATGAAACTTGAAAATTAAATTAAACAATATATTTAATCTTTAATAGCTATAATTAGTCATCTTTGACAATGACAATGAATAACAATCATTTTTTATATATAATTTTTGATTTTTTTTTATAACAATACAAGATAATAAACATACATAAATAAACAATAAATAAACAAAACATATTTTTGTTTTTAATGGTTTTGTAATTTTATAATTGGTTTTTTTTTGAAATATCTTTAAAAAAAACTAGTATAAAATAATATACACTTGTTCAAACCAATATGAATGATATAAATAATCTTAAAGTGTAAAATAATATTCATGCAATGAATATGATATGAGTATTTCTTAAATTAAACTACCCAAGCTATATGTCTACACCCTAGCCCCGTACTAAGTGACAGATGGGCATGAGGAGCTGCATGGATGCCGTAGGTTGGGGTGTTAATCCCATATACACACAAAAGAGGCTCCTACACCTAACAATCTTTCCCCCAGTGCCTCGCAAGGCCCCACTAGAACCCTTCCCCGGTTAAGGACAAGACAAGATTTATAGATTAGCGTCTCTAATGCATACAACCTACGGCCTCGCTAAAGTGAGACATGTAATGTGGGTGAACGACCATGGACATACTAAGCATTTAAGTCTAAGGATGAATTCATAAACTATGACTTTATGTAAGAATGATTCTTAATTATAGTTTATTTTAAAGTCACATAATTATTATGAATTAAACTTTTAATCTTTCAACTTTTAAAATTCTTTTTAAATGATTAATTCTAAGATTTAGATAAAAGTGAGACACATGCAAACATTAGTGAAACATAACAATACACCAAACATAATACCAATATCCAAACATATGATTCATAATTCCTAAGTGTGGTTGAAATAATCAATTTTAAATTAATTCTTGATAGATCGTGAATTTTGATTTATGAATAGAATGAACATAAGAATAGGATATCAGCTAGTTATAATAAATCATAGTGGTGTACATGATGTTTATATTCTAACTTTTTAATTAATTTTAAGTGAAAGCCTGCAAGGTGAATAATATATATAATTCTTTTTAGCTCAATTAAATCTATTTTTGAAAATAATTTCATTAATATATCTTGATAATTAAGAGATTCAATTTTAAAATTATAATGATATTATAAGATAATTATAGACAATGAATTTAATAAGTATGTATGCTAGAGACATAAGATAGTTAGGCCATTTGAAAATAATATGACTTTTTATTCAAATTTATTTAATTTGATTCATTTAAGAATTAAGGCTCAATAAGTTAAAGTCATATATAAAAATATATAAAGTGACCAAAATACGAGTTGGCCCAAAAAACAAAAATTTCACATTGAATTTTTTTTTTATTTTTATCATATTAGCATATTGTGAAGTAGATTTTTAGGTATTTCGATTTATATTGATTTTTTACGTCATGCAAGTGATTCCAAACTAATGAATAAGTGATTTTGGTATCCAAAGGGGACCAAGTGTGATGGTTCCTTTAGGTACCCAAATATAGTGTGTTGTCTTACGGGGATAATGTGCTGAATGGGCCCTTTCAAATGGAGTTAAAGATTCATTTTTAATTTTGGGTCTCCATTCATACCTTAGTTGACCATGTTTCAAATTTCCATAGTGATAATTTTTATTAGTATTATTTATGTGAAATTTGTGAACAATCAATGTTATGTTAGGAGTGTATTGATTTTGTAAATGCATATGATAATTATGTTTTGGAATTACATTTATAAGTATTTGTTGTATTTCACTCTCATTATCAGAACTTAACATGTTTTTATGACTAAGTTTTCTAGTAGGTGTATTTTTATGAAGTTTGAAATACAAGTAGATGACTTATATAAATTTGAAGACAAACTAGATTTAAGAGACTTAAAAGTATTTAAAAATTCTTCCACAATTAATTTTACAGATTCTAGTTTATAAGATATAACATTATTTTCAATTAACAATTTTTCATTACATTTTTTCAAATCAAAAGCGCTTTCTCATAAACCTTGAGTTCTTTTTTAAAAGAATTACAATTAGAACAAAATCTAGCATTTTCAAATAAAGAGAAAGAGGAAGAACAAGACACATCAATATGAGATTCTACTTTAGCATTTGATTTTAAAGTTTTATTTTCTAAACGTAATTTGGAATTAGTATTTTTCAATTTCTTAATTCTACGTTTAACAATTTCAAACATATGATATGTAGAAATAGAATTTGTAATAAAAAGAGAAGAATTAGATTTCCATACAACACTTTTGGATGAGGCATGATTTGAGCATATAGTTCCTTTGACATGTTCATCGTCCTCTTCCATAGATGAGATTTCATTTCATCTTTTGAAATATGTGTTTTCTTCTTCTAATCCATTTGATGTGCACTCATTGGATCCTTCAATGGATGAAATTTCTTGAATACTTATGCAAGCATTCATATTCTCTATATCTTGTACTTGTTTTGTTCCTATGAATGGAGAATCTTAAGTTTCTTCAAGAAATTTCCAAACTTCATAACTAGTAGGAATCATATATATTTGTTTAAAAATATTTTGGTCTAGTGCATAAAATAAACTATTTAAGGATTTAGCATTTAAAACCATTTCATTTCTATTTAACATATTTTGGGGCTTTTCAATAGTAATATTCCAAACTTTTTCATCTAAATATTTAAGAAAATTTTCCATTAAAATTTTTCATCCTTTATAATTTTCACCCATAGATAATGGTGGTGCTAAAGATTTTTCATTTAATAAAATTTCATCCCCACTAGTGATTGCGAGATCATGAAGCGCCATTATTCCCGATTGTGAAGCCGTTTTGGAGTAACATTACTTTAATACCACGTGTTGGATCTTACGACGCCATTAGAGGGTGGGCGGGTGAATAAGTGCTTTATGGAATTTTAACTCTTAAATAAAAATATCATAGTTAATTGATGAAATTTCGGAATATTTTATAAGAAAGTATATATTTTCTATTCAAACAAAAATATTATATTAAAGATAATTTTTTAGGAAATTACAAAATTCAATATTACTTTACTACTGTTAGGGATATCACTATCGCTCGGTGCTAGATATAAATATTAAATTCTAAGAGTGTATTCTAAAAACCAAATTGCAATATATGCTATTGAAAGAGAAAATAATATTTTAAACATTTTACGATATGAAAATAAAATCAAGATAATGAGACACTAAATGCCATGATTTTATTTCATAAGAAATTGATTACAAAATATAATATATCTCTATAAAGCTAGAGATCGAGACTATTAAAAATATAAACTCCTTTTGATTTCACTGGTCCTTCTACAAATAACCAGCTGGCTATAGCATATCTCTCCCTAGATCTTGCTACTAGCCTCCTCCTAGATCTCACCACAATCACTATAGTTGCTGCACACAAGGCGGTGAAAACTCCTTAAGTCACATAAGGACCTACACACTGCACACAAGGCGACGATTACCTCCTAAGCCACATACGGACCTAGATGCCACACACAAGGCAGCAATTTGCCTACCGATTACAAAGTTGATAAGATAAGTTACAAAATAGAAATTCAGAATAAAAACTGCCTCAAAATAAAGCTATGAAGATGACATCAAATCCTTGCAAAGATTGCCTGAGATGCTGCACATGAACCATCTCTTCTTCGATCTTGAACGTTCTTGGGTAAGTGGGAGTTTTCTGAAGGCTGAAGCTCTCTGGATGGAATACATGGGAAATAATTCTCTAGGTAATGAAATTCATCATCACCATAGAAGAATTTGGCCTTTTTATATTTTTCAGATATCACTCGGTGATAGTGGATATCGCCCTCCAGTGATATCATTTATGGCTGCTAAGTGACCCATGATTCTGATGTTTCTGCAGGACGATTTGACCATGGAGATATCTCCCGGTGATATCGAATATCGCCAGGCAATACCTCCAAATAGTGTGCTTGGTAGCTGGATGGTGTAGAACATGGCCTCGTCACGCTAACTTCATTTTTGCAATCGCCTAGTGATAGTGGCTATTACCTGGAGATATCCCCTTTTCACTTTGCCATCTGAACCTTTTCTAGATTGTAGATGACTTCATTATCATTCTGGAATGGGGTGGCATATTTCGTAACTCCTCCCGGATTGAAAGTTATGGCCGTTTTAAATTTAGCACACAAAACTCGACCTTTTGTTTCTTTCTAAAATGTACACACCATTGGATCATGCCCATCACTGAGGTCTTGTCTACTCATTCAACCTGTACAACCTGAACACTATAAACACATAAAATAGCAGATCAAATACATTACGGTATTTGTTATTCTCAAACAAACAGATGTGGAATGCATACTCCAACATGATCAAGGTATTGGGTAAGTGCTCAAGGTGCTGGGTGGATGCTCAAGGTGCTGGGTAAGTGCTCAAGGTGTTGTGTGAGTGCTCAAGGTGTTGGGCGAGTGCTCAAGGTACTGGGCGAGTGATCAAGGTGTTGGGTGAGTGTTCAAGGTACTGGGCGAGTGCTCAAGGTACTGGGAGGAACCCTCAAACCCTCTATGAAGGTGGGTCATAAGTTTGCAAGAGGCACTCGCCCCGCCAAATGTCCCCCCCATTTTTGGTAGAAACTATTATCTTGCTATAGATGATGCAAGCTTGTACCCATGGGTACTCTGGTAAAGCACACGAGTATTTTCATATGGAATGCAATGATATCATCTTAGTTGTTCACGCTATATGGGCGAGCACCACAACGGGATGGACGTGAGGTGTATATTCGGTAAGTATTGGCATCGATCTGCGAGGGTGTTGGCTTTGTCTTATGTAGCTATCCAGTTATACCCGCGAGATAATCACTTTTGCGGTATACACTCAATGAGTTCATCTTCATATGCCCTCTTCAAAAACTTATTTGTTCCAAGGATTTATTCTCCCGAGGTGCTCCTCCCCTCCTCTATTCCACAATTTCTCATCTCACAAGGTTTCAAGTTAGCGAGTCCTCTTCTCTTCTACTCCATGAGTTATATTCTCGTGAGGTATCGAGTTGGCGAGTTCTCCCCTCTTATGTTCTTCAAGTTCTCTTCTCACAAGGTTTCAGGTTGGTGAGTCCTATCCTCCTCTACTCGACGAGTTCTCATCTTATGAGGTTTCGAGTTGTCAAGTTCTCCCCTCCTCTATTCCGCAAGTCCTCCTCTCATAAGGTTTCAAGCTTACGGTTCAACTTTCTCTATTTCCACAAGTACTCTTCTTGCAAGGTTTTAGCTTGTGAGTCAATTTTACTCTATCCTGTGAGTTCTCTTCTCGTGCTGTCACGAACATCCCTACTTAGAATAATCATACGCAACAGCTCATACTTGAGGTAGGGACTCAATGGGAACTATACATCCATCTCCCCTCCGTATTTTAAGCTCTAAAAAAGAATATAGAGAGCCTAAGGGGTAACTGGGTGGAGTAACTCACCTCAATCCTTTGGGCCCTTAGAACTACAACCAATGCATTTATAGGGGAAAACCTTTCCAAGCTTTCCTATGGATCCAAGGCCATTCTAGTAGTGGAGTTTGAGGTAAAGTCATCACGAGCTATTGCCATAGGGGAAGGTGAAAATGTTTTAAGTTGCCTTTACCTAAATCACCTAGAGGGGGGTGAATAGGTGAGTTGTGCGTCTTTTGCGGAATAAAAAATTTAACGAGCTATGTATAAATAATCAACCAAGCAATCACAGAGGACACAAAGATTTATAGTGGTTCCCCAACCTTGGGTACATACACTTTCCACTCATCGATCTAGCAAAGCACTAGACTTTGGAAATAGATGTAGAAGTAGAGGCTTTTCTTCTGTTTACTGTACTGATTTCATCTTCAATTATTGTTGGCAGTAAGGTAGGAATCTGGAAATAAAGACTTGGTAGTCTTTGTTCAGCAGCTTCAACTGCAATTTCATCATCTGAGTCATGGATTGAAATTATATCATCATCATGCATATCTGATGCAGGAGACTTATCAGCTTGATGTACTGAAGATTGATCAGTTGGAGGAGATGATTCTTTATGTTCTGGAGACTGTGCATGTGCTGGAGATTTTTCTGGTTCTGCTGCAAACTTGGGAGAAGTTGCTGTAGAGGGAGGATGATCTTCAGGGATATGGAAGAGGGGTGCTGAGTAGGATAATTCCTCTATCATTCTATTGATATCATCTTCAGTAGACAAAAGCTGAGCTTGAGTCTGGGCATTTGTCAGATTTTCAGCATTTGGAATTTCTTCAGCAGTATATTCTAAGTCTGTATGAAGCAAAATGGAAGAAGCAGCAGCAGATGGAATAAAGGCTGGAATTGTTGAAATAGCAGCAATAATGGGAAGTTCGGTAGCAGCAGGTTGAAGTTCTTCTGAAACTAAATTTGCAGCACCAGCAGTAACTAGAGGAGGAAATTTTGTGGTAGCAGCTGGAACATCTTGAGGATGAATTGATAAGGCAGCAGGAGCTTGAGGAACTGAGGAAGATGGAAAAGGCTCCCCCTCAATAACTGAATTAGTTATTTGATGTGAGGGAGGAGATGGCATCATGTCCACCTCTTTTATTTCCTTTGGAGCTTTGTCTAATTTCTTTAACTTGACTTCCCATCTCTTGATGGAGTGTATAGACACCTTTTTCTTCAATTGGCTCATCCAAGTTTAATTCGTTTAGGTTTGAACCTGCATCTTCAATGAACACACTAGATGAGTTGCCTTGCAGCAAGCTCGTCTCATCAAATACAACATGAATAGATTCTTCTATAATCAGAGATTTTCTATTAAATATCCTATATGCCTTACTATGGCTACTATACCCTATAAAAATACCTTCAAAACTCTTTTCGCTAAATTGGTAGTGTGATACTTGCCATTATTAAGGACGAAGCACTTACAGCCAAAGATTCTAAAATATGAAATAGTTAGTTTCCTGCCCTTTAGAAGTTCGTAAGGTTTCTTATTATGGTTCTTGTTTATGAGTGCTCGATTTTGCAAGTGGCATGTAGTGTTGACGGCTTCAGCCCAGAAGTATTCCGGTAGTGAGGTATCACTCAACATGGTCCTGCAGGCCTCTATGAGTGTTCTATTCCTTCTCTCAGCTACTACATTCTGTTGAGGAGTACGAGGAGAGGAAAACTCATGAAAGATACCTAAGCTTTCACAAAATTCTGTCATGGCCCCAGACTTGAACTCTATTCCATTGTCACTTCTAATTTTGACTACGGAATAGTTGTATTCATTCTAGACCTACCTAACAAAATTTGTAAAGATGTCAAAAGTATCTGACTTGAATTTTAGAAAGAACACCCATGCAAAGTGCAAGTAATCATCAATAATAACCAATGTATAATCCTTATCTCCCAAACTTCTAACTTATAGTGGACCGAACAAGTCCATGTGAAGTATATGTAAACATCTATTTGAATCTTTGCTAATAATTCTTTTAAAGGTAGCCATTTTTTGCTTGCCTTTTACACCTGTGTGACAAGGTCTATCCTAAGCGCACTTGACATTTGCGGCATCACGTACTAAATTAAGTGAAAATAATTTATTAATGGTTTTGAAATGAATTTGTGGTCGTCTCTTGTGCCATTGGCCAGCAAGAGACGCACTATCTTTAGCCAAAAAGCACACTGGTGTAGAAGAGTCTATGCAAATGAAATTCAAATAAAATATTATTCTACTTTGAATGCCTGATAGAATCGTTTCCTTAATGTCAACCGATTTTATCAAGAACTTAACTGCATGAAATTCTACTACATATCCTTTATCACAGAGCTGGCTTACGCTTATAAGATTGTGTTCCAATCCTTCAACATAAGCCACATCTGAGAAGGATACACTACCGTTAGAAATCATACCATAGCATTTAGTAATTCCTCGGTCTGAACCTCCAAAGATGACCTTTGGCCCATTCAAGACTGGAGAATAATTCCGAAGAAGGCTTCTTGTCCCGGTCATGTGCCGAGAACATCCACTGTCCAAATTCCAGATAGGAGTTTTGGTGGCCTTTGGACATACCTGCAATCACAAATCAATTTGCCTTAGGAACCCAAACATGTTTGGGTCCTTGGTCTCTAGTTAGAATACTCCCCATACAAGTATTAACATTATGAATTATCTTTCTCATATTGCAAACTTGAGGAGTTACAAAGTTTCTGGAATTAAACCAGCAATCAATGACAAAGTGACCAATTTTGTCACAACACCAACAGTCAAACCTGTTGTATCTTTGCCTAAAATTCTCCTGTTTGACCTTTTGAGATTATGGTCTATTAGGGGCAACAGTCTTGGAGGAAGAAGCTTCATGGTGATGACAATCACATGTCTTCTTCTCCATGAGTGGCTTTTCTACAATAGGCTTTAACCTTGGTGCTTTCTTAATGTTATGACCATGATTATAAGGGTCATAGCTCTGAAGAGTAATTTATTCGTAAGGTGCCTTAAAGACACTTTCACCAAAGTTCTAGGGACGAGTCCATTCTTGGTAACGGGACTTGGGCTCTGCATAAGTAGGTTTAGCGAAGTGACCATAGGATGAGTCAAGATCAAACTCGTTTGTTGGAAATATAACTTTCTTAAAAGAAGTATGATATTGAGGAGCAAATTGTGCCCTGATTTCATCTCCGCTAATAACGTCAGCAATGATAGCATGTGATCAGTTTTCGGGTTTTGAAAATCTTGCTTCCCCTCTATCAAGTGCTCTTCCTTGATGACTGCATCTTCTTTATCGACGCTCAGATAGAGTCTGTGCCTGTCTATTGGTTTCTTTCATAAGATTCTCACTATGTTTATTGGTAGGGGTAAGACTATGCAATTGTCTATAAAGGCAACCATTTGTTTTACATTTTTGTTGAACACTATCCACCAAGTGGTGACGCTCTTCATTTTAGTTTATGTCTAATTGTTGCTACAATAGAAATTGAAAATTTATATTTTCTTTGTTAAAAATGTAAAACCATTATCTTAATTTACAGTTTCATGATTATTGTTTGGTTCCTGAATCTATTTTATGCTTCAAATGTAAAACAGTATAACTAAATACCATAATCAACAATTTTTTCCCATCTTATGTTCATGCTTTTTCATTTTAAAGGGATATAGCTATAGTTTTAAAAACTGAGTTCATGGCATAATAGTTTTTTTTAACAAGCACTGACCCCAATTTCATACTCCTAGTGAAAATGGCAAAATGAAACAAAATTTCAACATTTGATAAAGTTACCTCCAAATTTCATCATTTCTTATAGTTGCTAGCTTGATTATGCTTACTTTATATCATTTGCAATAGTTTTTTTAAATTGCAAATATTATAACAAATTTAAACGTTTTACTTGGTTCCTGGGTCAAACGAAATTCTAAATGTTTTAATTGAGATCAAATTTCTATTGTTTTGTATTTGCGCAACCTAAACCATAATGAATGTGGTTGTACTTCTTAGTTGCTTTCACAACTGATTTTTCTAATCTGTTCATCTAGATATCTTTCTTGGTAAGTTTTTCAAACCAATCTTGGAGTTCAACTTTTACTTTTTTGGGTATGAATATTTCAAGCGTGCTCCACACATTTAAAATTAATATTTTTCAATGCTTGATGTTGTGTATGATACATGCTTTTAATATTGATATTTTCAATTATTAAAAATTTTAATATTGATACTTTTAAATGCCTGATTTTGTTTAATTAAAATTTCTACTCATTTGGATTTCTTAAATTGTAATCGTGATTTTAGAAACCTTCTCCATGTAACTTCAAAGTTACATATTTTCATCATTCAGTATCATAAAATTATAACCAAATGTTATTTAATTTCATGTACATTTGAATAATGATTTGAATTTCAATTCAACAAAATTTTATTGGTGAATATATGTTGCATTATAATTTAGGCTTGGATTATTTTATTCTTTTGGGTTGAACCTCCATGTTTGTGTGTTCAGTTAGTTTTAGAGTGTTAAATTTTGTTAGAAAACTTAATGATTCAGTGCTCAATTTAAATCAATTCCACTAACCATCATTAAATAATTAATGATGTCGGAAGAAAGTAAGCCTAACACATTGATCATGTCAAATTTGTGATACAATTATTAATATTTCCATATGTTGATGTTAGTTGGTTATTAAATTCAATTCTATTTTATGGTAGGTTTTTGAACAACTCCTTGTGTAGATGTTTTTGGTAAAAAATTTTAAATGTTGTCGTTGAATGCTATAGGCGAGATTGGAGAATTGGTTTATTTGACTTTGTTTTATGTCAACTTTTCAACCTAGTTAATCTTTGAATAGAAACTTTTCATGAACCTTATATGTAAGGAAGAAATTGTTTTTGTATGATGAATATTAAATACATTCTCTCTGATTTAAGTTTTTAATCTAAATAATGAAACCCAACTTTTTCAAAATCATGTTATATGATAGGAGAAGAAGCAACAAGGCAAATTCTTAATCCTACCATTTTCTTCAATAATTTTGTGATTTTTTGTTACTTTGTAATGTAAATCCATAATATTATCTTTATATTAAATGTATTTTTTTTAATATATAGTGCAATGGATAAAAGGTGGATGAATATCGGTGATCGACAGCAACCTGCTTACATCAATGGAGTGAATTATTTTCTTGATTTTGCTTTTAATCATTCTAGTAGAGGAAATACTATCCATTGTCCTTGTTATAAGTGTGTAAATAACCGTTTCTTCACTCAAGAGATTGTCTTTGTGCATCTTATTCTGAATGGAATTATAAAGACCTATAAATGGTGGTAAAGTCACGGAGAGGATCATTACATTAATCCAAATAGTGAGAGAGTTGATGACGCAATCAGAGAAGTTGAAGAAGAGATTTAAGAGCATGACAATATACATGATCTTCTGTATTATTTTAATTTTAATGACAAGAGTCAAAATGGAGAAGAGCATGATCATGAGGAACCCAATAAAGATCCTAAACAATTTTATGATTTACTGAATGATGCTAAACAAGAATTATATCCCAGTTGCAAAGAATTTTCAAAATTTTAATTTATGGTCACTTTATTAGCGCTTAAATCTGATTATGGATGGACAGATCGATCTTTTACTGAATTACTTAAAGTTTTGAGAAGAGCAATTCCTTTTAGTGAAAAATTACCAAGTAGTTTTTATGAAGCTAACAACTATATACAAGAGCTTGGATTGGAGTGTAAGAAGATAGATGCACGCTTGAATGATTGCATTCTCTATCATGGTAAGTTTGCAAATTTATAGAGTTGTCCAACCTGTAGTACCTCTAGATGGCAATTGAGCAGGATACATAATAATGCAGAATGCAATATAATGCCAGGGAAGAGTAAAAACAGGCCAAACAAGATTCTAAGACACTTTCCTTTGATACCTAGGCTTCAAAGGTTATATATGTGTTCGAAGATGGCCGAGGATATGCGATGGCATAAAGAAAGGCGTTGCGAAGATGGTAATTTATGACATCCAACTGATGTGTTTGATTGGAAGTCATTTGATAAAAAACAATCGAACTTTTCGTCTAATGCATAAAATATTAGGCTTGGCTTAGTAAGTGATGGGTTTAATCCATTTGGTATTATGAGAACAAATTATAGCGTGTGGCTAGTTGTTTTAATTCTATATAATATGCCACCATGGATCTGCATGAAAACCCCTAATTTTTTTCATAGCCTTGATTATTTTTGGTCCAGGACAACTTGGGAATGATATAGATGCATATTTACAACCTTTGATTGATGAGTTAAAAATATTATAGGAATCTGGGGTTCACACTTATGATGCATATACTAAGTGCAACTTTAACATGTATGTTGCTATGTTATGGAAAATAAATGATTTTCCAGCTTATGTCAATCTTTCAGGTTGGAGTACAAAAGGTAAGCTTGCTTGTCCATGCTGTAATAAAGACACAAGGTATTACCGATTGAAGAATGGTTCTAAGATGTGTTATATGGGAAGCAAATGCTTTTTGGAACCAAATCATTAATGGCAAAATGACAAAAAGTCTTGTAATGGAACAATAGAAATTCGACCAGCACCAAAGGTCCTATCAGGAGATGAAATTTTAGAGCAGCTAAAAGAATGTGATGATGTGTTTTTTGGAAAGCTTCAAAAAAAGGCGGGATAGAACCTCTCTTTGGTATAATTGGAAGAAGTTAAGTATTTTTTTCAATTGCCATATTGGACTACATTTTAGATACGTTATTGCTTAGATTACATGCATATTTTAAAAAACATTACTGATAATATACTTGGCACTATGTTTAATATTGATGGAAAGACAAAAGATGATTTAAATTCTATACTTGACCTTAAATAAATGGGCTTGAGATCAGAATTACATCTGATAGAAAAGAATGGTTTTTATGCCATGCTGCAAGCATGCAATACATTTACATTGTCTGAACGAAGAGCAATATGAAACTTCTTAGAGAATCTAAAATTTCCAGATGGGTATTCTTCAAATATAAAGATATGTGTAAATGCTAAAAAGAGTAAAGTGTCGGGAATGAAAGCTCATGATTGTCATGTTTTTATATTGGATCAACTTGCTCCTCTTTTTTTGTGGCATTGTTCGTAAAGAGGTTTATGACCCGCTAGTTGAATTAAGTTTACTTTTTAAGGAGTTGAGCTCTAATATACTAAATACAGAGGTATTAGATAAGCTTGGGCAAAAAATTTTTATCAAACTTTGCAAGCTTGACAGAATGTTTCCTCCATTTTTCACCATCATGATGCACCTACCAATTCGTCTTGTACGAGAAACAATAATTGTTGGGCACATATATTATTAATGTATTTACCCAATTGAGAGGTATTTATATAAGATATTTAAGATTTGTTTGCTTTATCATATTATATATGTATTGAAATAATCGAATTTAACAAATATTTATGTAGACTCAAATCCTTTGTGAGAAGAAAAGCACACCCGAAAGGCTCGATGGTGAAAGGATACCTAGTATATAAATGCTTGTCTTATTTTTCTAGATATCTTAATAAAGTTGACAAGAAGTCTAATCATCTTGATAGAAATGTTGAAGGAAATGATGTGCAAGTTTCATGTTTATCCATATTTCAACAAATATGGATGTCATTAGGTAAAGGGATAGAAAAAGTTCTTATATATAAAGATTGACATCAAGCTCAATTGTACATACTAAGAAATTGCCTGGAAGTAGAGCCATTTATAAAGTAAGCTTCACATTTTTTACTTCATGCAAATGCTTTTTTAAATCGTATGTCACTAATTCATAAATTTTTTATTAATAGGCAACATCATCAGGAGCTCCAACAAATCGATACTAGAAATGTTGGTAGAAGACAAGAGATAACTTTTGCTAGATGGTTTGAGTCGACCGTAAGTATCAAGTTTTTCAGCCTTATTATTTATTTGTTATTATGTTTAGTATATGCGATTGTATTTCACTTTCAATAGATATCAAAGTTATATTATCAGGGAGACTTAAGAGTTAGCAAAGAAATTTTGCAATTAGCCCGCGGTCCAAAAAGAGGTGCGTTGTATTATCCTGGTTATATTGTTAATTGCTTTATGTTTCATATTTATGAACGTAAAATCAGGAGCAAAACTCAAAATAGTGGTGTTATTGTTTAGGGAGATGATCAATCAGACTGTAGAGAATATTATGGAGTTTTAAAAGATATTATTCAGTTTGAGTACGGTGTTGGGCAAAAAATTATATTATTTAAATGTAATTGGTGGGATACGTATAATGAAGGCCGTGACTATAAAAAGGAAAACAATGGAGGTATTTCTAATAAAATAAAATGTAATTTGAGAAGCAATGAACCTTAGGTTTTGTCTTGCCAAGCTGAACAAGTGTATTATGCGCCTGAAAATAAAAATAAAGATTGGCGAGTAGTCATAAAGACAGTATCACACCACTTTTATAAAGTCACTTTAAAGATCTTATGGAGGATGAAATTAATGTGTATGATATAAATGTTGGGATAGGATCTGTGCTTGATATTGCTATAGATAATGATAACCCTGAATTTTCATTATAATGATTTGATGTTGATGTTATAACTATTGAGAAAATAGACTAATTTAGTCAAAGAAGAATTATGAATGATGAAGAAGAAATTATTGAAGACATTGAAGATGCAGGTGATACAGAAAATGAAAATTTTTAATGCATATATTTTCTTCTATTTTATAACGTGAGCAACTATGAATTTTATTGCTTAATTGTAATTTTGATTTTATCTTCTATTTTGTATAGTTTTGAAAATCATTTTTTTTATTCTATTAGGTTGTATATAAAAAGCTTACTTTTTCCAGGTATTTTAAATAAAAGATATGGCAAGTAACAATATTGGCGTTAAGACCAAAGATTCTCACGTAGAAAGGTTTATAGATAAATCACCATTGCATTCTACATGTACTAGAATACTTTCAATTGATTGGAAAACCAAGTCAACCACTTTACATCCACGGTCCACTATTGCACGCATTCTTTCCATTGCTAAATCCATTACTAAATGAGATTTTAGAAATTCCCACCAGGATCCAACAAAACAATCATTGGTCGTAAGTGTGTCATCTTATCAACAAAGTCCAACACAAACACTAAGATTATTATATTTGGATCAAGCTTTGATAAATGATGATTAACATACACATGTTAAGAGTGGGGTTCAGCGCATTTCTTTTTATCAGCAAAAGCCAACACAAACACCAAGATCATTACAATTGGATCAAGCTTTGACTAATAATGATCAATATACATATGTTGAGAGTGGGGTTGAGCATGTTTCTCTTGAGGCTGAGGCTGATCATATACCTACACGTCCAATAAATCCTGAGCTTGATAATAATGGTATATCTCGCTTATATTTTTATATAGTTTGAAATATATGTATATGTATATATGAAACTTGTTAACATTAAAATGTTTAATGATGGATTCAAATGTAACATGATGGTCCAACAATGGCTCTTGAGTGGTCAAACAGGAGATAAAATAATATGGAGAGGGTGAATGTGCAACTTCCTGCAAAACTTCGAGGATTAGTTGGATACAGAGCTTAAGTGCTCATTACCAAATGTGGGCGATATGTAAGACACCATGCTCCTCTAAATGTGGAGAAATGGTCTTTAATTTCAATAGATACCACTGAAAAAATAGTTAATATCATCTATGTAAGTATATAATTTTTTAATTTAGATTATATTTCTCTTATAACTCAAATACTATTATCATTTTATATTATGTTTAGGCTGAATTCAATCTCCCTACGTATTCTCATGTATATGGTGACCTTACATATTCACTTAGTCGACATTATAATATTTGGTGCTTTCATTTGCATGCAAATTATTACCTTAAATGGAATACTGATAGCCAAAGACGTGCAAATTGCCCTAAAGACGTTGATCCTGAGCAATGATTTAGTTACTAGGGTAGTGCACTATTCAAGGTAAGAAATTTATTCATTAATTTAAATTTGTGTAACTAGATCTAGTATATCATGTTTTGTTTATGTGTTCTTATTAATATTGTACACTATTACTAAAACATTGTTTTCTTTGTGTTTATTGATATAGAGGATAAGCGAGACAAACAAGCAAAATAGGAGTCGGCAAAAAAAATTAAATCTCATGTTGATACAGAGTCTATAGCGAGAAAAATATATGAAATGGTTAGTATTTTTTTACATTTATAACATTGATTACATGAAATTGTGTTTTTAATACTTGGAATTTAATGTCTTATTATTTTCTAAATATAGAGGGCAGCTCCACAAGATGAAAAACAACCACCCATTTATGTAAGATTGTGGGAGAAAACTCACAAAGGTAAACATAAAAAGTGGCAAGATGAAACGATGGATAAATTATATAAAAAACTATTGGAACTTCACGAAGCCCAAATTAGGGAGAATGGTGAAGATAAGTTTGTAAGACCCCCCCTCCCCCTTACCAAGGAGGCTACCGGGTCTTATGCCCAGAACCACCGTCTTACGGTGACACTAACGCACAGGTTAGTCGACACCGCAACACGCCGATTCTGCCGGCTGGTACGATCATAAACCTGTAGGCCAATATGAGAAAAGAAGTATAGCGGTAAAAGAAAACCACAACTAGTCCACAGTCACAGCATATATATATAATATATGAAAAGAAAATATCAGTCCAAATGAGTACAGAAATAAAATGGAGAGTAATAAGGGCTTATGCCCGGTACATCATATCAAATCTCTCTCTCAACTCTATATAGCGGAAGATATCTATCATCACCAAGTCATCCCACCTGAGGCAACTCTGCAGTAGTAGTTGTAGTAGTCGGTGGTATCAGCTCCTCACGTCCTGCCATCTCGTCCTGCTGGTCGTACTGGTGCTCCATCTACTCGAGCTCCTAAAACTATTTTGGTCAATGACCATTAGTCAAAAAGACTAGGTCGTTTCATCCACACCTCACCCCGTAACTCCTAGGCACCGTGCGGGAGGACGAAGCGGAGGACAACAAGGGGTATCAAGAGTAAACAGGTGGTAGTGGCAGTAATAGTAGTTATACTCTAGCAGTTCTATGTAAGAAGTACAAGTGCAGTAATAAAGTATAAAACTGAAGTAAATAAGAAAAGTGCAGTACGGTAAAGTAAGTAAAGAACTGAAAGTAAGAACAGGAAAGTAACACTATGCTACCACTACTCTACCATCACAAATCGTACCTTAACATATAACAATGCCCATACAAATTTATAAGTTAAGATTTCCAGGAAATTTAACTTATCATATAAAAGAGCCCATACTAATTTATATGATGAGGATCTATGAAGCGTATGACCTAATATGGATGAATGTTTATGATACAATTTATGCACATGCAAGTGCAACTCACACACAACGACTTTGTGATCACAGACTTTTAGTTCCCACTTTTTGAGAGCTAGCTTCACTCTCGGGTACCACCGTTGTGGCTACAGCAGCAGCGGAGCGGGCATCTCCACTTATAGGCCGGTATGTACACTACCAAACCTTAGACCCCTCTCAAACGCCTTTGTACACGTTCGAGGTGCACTCTAGAGTCTATGCGTACGTACTTTGCTGACAACCCGTCAGTCTTGTTGGGTCGGGTGTGCGTTATCGGCGATCATCCTCCAGATCGCAGTGTAAAACAACCCACTGGCCCCTCAAACCCTCACACCCGGTTGGTGCACCGTTGTTCCATCGGTGTGACGAACGGCCAGTACCGCTTACCCCGCCACTAAATTTTTGCACATGCAAGTATTTCATCCAAAGCCTTCAGCTCGCAGGACCAACCTGTCCTGAATCCCTCAAACCCTACACGGGTGAGCATTTATCACAATCCCTCCAACCCTACATGGGTGAGAATGCACAATAGTGCCTTTATTCCAAATCCCTCAAACCCTACACGGGCGAGAATGAACCACAATGTCCTAACCTATTAGACTACTCTTGTCTATGGATTATTATACTTAGTGATTTAAGGTTAATCCCAGGACTGCCCAGGCTATACCCGATGAAGGGCTCTCGGGGGCACTAGGAACTTGTTGGGAACTATGTCCACATTAACCCAGATTTGATGAAGTCACCCTGGAACTAAGATGAATTAGTTTGTATTTGATGCTTTGTTTGAGTTATGTGGTTGCAGGATTCCAATGGGAAGTGTAGACCAATGTCAGTCTACAATGGGTCACCAAACATAGGATCATACAATGTAATCCCTCATTGTATGACCCAAGGTGTTGACTCATGTGTAGACTCTCTATTGGGATACACTTCATATTCAAGCACTTGGACTATGTGAATAGTGTTGGATGCTGATTTCACCAAAGAAGATAGAATTTCCACATTGAAAATTTTTCTAAGTATTCTACTTGTGTAGGTCATTAACTACTCGAGTGAATTACTTACTTTATACTCGAGTCAAAATTCTTATAATCGAGTAAGTAAATCTCCCTCTCGTGATGTTAAGTCCATATAATCGAGTAGACTGTCACGTACTCGAGTAGCTTACTTAACTACTCGAGTAGATCATTCTTCTTACTCGAGTTGCACAGATTTCACTCTACAAGTTTTTCTAAGTAAAACACTCGAGTAAGTATATATATACTCGAGTGGTTATAGATTCTGACTCGTGTAACTATTTTCTATCTCAAGAGTAAATTTTCTATATACTCGAGTAGTATAAGTTATATACTCGAGTAGTTCACTTACTACTCGAGTATTTCAAGCTTCATACTCGAGTAAACTAAATTTCTTTTCTCCTAAAAATAGTCATTTACTCGAGTAAGGCTTTTTATATACTCGAGTAGACTATATCCTCTCGAGTAGTTCAGTCTGACTACTCGAGTTGCTCATTTTCCAGTGTTCAGAAATTTCTCTAAGTCCTATCACTCGAGTAGTTCGTCATACCACTCGAGTAGTTTTTCTCACCTACTCGAGTAGTACAACTTGTACTCGAGTAGTTCAACTCCACTTCCCGTGAAACTTTTCTGTATACTCGAGTAGATCTTCTAAGTACTCGAGTAGTTAATTATATGTACTCGAGTAGTTGTCTTCAACCTACTCGAGTAGTCATGAGTTATATACCTGAGTAAGATTTCTTTACTTACTCGAGTAGTCTTTTACCTACTCGAGTAGTTATATACCTACTCATGTATATCACCACCTTTTCTCTGAAATTCTTCTAAGTCCATAATTGACAGATTTTCAAATCCCGTGACATGATTGGTCCACGTGTATATCATTAAGACTGATTATGACCGTTATTCAACATATTATATAAGGTCCTGTCTAATCGACAACCCTAATAAGAATAACAAGCTTTCAAGATCAAAAATTATTGTGATTTTTCTGCAGTCGTTTCTCTCTCCAAGTCGATGTTTCCTCTCTCTCTTTTCATGGAAAGAAAGCCGCCGCCGCCGCTGTTTTTCTCCGGCAAGGATTTCGATTTTCGGAGGAATCAGACTGAAGAAGTTTTACAGATTGAGATCGTTTCTCAACTGCTCATCCTATTCCCGATCTTGTAAGACAGAAAATTCCAGATCTGTTGCCGAGATTTTCTTCATCTTTCTGAAAGTGCCGCAAAGCTTACAATAAGAAGATCCTTGTTGCTTGCTTGCAGATCTGACAGAAAAATCATTGTTTGTATTTTCTAAAACAATTTTTCATTCTTGTAGGAGAAGTTTTCTCCGAGTGTAGAAGTTTTCAACTCCGAGTTTGTAGGAAGTTTTGCCTTCCGAGTTGTAGATCCAGTTGGTTGGATTGAGATTGTAGGAACTTTGTTCCGATGGTAGGATTGATTTTCAATCTGAGATAGTGGAGTAGCCAAGTCTAGTATATTGCTAGATCGGTGAGGGAAAGTGGATGTACCCAAGATCGGGGAACCACTATAAATCTTGTCTCGTATGTGATAATTTGGTAGATAGATCTGTGCTTTGTTCTAAGATTTTTTTTTAATTCCGCAAAAGATGCACAAATCACCTATTCACCCCCCCCCCCCCCCCTTAGGGAGGTAGGTAATCAAAATGAAGAGATCGTCCAAGTTGAAGAAATCACTCCAGTGATTGAAGATAATCCAGATGCAAGAACTTTAGAGCTCAGACATCTGAAGGATCACTTCATGGACCAGATCATAGGAGATCCCCGGGACGGTGTCAGAACTCGAAGAGGTACATTTAATGAGAATTTATATTTGAGTTTTCTCTCACAGGTTGAACCAAAGAAGTTTGAGGAAGCAAACTCGGATGTATCGTGGATAATGTCAATGGAAGAAGAGCTAAATCAGTTCAAGCGCTGCAATGTATGGAAGCTTGTTCCAAGACCCAAAGGAAAGAACATCATTGGAACAAAATGGGTCTACAGGAACAAGATGGATGAAGACGGGACAATCATAAAGAACAAGGCCAGACTTATCGCTAAAGGCTATCGTCAAGAAGAAGGAATCGACTTCGACCAGACATATGCTCCAGTGGGAAGGCTGGAGGCAATAAGGTTGTTCCTAGCATATGCTGCATTCAAAGGCTTCACCGTATATCAGATGGACGTGAAGTTTGCCTTCCTAAATGGTAACATAAAGGAGGAAGTGTATGTGGAACAACCTCCAGGTTTTGTTGATCCTAACTTTTCTAATTATGTCTATTTCCTGCACAAGGCCCTATATGGTCTGAAACAAGCTTCTAGAGCTTGGTATGAGACGCTGTCTAGCTTTCTACTTGAGAACAAGTTCACAAGGGGAAAGATAGACAAGACATTATTTCTTAGGGAAATAAAATGCAAGATTTTACTAGTGCAAATCTATGTCGACGACATTTTTTTGGCTCTACAGACGACAACCTCTGCAAAACGTTCTCAAAACTTATGCAAGGGAAGTTTGAAATGAGCAGTATGGGCGAGCTAAAGTATTTCTTAAGGCTTCAGGTGAAACAATCTGAAGATGGAATTTTCATCTCGCAGACCAAGTTCACCAAAGAGCTGATTAAGAAATTCAGAATGGAGAACGCAACCTCCATGAGCACTCCAATGGGCTCAACTATGTCTCTGGACAAGGATGAAAAAGGGAAACCTTTTGATGAAACCAAGTACAGAAGCATAATTGGATCCTTGCTCTACCTTACTGCCAGTAGACCCGACATAATGTTTTCAACATGTGTCTGTGCTAGATTTCAGGTGAACTCTTAGGAATCTCACTATGCTGCTGCAAAGCGGATTTTGAGATACCTTAAAGGTACACCAAATCTTGGCTTATGGTACCCAAGAAGTAATGACAGCGAACTAATTGGTTTTTCAGATGCAGATTTTGCATGAAGCAAAGATGACAGGAAAAGCACCTCCTGGACGTGCCAATTCTTTGGAAGAAGGCTAATCACCTGGAGTAGTAAGAAGCAGAACTGTGTCGCAATCTCAACGGCCGAGTCAGAGTACATCTCTGCAGGCAGTTGTTGTGCATAGTTACTCCGGATAAAGAATCAATTTGAGGATTACAACTTGAAGTTTAAGAATGTCCCATTGTTTTCTGAATCTTCCAACACAATTGCAATAGCCAACAATCCAGTCTCGCACAGCCGGACAAAGCATATCGAGCTAAGGTATCATTCATCCGGGAGCATGTAGAGCATGGGGACATAGATTTCCAATATGTCTCCACAGACAGGCAAGTTGCAGATATTTTCACGAAGCCGCTGGACGAGACCAAGTTCTCATTCTTCAAAACGGAACTTGGGATGCTCAACAAAGAAGATTAGAGAAGGTTGGATTTCAACAAAGCAAAGAAATTAAAGGGTTAGTCAAAATCTGGCATTTCAAAAAATTTTTGTTCTCTCTGACTCGAGATAGACTTGACCTACTCGAGTAATCCATTTAACTTACTCGAGTAAGGCAATTCATGTACTCGTGTAGTACACTTCATCTACTCGAGTCAGTCAATTCTCCCACTCGAGTCATTGCAGATTCTCCTACTCGAGTAACTTCTATAGACCTACTCGAGTAACTCCCTATATACTCGAGTACATCTTTTATCTCTCGTGTATGTGCCTCTTTGGTATTCAAATTTTCTTATACGCCAACCAAGGCTTATGCCGCCTTTTCCTTTTCAGTTATTTCCTTCTAGATAATTAGACTTAAACCTAGGGTTTATGAATACGAATTTCTGAAAATCTCTCTACACGAAATCATTTCACTCTCTCGTGTACCCGGCTGCCGCTTCGTCTTCCTTCAAAAAGTTGCAGAGCTGCTTCATCTTCCTCTCCTCCCATCAAGCAAGGATCATGGCCGCCTCCTCCAAGATCGGCGTGGGCTCGGAACTAGTTATCGCATGGATTGCAGAACTTTCTGATGATTTCCACAACTTGTTGATTCTACTAGACACCGCAGGGCTATCCTTCATCGTGCAAGAACCATGCCGAATCATTTTCCCTGAAGTAGCAGAATTCTTCAAGAACCTCAAGGTCAAACGAAATGGACAAGTGCTGAAATCCAAAGTAAAAGGTATGAAAATCACACTCACCAAGACTATCGTCTCTCAACTTCTCAGATTACCGATTGTGGTCGAAGAAGACGACCTAGATGACGAAGACTCTGACAGGACATGCTTATTTTGTGGTATTTCGGCTGACGCTCAGTACATCAAATGCTCAGATATGAATGCAGGGGGAAAATTTCTTGTTGATGTCATCGGAAAAATCTTGCTCTGCAAGACTAATTCTATAAGAGATATTCCCCTGTACTTCTCTGACATTATGCAACTTATAGTTTGCCGCAAGCAGTTCCAATTTGGGTTGATGATTCTTGACAAAATCAAGGACAGTGCTAAAGCCCCCAATTTTGCCAGGATCATCTCTCTCCTCCTCCATGAGTTAAACCCTCAGCTGTTTAGCTTCTCCAAAAGGACCCCTCTTCACCACATGAAGAAGGTCTCAATTCAGTCCATTCAGAGATGGGAATTGAAACTGAAGAATACTGCCCAAGCTACTAAGATTTCAGAAGTTCCAGCTTTCGAGGACAGGAATCCATCTCCCTCTCCTCATCATGTGGCCAGCTCCTCTAGTACACCAAGTGAGGGGGAGCCTGCTCCATCTCTTTCTCACAGATTACCTTTATCTCCTCAAGAATTCCCCTCTTCTCCTGCTCCAGCTAAATCTCCCCTACCTAAAACTCCACCTACACCACCATCAGATCAGCAACCTCAAGAACATCTGCTCTCCTCTGAAGCTGAAATTAATGCCATGATAGCTGAGTTGACCTCAGAAGCACTTCCATTTCATCCACCAGCATACTCTTCAGTACCATCTCCTCCAAAATCTCTCGTTGCTCCTCCAGAACATGCATAGAGTATTCTTATCTCTGATGAGCCCTCTCCAGAGCCAGCTGAGGCTCCTCTCAGAAACTTAGATTTCTCTATCCCTTATGATATAGAAGAAAGGGATGCTATCATTCATACAACAACGGCTGCAAGCTCTGTGATTATTGGAGAAATAGCTCCATGGCTAGCTCCTCCTCTTCCTTCTACTCTTCCTACATCTGCTGTTCCTTCAACTGCAGCTGCTACAGACTCTTCCTCCTCAGATTTGATGCAACAGATTGCACTTCTTCTTCAAGACCAGAGGACTTATTTTGATACTTGTCTAAAGACTGTAACTGACAAGGTAACTGCTCTCGAGACTGAGATGAGCAGAGGATTTGCTGAAATCCAGCATAACACTGACAAGCTCAAGTACTTATTTCAACTTGGTGGAAAAGCCCTAGACCACACTATAACTAGTGTTGGAGAAGTTATGGAACAGGGTGTCACCCTTGCAAATAATCAAATAGAACTGGACAAGAGAAATGAAGCCAACAAAATGAAAATCTGTGAAGAAGTTGGTCTATTCAAAGAAACTGCCATAGAGAAGCTATCTGTCGAAGTCAGAAAGGGGGAGGGATTAGTAAAAGAATATCTAGAAAAATCTGCTGCTCTCCAACAGGAACTATGGGAAACTCATGTGAAGGAAATTAAGGCTGATGTGTTAGCCCAGATACAGAGTGTCAAATTCCATACTTATGACACTGTTGTCTGGATGCATAATCAAATCCTACCTGAATTTGCTGCAGACCCAAACATCATTCCCCATCACTTGAATCCTCTAGCTACAGATGTCTCTGCCCCAGATACTCCTCTGCAACCCACTTTCTCTCCAAGGCCTGGAGACTCAGTTGCTCCTCCAGAGTCATATACTCAAGGCTGGGAAGAAGATCCTGCTGATATTTTCCTTCATGGTCCTCCAGAGATCAAAACCTCCAAGAAGAAAAGGAAATATGGTGAAGGTCCTTCTGCTAGCAAGTCTGTTCCTGCTAAAGCTCCTGAACATGCTGAGGTCTGGTCTCCTACTTCCAAGTCTCTCATCCTGGAAACTCTTAAGTTAGTTCTAGACTTCCATGAAAGCAGAAACATTCACTACAGTTCCTATGAATGGGAGTTGTATGAGAAGTCCATGACCAAAAGGAGAATCTATGACAGAGAATATGGAAGAAATAATCCAGCTGCTCCTCCCAGACCACCCAAATATTATCCTAAACCCTACAGCTACCAAAGGAGACAATAAGAGAAATTGGACAGACAACAACATCAAGGCTGATTTTCAAGGACTTTTGAGAGTGTGAAATGATTGACTGTAGAATTGATAATTTTGGATATTCTTATTTATATAATTTTAAGTTTTTTCTCTCATTATCTTTTTCATAGTTTCTTGCTTCCTTGCACACATTTTTCTACTTGGCACTTTTTATGTCTATAATTCACCTTAGTGTAAAGGGTTCTGACTTCAACAAATAGGGGGAGATGGTGCGTAAAAGGCACTCGAAGCAGGAATATTTTTTGTTTAAATTTCATTTGTATAGATTCCTCTACACCAGTGTGCCTTTTAACAAAATATAGTGCGTCTCTTGGTGACCAATGGCACAAGAGACTAGCACATATTAATTTTAAAACTATTAATAAATTATTTTCAATGAACCTAGTACGTGATGCCCCAAATGTCACGTGCATCAAAGATAGACCTTGTCATGCGTGCGTAAAAGGCAAGCAAACAAGGGCTACCTTTAAAAGCGTTATTGGCAAAGACTCTAATAGATGTCTCCATCTATTGCATATGGACTTGTTTGGTCCACTGCAAATTAGAATTTTGGGAGGTAAGGATTATACGCCAGTAATTGTTGATGACTACTCGCGCTTTGCAAGGGTGTTCTTTCTGAAACACAAGTTAGATACCTTCGAGATCTTTACTAATTTTGTCAGGCAAATCCAGAATGAACACAACTGCTCCATAGTCAAAATCAGAAGTGACAACGGAACAGAGTTCAAATCTTGGGCCATGACAGAATTCTGTGAAAGCTTAGGTATCTTTCATGAGTTTTCCTCTCCTCATACTCCACAACAGAACGAAGTGGCTGAGAGAAGGAATAGAACGCTCATAGAGTCCTGCAGGACAATGTTGAGTGATGCTTCACTTCCGGAGTACTTCTGGGCTGAAGCCGTCAACACTACATGTCACGTGCAAAATCGAGAACTCATAAACAAAAACCATGATAAGACACCTTACGAACTTATAAAGGGCAGGAAGCCAACCATCTCATACTTTAGAATCTTTGGCTGTAAATACTTCGTACTTAACAATGACAAGTATCATACTACCAAGTTCAGCGAAAATAGTTTTGAATGTATTTTTGTAGGTTATAGTAGCCATAGTAAAGCATATAGAATATTTAATAGAAAAATCATAGTGGTAGAAGAATCGATATATGTTGTATTTGATGAGACGAGCTTGCTGCAAAGCAATCCGTCTAGTGTGCTCATTGAAGATGCAGGAGCAAAACTAGATGAAATCAATCTAAAAGAGCCCAATGAGGAAAAAGATGGAAAATTCTTCAAGATCACCTCTCCAACCCTATTGGGGACAAAGCTCCCTTTCTCAAGGATATTTACTTTACCTGATGGCTACCCAAAATTCACCCCCAGCTCTCATTATTACTCTTGAGTGATCCTAATGACTTCAGGTGTTCTCAGCAGGGCGACGGTCTTCCGCCGGCATCTACTCCAGTTGCTATCCAAGGGCTTTCACTTTACTCTCATCACTAAGACGACTCTAACCACCGGGGTCATATTCCAATTGATATCTCTAGCTCATTTATTGATCTATCCCCCGGTGATCCTTATAACATGACCTACTTACACTATGCGCGACCCATGACCTAATACCACCCCGAAATGGAACTTCCAATTCCTTTGGACAGCTGCCCCTAATTATTTATCCTAGTATGGTATGGACTAATGAAGTGAGCCTATTGATTTTCATAATTTTCCTAAGTCATTAAGGCCTCTAATTAAATCATTTAATTAATCCCCTAGGTCATTTAATACCTGAAGTATGACAATTTTTAATCCACTGACCTAAGAAATTTTCCTAAGTTTTATCTTGGTAACCTATTGCTGTCTACCAAAATTTATAATTTTCCTTTGATTATTTCTATTTATTCCTTAATTAATACAAAATTCACACAATTGTCATTTTCCAAATGAAGTATAAGAAATACATTACTAAATATTCTAGGAAACTTACAGAGCTTATATAACATGAATTTAAGGCTAATGACAGAGTTTCATCAACCTCTACAATGTAATGGCCCACAAATTTCAATTCTTAATAATTTACCAAAATACCATTATAAGGTTTTAAAAATTACTGATAATTCAAAAATACTGAGAAAATTATATAAGGTTATTCATACTCAGATATATCATCAAGAAATTTTCCAAAATTTTCTACTGAGTATTTACACCAATTTGCTAATTAGGTAAAATGAGGGTAAAAAGGTAATTTCTACATAACCCTATCAAAATTCTTCAAACCGAGACATAAAAATTTTTAAGAGTTAAATCTAACATAATATTGACCTTGACAAAAATTGGGGATTTTATCTCAAAGATAGACCTATTTTTGCATTTATTTTTCAAAAGTTCAATTATTTCAAAAATTCCAAATAATGGGATTTTTGCTTCCAAAAATCTAATTATTACAATGTGGGGTATAATTCACCCTAGTGAGCCTCTGAAATCAATATCATGATTTTTGGATGTTCCAATTAGGCTTAATACACAATATATTAAAATTGGCTATTTGCACCCCAAGCCTATATATAATAAACACATGCAAGTGGATTTACCTAACATGCATTGGTCCAAATGTGCTGATATTTTTACCATGCACATGAATAGTCCCCAAGGACATGCCACCAAAGTTTGGGGCCATTTGGAGCCATAACACTGCAAATATTTCATTTATTTAATTTTGTGTATTATGAATAAACTATAGAAACAGTTTTCCCAAAAATTCCCAATTTTTGGCAGGGGCTACATATGCCCTAAACATGCATGCACCCAAACTTTGGGGCCATGTTGATTAATTCTTTGGCTTGGGCATCAAATTGAAGTTCTTCCCTTGCCTAGGACCAGTCCTAGGAAAACTGACCTACAGGGCAGTATACTGCTCCAAATTACATGCTTATGGTGGCAAATTAAAGTTAAGAGGTTAAGCTACAAATTTCATTTAAGGAGCATGACCAGGAAATGCACCTATGAGGCTTAAACTAACCATGCAATGTTACTGATTAAGTGTGACAGATTACATATATATGCTATAGTTTATAAACTTGATTTATTCACTGATGTGCACGAATCTTGAAGCATATTGGACGGGATCGGTTCATCGTCCCCAAATGGCGAACGGCCCAGATTGATTCTGGCTGGGCCACTTTTGCTAGCTAATTCCGGCCAGCTGAGCCACCACCACCGCCGGCGAATGTCGCCACCACCTTCACTGAGGTGGCGGCTAGCGGTTTCTGGCGAAGAGGCCGCCGGAATTGGCGCCTCCGACGAACCCGAGCAAGAAGTAAAACTCGGAAATTTCTCCTGAAATGCCGTCTTGCACTGCTCTGTCCATGTAAACTCTGCATCCTTCCTCGTCAAGGTCGTGAGGGGGAGTGCTATCCTCGAGAACCCCTCCACGAACTTACAAAAGTAACCTGCTAATCCCAAGAAACTGCGAATGTCGGGCGCTGTCTTCGGCTGCGGCCAATCCCTCATTGTCTCTATCTTGGCTGGATCCACTGCCAATCCAGCTCTACTGATCGTATGCCCCAAGAAGGCCACATCCTGTAGCCAGAACTGGAACTTTGAAAACTTTGCAAACATCTGGGACTCCCTCAGCCTCTGCAAAACCTGTGTCTAATGCTCTGTATGCTCCTCCTGAGTCCGGGAATAGATCAAAATATCGTCGATGAATAGAATCATGAAGCGGTCGAAGAAGGGCTCGAATACATGGTTCATTAGACTCATGAATGCAGCAGGGGCATTCATGAGCCCAATAGGGATCACCGTGAACTCGTATAACCAATAACGCGAGCTGAAAGCCGTCTTCGGGATGTCTTCCTCTCGGATGCGCAGCTGATAGTAACCGGATCTCAAATCCAGCTTAGAAAACCAGAAGGCCCCCTGAAGCTGATCAAATAACTCGTCTATCCGAGGCAGTGGATAGGTATTCCGGACCTTCAACCGGTTCAGCTCCCTGTAATCTATGCACAGCCGCAATGATCTGTCTTTCTTCTTTACAAAAAGAACTTGTGCTCCCCATGGGGACGAGCTTGGCCGCACAAATCATGAGTCCACAAGCTCCTGAAGCTGAGTCCTGAATTCTGCTAACTCTCTGGGATACATCTTGTAAGGTGCCCGGGACACTGGCCTCGCCCCCGGCACCAACTGAATCCTGAAATCTAAGTCCCGAGCTGGTGGTGTCCTGACAATTTCTCCGGGTATACATCGGAGAAATCCCGAACCACCAGGATATCATCTACAGAACTCTCTGCTACCACCATCTTGAAGCAGATGAGGTACACACCTTCCCCCTGCTCATAGGCCTTGACAGCCTGTACAGAAGATAATAATAGATAAGGGATAGGTCGGATACCTTCAATAGTAATGTAGGAGTCTCCATGCCTGATTGTGATCCTCGTAGGGGGCAGTCCATCTGGGCATAGTTCCAATGAAGTCAGGTCATGCCCAAAATCAAATCAAAGTCCGGCAATCTCAAGATCGCTGTCGGAGCTTCGAATGTCTTGACTCCTATCTCGGCCTCCATGTTGCAGCTATCCGTGGTCCGTAGCTCCGAGCTATCAGGAAGACACACCCTCATCTCTTTGTCAGGGAATATCTCCACACCCTCTAGTCCTTCAATGAAAGTGTCTGATACGAATGAGTGGGAAGCACCCGTGTCGAAGAGGGTATGTGCGGGCTTGCCGCTGATCATAACTATGCCTGAGATTTATTTGAGGTATAATGGATGTTATTTCTATGGCTTTCAAGGCACTACTAAGGTTGAAATTTCTAAATTAAAATAATTTAAGTACCTATAATCACCTCCTCGGGGTTCCTCTGCTCCGTGAGGTCTAAAGCGTATATCTGCTCCTGGTTGCGCCCTCTGCCATGATATCCCCGGCCTCGGCCTCCACCTCGTCCTCGGCCTCGGCCTCGACCATGCTGTACTGGGGCCACTGGAGGTGGTGGAGGAGGAGGTGGATGCAATCGATACGGATACTCTGATCTATTGTGCCCAGGCTGGCGGCATCCGTAACAAACTACTGGCCGATGTCCATGCTCATCCTGCATCCTTGGAGCATGCACCTGTAGAGGTGGGGGAGCTAATGCTGGAGGAGCCCCTGCTCCTTCCTGAAGTTGGGACGACGACGTCCCCCACCCCTCTTGTATCCAATAGTCCTGCCTCTCTGAGAGCCCCTGCTGCTCTCTCCTAATGCCGACCCATCATACGGTCTCTTACCTCTACCTTGCACCATCAGCTGGTCAGCTTCCAGCTTCTTTGCCATCTCGATAATCTGGGTAGACGCGCCGTGATAAATGAACAACAAATCATGCCTCAAATCGTACCCGAGTCCCCGGTAAAACCTCTTAGCATACCTCTTATCGTCAGTTTCCTGTATCCCTGCGAACCTGGCAAGGTGGGAGAACTCCCTCTGGTACTCAATCACCGATCTGCTCCCCTGCCCGAGGTTCAGAAACCTCTCCTCCAAAGCATCTCTGCCTGTAGTAGATACGAAGTGATCCAAAAATACATCGCCAAAATCCTCCCAAGATATGTCTGACAGCTCCCAGTCCGCATATGTAGAATCCCGCACTGACTTCCACCATCTCTTCGCATGAGCTTCTAGTGCAGAGGTGGCTAGAGGTACCGCCTGGCCGACCGGACAGCTGATGCCTGCCAATATCTCATGTATGGCCTCCAGCTATTCCTCCGTCTTTACAGCATCCTCTGTCCCACGGTACATCGGTGGGGACAGGCTCTTGAAGGCACTTAGCTAGCTTGACCCCGGGTTTGGTTGCGGGGCCGGGACTTGCTGGGCTTTGAAGGCTTCCAGAATCGCCGTCAAAGTCTGCCCCATCTCCGTCTATAGAAATGGAGTGGCAGCTGGAGGGGGAGGAGCCATATTTTGCAGCGCGGCGACCTGTGGAGGTTTCATAAAGGTAAGGTTAAAACAAAACTGGTCTAACTCATTGTACTTAATGGACTGTTTATGTAACTTTTTACCCATGGGCACACCACTGCTTCCGCTGCATAGTTTGTCCTCAAACTAATGCTCGCGCGGGGTGGTCCAGTGTTGTGGACTTCTTTCTCATATTATCGTTCAGTCAAGTGATACCAGTTTGTATGACCCCCTCCCCCTTACCAAGGAGGCTACCGGGTCTTATTCCCAGAACCGCTGTCTTACGATGACACTAATGCACGGGTTAATCGACAACACAACAAGCCGATTATGCCGGCTAGTACGATCATAAACCTGTAGGACAATATGAGAAAAGAAGTATAGCGGTAAAAGAAAACCACAACTAGTCCACAGTCACAGCACATATATATAATATATGAAAGGAAAATATCAGTCCAAATGAGTACAGAAATAAAATGGAGAGTAATAAGGGCGTATGCCCGGTACATCATATCAAATCTCTCTCTCAACTCTAAACAACGGAAGATATCTATCATCACCAAGTCATCCCACCTTAGGCAACTCTGCAGTAGTAGTAGTAGTCGGTGGTATCAGCTCCTCACGTCCTGCCATCTCGTCTTGCTGGTCGTACTGGTGCTCCATCTCCTCGAGCTCCTAAAAATAGTTTGGTCACCGACCATTAGTCAAAAAGACTAAGTCGTTTCCTCCACACCTTGACCCACAACTCCTAGGCACCGTGCGAGAGGACGAAGCGGAGGACAACAAGAGGTATCAAGAGTAAACAGGTGGCAGTGGCAGTAATAGTAGTTCTACTCTAGCAGTTCTATGTAAGAAGTACAAGTGCAGTAATGAAGTATAAAACTGAAGCAAGTAAGAAAAGTGCAGTACGGTAAAGTAAGTAAAGAACTGAAAGTAAGAGCAGGAAAGTAAAACTATGCTACCACTACTCTACCATCACAAATCGTACCTTAACTTATAACAATGCCCATACAAATTTATAAGTTAAGGTTTTCAGGAAATTTAACTTATCATATAAAAGAGCTCATACTAATTTATATGATTAGGATCTATGAAGCGTATGACCTAATATGAATGAATGTTTATGATGCAATGTATGCACAGGCAAGTGTAACTCACACAAAATGACTCTGTGATCACAGACCTTTAGTTCCCACTTTTTGAGAGCTAGCTTCACTCTCAGGTACCACCGTTGTGGCTACGGCAGCAGCGGAGCGGGCATCTCCACTTCTAGGCCGGTATGCACACTACCAAACCTTAGACCCCTCTCATACGCCTTTGTACACGTCCGAGGTGCACTCTAGAGTCTATGCGTACGTACTTTGTTGAAAACCCGTCAGTCTTGTTGGGTCGGGTGTGCGTTATCGTGGATCGTCCTCCAGACCGTAGTGTAAAACAACCCACTGGCCCCTCAAACCCTCACACCCGCCTGGTGCACCGTACTGCCATCGGTGTGATGAACAGCCAGTACCGCATGCCCCGCCACTAAATTTTTGCACATGCAAGTATTTCATCCCGAGCCTTCAGGTCGCAGGACCAACCTGTCCCGAATCCCTCAAACCCTACACGAGTGAGCATTTATCACAATCCCTCTAACCCTACACGGGTGAGAACGCACATTAGTTCCTTTATTCCAAATCCATCAAACCCTACATGAGCGAGAATGAACCACAATGTCCTAACCTATTAGACTACTCTTGTCTACAGATTATTATACTTAGTGATTTAAGGTTAATCCCAGGACTGCCCAGGGTATACCCGGTGAAGGGCTCTAGGGGGCACTAGGAACTACGATGAGATTACACACAAAGCTCCCTTTCTCAAGGATATTTACTTTAGTTGATGGCTACCCAAAATTCACCCTCAGCTCTCATTATTACTCTTGAGTGATCCTAATGACTTAAGGTGTTCTCATTATGGCGACGGTCTTCCGTCGGCCTCTACTCCAGTTGCTATCCAAGGGCTTGAACTTTACTCTCATCACTAAGACGACTCTACCCACCAGGGTCATATTCTAATTGATGTCTCTAGCTCATTTATTGATCTATCCCGCGGTGGTCCTTATAACATGACTTACTTATACTATGCGCAACCCATGACCTAATACCACCCCGAAATAGAACTTCCAATTCCTTGGGCAACATGCCCCTAATTATTTATCCTAGGATGGTATGGACTAATGAAGTGAGCCTATTGATTTTCATAATTTTTCTAAGTAATTAAGGCCTATAATTAAATCATTTAATTAATCCCCTAGGATTTTTAATACCTGAAGTATGACAATTTATAATCCACTGACCTAAGGAATTTTTCCTAAGTTATATCTTGGTAACATATTGCTGTCTACCAAAATTTGTAATTTTCCTTTGATTATTTCTATTTATTCTTTATTAATACAAAATTCACACAATTATTTTTTTCCAAATGAAGTATAAGGAATACATTACTAAAAATTCTAGGAAACTTACAGAGCTTATATAACATGAATTTAAGGCTAATGTCAGAGTTTCATCAACCTCTACAATGTAATGACCTACTAATTTCAATTCTTAATAATTTACCAAAATGTCATTATAAGGTTTTAAAAATTACTGAATAATCCAAAAATACTGAGAAAACTATACAAGGTTATTCATACTCAGATATATCATCAAGAAATTTTCCAAAATTTTCTACTTAGTATTTACACCAATTTGCTAATTAAGTAAAATGAGGGTAAAAAGGTAATTTCCACATAACCCTATCAAACTTTTTCAAACAGAGACATAAAACTTTTCAGGAGTTAAATCTAGCATAATATTGACCTTGACAAAAATTGGGGATTTTATCGCAATGATAGACCTATTTTTGCATTTATTTTTCAAAAGTTCAATTATTCCAAAAATTCCAAATAATGGGATTTTTGCTTCCAAAAATCCCATTATTACAATGTGGGGTATAATTCACCCTAATGATCCTCTGAAATCAATATCATGATTTTTGGATGTTTCAATTAGGCTTAATACACAATATATTAAAATTGGCTATTTGCACCCCAAACATATATATAATAAACACATGCAAGTGGATTTACCCAACATGCATTGGTCCAAATATGCTGAAAGTTTTACCATGCACATGAATAGTCCTCAAGGATATGGCACCAAATTTTGGGGCCATTTGGAGCCATAACACTGCAAATATTTCATTTATTTAATTTTGTGTATTATGAATAAAACTATAGAAACAGTTTTTCCAAAAATTCCCAATTTTTGGCAGGGGCTAAATATGCCCTAAACATGCATGAACCCAAAATTTGGGGTCATGTTGATTACTGGTTTGGCTTGGGCATCAAATTAAAGTTCTTCCCTTGCCTAGGACCAGTCCTAGGAAAACTGACCTACAGGGCAGTATACTGCTCCACATTACATGATTATGGTGGTAAATTAAAGTTAAGAGGTTAAGCTACAAATTTCATTTAAGGATCATGACAAGTAATCCCTCTAAGAGGCCTAAACTAACCATGTAATGTTACTGATTAAGTGTGACAGATTACAAACATATGTTGTTGTTTATAAACTTGATTTATTCACTGATGTGCACGAATCTTGAAGCAGATTGGACGGGATCGGTTCATCGTCCCCAAACGGCCAATGGCCTAGATTGATTCTGGCTGGGCCACTTTTTCTGGCTGATTCCGGCCAGCTGAGCCACCACCACCGCCGGCGAATGTCGCCACCACCTTCACTGAGGTGGCGGCTAGCGGTTTCCGGCGATGAGGCCGTCGGGATTGGCTCCTCCGGCGAACCCGAGCAAGAAGTAAAACTCGGAAATTTCTCATTTTCCTCTCCTGGTATCGAGCTCAATTGAGCCCGATGTCTCTCCCTAAAGATCTAGAAATCTTGCACGAGTGGAGGGGAGGCGAAACAGACCCGAATGGCGGCACAACAGCGAGGTTGGCGGCGGTTGGCAATGGATGAACTGCTCCGGCGATCTCCTGCTTAAATCCTTGATTCTCCACCAAAAGCTTTGCTCCAGGACTCGATCTCCACTCGATTCCCCTCACTGAAGATGATGGTATGATCGGTTTGAGCTGGAAGTGACTGTATAGGGAGATACAATCAATGTGAGCTCGGTTTGGGGCTTTGGAGGATTCGTCCTTGGTGCCAAGTGGCCACCATGCTGCCAAATTCCCCGGAAATCACTGAGGAGGCCAGCCAACACAATTTTGGGGCAGAAGGAACCAAGGCCAAGTGGCCTCCACCACTTTTCCTCTCTCACACCTCTTCTCTCTCCTAAAATTCCCATTTTACCCTCATGCATGTGTCCCTCTATTCAAAAACATGAGGGTAGGGGTGGTCATTGACCACTTGGGCTGGCCATGGATCAGGTTTGGTGGGCTTGGCCCAAGGGGAGTGGGCTTAGCCTTCATTTTCTTCTTTAGGTTAATTAGGTTGACTTGGGTTGACTTGGTCAACCATGATGAGTGAGCTGACCCCACTTGGTGGTCATGGGTCTAAGGGCACCACCCAACTTGGGTTGGGTCAATGTGGTGCCCTACTTGGGCTAATTGGGCCTATAGGTATAGGTTGACCAAATTAGGGCCATGGTTGACTTTGGTCAACTAGGTCAAAGGGTTGACTTAATGGCATGCCCTAGGGTCTACATAGATTGTTTTAGGGTTAGGGCAGTGTGGTGGGGTCATGGTGTGGCTAGGGTTCCTATTTAGGCTAGTTTGACCTAGTTTGACTTTGGCCCCTTAGTGGGCCCCACATGGCTACAACCCACTACCTAGGGTCAAGCCTAACTAAATTCCCTATCACCCACCCCATGCCTAACCCAATCTAAGTTGAGGGAGCCTAGAAGTAACATGGGATGTTACAAATCCCAATAAACAAGAAAATAATTTCGTCCCCAAAATTTAAGTTCAGGTGTACGGGGTTCTACTTGCAAGAATTATAAGAAGTTTTAAACGTATAAACTAAAGTATACCTGAAGTGAACAGCTCCGAGTGTTGTTCCAACCTTAGATCCCTCGGCTCCCAGGTGTGCTCCTCCTGTCCATGATTGGACCACAACACCTTCACGAGAGGGACCTTCTTCTTCCGCAACATACGGACATATGTATCATCAATCCGGATCGGCTCCAATCTGACGGATCTATCTGGTGCTATCGGACCGGCTGTAGTAGTAACATGCTGCTCCGGCCGTAGGAGAGCTCTTCGTAAGGAAGAGACATGGAAGACGTCGTGTAGGGTACCCAACTCCGGTAGCAGCTGCAGTCGGTAAGCTAAGGGGTCGATCTGCTCCAGGATCAAGTATGGCCCCATGTATCGAGGACTGAGATTCTTATGCCTCCGCACCCGAGAGACACCGTGTACCAGACGTATCTTAAAAAAAACTCTGTCTCCAGCCTGGAACTCCACCTTCTGGTGCTGAGCATCATAATACTTCGCCTTTCTGCTCTGGGACTCTAGCAGCCGATCCCTGATCAAATGAATTCGAGCCTCCGTATCCTTCACATAATCAGAACCAAGAGCCTTGGTATCCACATCCTGAACCCATGACAGTGGTGTCCGACACTTCCTTCCATAAAGTGCCTCATATGTATCCATCCTGATGCTAGCTTGGTGGCTGTTATTGTAGGAAAACTCGATCAATGCTAGCAGCCTCTCCCAAGGCTTCCTCGTATCCAATATGCATAGGCGGAGTAGATTCTCCATGGTCCGAATGGTCCGCTCGGTCTGTCCGTCGGTCTGCGGGTAGAAGGTAGTACTAAAAGTAAGCCGAGAGCCCAAGTAAGCATGCACAGCTCTCCACTCGCTCGAAGTGAACCGACCATCACGGTCCGAAACAATCGTCCTGGGGATGTCATGGTATCTGACAAACTGCTCCACGAATAATCTCACCAAAACTGCAACTGGAGCATCCTTATTGACTGGAATAAAGCGCGCTACCTTGGTCAGTTTGTCTACTATGACCCATATAGAATCATGCCCAGAGTGGGAGCAAGGTAGTCCGTGCACAAAATCCATAGCAATGTCCTCGAACTTCCACTCTGGGACTAGCAATGGCTGTAATAAACCTCCCGGGCTCTTGCATTCCGCCTTAACACGTTGGCACGTCTGACAATGTGTCACAAAGTGGGTGATCTCCATCTTCATCTCAGGCCAATACACAGTCCTCAGTAAATCTGCCCACATCTTGGTGATGCCGGGATGTACTGAATATCTCGAGCAATGCGCCTCTCTAAGTATATCATCCCGGATACTGTCCCCTGCTGGTATATAAATGCGTCCATGGAAGCGAAGGAGATCATCCTGCAACGTGTAATCCTCAACCTTGCCCATTTCCAGGGCACTGAAAATCGGCTCCAATGTAGCATGCAGCCTCTAATGCGCCATAATGCGCTACCAGATGTCATCATCACTGATCAAAGAGCTCAGGTACTCTCGATATCCAACTGGTTCGGCCTCAGAAACCATAGTAATATGCATGTCATCCATCACCTGTATCAGCTCCATAGCCATCATCCGAGGCTCCGGCCTAGAGGTTCCGACCCTCATGCTCAATGCATCTGCTACTGTGTTTGCCTTCCCCGGGTGGTAGTGAATCTGGTAATCATAGTCATAGAGGAACTCTAGCAATCTCCTCTGTCGCAGGTTTAGATCCTTCTGCGTATCGATGTACTTGAGATTCTTGTGATCTGTGAAAATATCACAATGAATCCTATACAGATAATGCCGTCATATCTTTAGTGCAAATACTACAGCCCCGAGCTCCAAATCGTGTACCGGATAGTTATGCTCGTGCTTCTTCAACTATCTCGAAGCATAAGCGATAACATGTCCGAGCTGCATCAGTACAACACCCATCCCTTCGTATGAGGCATCCATGTAAATCTGAAATCCCTCACTCCCAGATGGGAGTGCAAGGATAGGGGATGAGGTAAGTCGGTCCATCAACTCCTGAAATGCCGTCTCGCACTGCTCTGTGCATGTAAACTCTGCATCCTTCCTCGTCAAGGTCGTGAGGGGGAGTGCTATCCTCGAGAACCCCTCCACAAACTTACGATAGTAACCTGCTAATCCCAAGAAACTGCGAATGTCGGACGCTGTCTTCGGCCGCAGCCAATCCCTCATTGTCTCTATCTTGGCTGGATCCACCGCCAATCCAGCTCCACTGATCGTATGCCCCAAGAAGGCCACCTCCTGTAGCCAGAACTGGCACTTTGAAAACTTTTCATACATCTGGGACTCCATCAGCCTCTGCAAAACCTGTGTCTAATGCTCTGTATGCTCCTCTTGAGTCCGGGAATAGATCAAAATATCGTCGATGAATACAATCACGAAGCGGTCCAAGAAGGGCTCGAATACACGATTCATTAGACTCATGAATGCGGCAGGGGCATTCATGAGCCCAAAAGGCATCACTGTGAACTCGTATAACCCATAACATGAGCTAAAAGCCGTCTTCGGGATGTCTTCCTATCGGATGTGTAGGTGATAGTAACCGGATCTCAAATCCATCTTAGAAAACTAGAAGGCCCCCTGAAGCTGATCAAATAACTCGTCTATCTGAGGCAGTGGATAGGTATTCCGGAACGTCAATCGGTTCAGCTCCCTGTAATCTATGCACAGCCGCAATGATCTGTCTTTCTTCTTTACAAAGAGAATTGGTGCTCCCCATGGCGACGAGCTCGGCCGCACAAATCCTGAGTCCACAAGCTCCTGAAGCTGAGTCCTGATTTCTGCTAACTCTCTGGGAGCCATCTTGTAAGGTGCCCGGGACACTGGCCTCGCCCCCGACACCAACTGAATCCTGAAATCCAAGTCCCGAGCTGGTGGTAGTCCGGGCAATTTCTCCGGGAATACATCGGAGAAATCCCGAACCACCGGGATATCAGCTATAGAACTCTTCGCTGCCACCATCTCGAAGAATATGAGGTACACACCTTCCCCCTGCTCATAGGCCTTGATAGCCTGTACAAAAGATAATGATAGATAGGGGATAGGTCGGATACCTTCAATAGTAATGTAGGAGTATCCATGCCTGAGTGTGATCCTCTTAGAGGGGCAGTCGATCTGGGCATAGTTCCAATGAAGCCAGGTCATGCCCAAAATCAAATCAAAGTCCGGCAATCTCAAGATCGTCGCAGGAGCTTCGAATGTCTTGCCTCCTATCTCGGCCTCCATGTTGCAACTATCCGTGGTCCGTAGCTCCGAGCCATCAGGAAGACGCACCCTCATCTCTGTGTCAGGGAATCTCTCCACACCCTCTAGTCCTTCAATGAAAGTGTCTGATACGAATGAGTGGGAAGCACCCGTGGCGAAGAGGGTATGTGCGGGCTTGCCGCTGATCATAACTATGCCTGAGATTTATTTGAGGTATAATGGATGTTATTTCTATGGCTTTCAAGCACTACTAAGGTTGAAATTTCTAAATTAAAATAATTTAAGTACCTGTAATCACCTCCTCGGGGTTCCTCTACTCCGTGAGGTCCAAAGCGTATATCTGCTCCTGATTTCGTCCTCTACCATGATATCCCCGGCCTCGTCCTCCACCTCGTCCTCGGCCTCGGCCTCGACCATGCTGTACTGGGGCCACTGGAGATGGAGGAGGAGGAGGTGGATGAAATCGATGCGGATACTCCGAT
The DNA here is from genome assembly GCA_039583875.1 of Platanthera guangdongensis. NCBI lineage: Eukaryota > Viridiplantae > Streptophyta > Magnoliopsida > Asparagales > Orchidaceae > Platanthera > Platanthera guangdongensis. Next base: position 70,323,648 of record CM077152.1, read on the forward strand.
CTATTGTGCCCGGGCTGGCGGCATCCATAACAAACTACTGGGCGATGTCCATGCTCATCCTGCATCCTTGGAGCATGCACCTGTAGAGGTAGGGGAGCTAATGCTGGAGGATCCCCTGCTCCTTCTTGAAGTTGGGACGACGACGTCCCCCACCCCTCTTGTATCCAATAGTCCTGCCTCTCTGAGAGCCCCTATTGCTCTCTCCTGATGCCGACCCATCATACGGTCTCATCCCTCTGCCTTACACCATCAGCTGGTCAGCTTCCAGCTTCTTTGCCATCTCGATAATCTGGGTAGACGTACCGTGAGAAATGAACAACAAAGCCTGCCTCAAATCATACCCGAGGCCCCGGTAAAACCTCTTGGCATACCTCCCGTCATCAGTATCCTGTATTCTTGCGAACCTGGCAAGGTGGGAGAACTCCCTCTGGTACTCAATCACCGATCTGCTCTCCTGCCTGAGGTTCAGAAACCTCTCCTCCAAAGCATCTCTGTCTGTAGTAGATACGAAGTGATCTAAAAATACATCGCCAAACTCCTCAAAAGATATGTCTGATAGCTCCCAGTCCGCATATGTAGACTCCCGCACTGACTTCCAGCATCTCTTCACATGAGCTTCTAGTGCAGAGTTGGCTAGAGGTACCGCCTGGCCAACCGGGCAGCTGATGCCTGCCAATATCTCATGTATGGCCTCCAGCCATTCCTCCATCTTTACAGCATCCTCTGTCCCACGGTACATCGGTGGGGACAGGCTCTTGAAGGCACTTAGCCAGCTTGACCCCGGGTTTGGCTGCGGGGCCGGGAGTTGCTGGGCTTTGAAGGCTTCTAGAATCGTCGTCAAAGTCTGCCCCATCTCCGTCTATAGAAATGGAGTGGCAGTTGGAGGGGGAGGAGCCATATTTTGCGGCGCGGCGACCTGTGGAGGTTTCATAAAGGTAAGGTTAAAACAAAACTGGCCTAACTCATTGTACTTAATGGACTGTTTATGTGACTTTTTACCCATGGGCACACCACAGCTTCTGCTGCATAGTTTGTCCGCAAACTAATGCTCGCGCGGGGTGGTCCAGTATTGTGGACTTCTTTCTCATATGATTGTTCGGTTAAGTGATACCAGTTTGTATGACCCCCTCCCCCTTACCAAGGAGGTTACCGGGTCGTATGCCCAGAACCGTCGTCTTACGGTGACACTAATGCACGGGTTAGTTGACACCGCAACACGCCGATTATGCCGGCTAGTATGATCATAAACCTGTAGGACAATATGAAAAAAGAAGTATAACGGTAAAAGAAAACCACAACTAGTCCACAGTCACAACACATATATATAATATATGAAAGGAAAATATCAGTCCAAATGAGTATAGAAATAAAATGGAGAGTAATAAGGGCTTATGTCCGGTACATCATATCAAATCTCTCTCTCAACTATAAACAGTGGAAGATATCTATCATCACCAAGTCATCCCACCTGAGGTAACTCTGCAGTAGTAGTAGTAGTCGGTAGTATCAGCTCCTCACGTCCTGCCATCTCGTCCTGCTGGTCGTACTGGTGCTCCATCTCCTCGAGCTCCTAAAAATAGTTTGGTCACCGACCATTAGTCAAAAAGACTAACTCGTTTCCTCCACACCTCGCCCCGCAACTCCTAGGAACCGTGCGAGAGGACGAAGCAGAGGATAACAAGGGGTATCAAGAGTAAACAGGTGGCAGTGGCAGTAATAGTAGTTCTACTCTAGCAGTTCTATGTAAGAAGTACAAGTGCAGTAATTGTTGGGTATTGTATCCACAACGTACCTGATTTGAAGAAGCCCCTGAACAAGCTAAGGTAAATAGACAATGTATTTGATGAAATCTTTTAAGTTATGCTTGCAGTTATTCCACGCTAAGTACACACCAATGTCAGGGTGCAGTAGGTCAATATACACGGGTCTGCGCGACGTAATCCCTCGTTGAGCAGATCAGTGTGTTGGCTTACGTGTACTCTCTTTATTGGAGTGTACTTATTTTCAAGTACAGGGTTGTGATAATGCAAGAGCAGACAAGGAGCAAGGATGTGTCAAAGAGCAGCTCATGGGTGGAAAGACGAAAAATCGTCTAAGTAATAATCGACTAGAATCACTAAGTGATTCTCGCCGATTCGGCGAGAATCACTAGTGATTCTCACTGAATCATCGAGAATCACTGGCTGATTCTCGCCGTCTCTATCCGGCTAAATCAGAGCGTGCAAATCTGTTGCTAAGTCAAAATCGTCGAGAATCACTGGCTGATTCTCGCCGAATCTTTGACTGATGATAGTCGAGCTCCAGTGCTATAACTTCTTCGACGAGAATCACCTTCGATTCTCGCCGATTTTGCCTTAGGCGAATTTCTGAAGCACGCTGGACCGGATCAAATGTTAAGGCGCTGTTTTGAACCGGTTTAGGGTTTCTTCTGGTGGGACCCACAACGGTCATAAAGAAGTATTCTACTGTATAAATACTCGCGTATTTTTGAACAGTCGATCAAGAAATTTGAAAAGAAAAATCCGAGCCGCCGACGTGACCTAGATCGTGAAACTTGCTCCGCCGTCGTCGCCGCTTGTGCCAGTTGATCGCCGTCTTTGATTGTGGTTTCTTCCAGATCTCCCGGTGACAGAAGCTCAGCCAAGCACAGCGTCTCACGCGTCTAACCAGAGATCCTTTGTCTCTTGATTCATAGATCGGGAAAACCTTCCCCTTCCGAATCGATCGAGACGATCGATCCTAGTGTGACCGTTAGAAGACCTTGCTAGCTTTGCTACAAAAGTTGAATCTCCAAAGTACAGCAGCAGCACTCCGTTGTCGCCGCCGATCCCGAGAACCAAGCCGCCGCCCTTCTTGCCTCCGCCGGTTTCGGGAGAGATTCTCTCTAAGTGAGATTTAGGGTTGTGGACTCTTCGTTGACTTCAAGAACACGTCGTCGAACGAAGAGGGACACCTTATTCTCCATAAGTAGTTTGTATTTCTAATACACTCCAATTTCTATTTTGTTGTAAAGGAACGTTGGTTCCTATTTGTAAGGGTTGGGTGCAACCCGGGTGTGGGAGTGGTGACTCCAACGTGTGGAAGGGTTCCTTTCGTTAGTGCAAGGATTGGATTTCAATCCCGTTGGTGAAGTGACCGAGTCATCCCTGGTTGGGAGATAGGTCGAAGGGGAAAAGTGGACGTACCCAAATCGGGGAACCACTATAAATTGCTTGTGTCCTTTCTGTGTTGTGTTTTTTGTTTTCGTGTGCAGGTATGATTTTAATTCCGCAAAAACGCTGCAAGACACCTATTCCCCCCCCCCCCCATAGGTGAAGGTAGTTGACACTAAGTGGACTTTCAAGTGGTATCAGATCCAGGTTACTCAACAAATAGGTTAACGCCTTGAGTAAGTTCCTGCCACTAGTGTCAAGAAGAAGGCAGAGTTCTACTATGGACGGACTCAAGTACACAGGCAAGATCCCAATGTGCACTAGGCTAAACTTTCCTATCTGGAAGGAAAGGATTAGGTTCTACATGGAAGCGGTCGATCCCCGACTCTTCATGATCGTGGAGGAGGGACCTTATGTCCCCACTAAGGCCTCCACCATTGATCCTACCAAGAAAGTGCCAAAGAAAATTTCTGAAATGGACAAGGACAAGATGGTGTTGGTGGGACTTGACAAGAAGGCGCAGAACATTCTGGTCAGCGCGGTCGATGACTCAATGATGCAGAACTTCTGCAACTACAGGACAGCAAAGGAGATCTGGCACTGCCTGATTATCCTAATGGAGGGCACTGATGAAGTGAGGGATGATCGGAGATACCTCCTGAAACAGAAATATGAGGCCTTCAGACAAGGGCCTAAGGAAGAGATCGAAGTCACCTTCGAGAACTTCCTCAAGATTGCCAATGCCCTCAAAGGATATGGAAGAGTGTTCATTGATGGTGAACTTAATGATAAATTCCTTAGGTCCCTTACTACGGAATGGGACACAAAGATCTGCGCCATCCGAGAGTTTGGCAGACTTGCTAAAACAGACCCACAAATTCTGTTTGGGAAGATGATGTCCTATGAGCTTCAACTGAACAGCAGGAAAGCAGAAGAAGAAGAAGAGAAGGCTGCAGCCAAGGAAAAGGCTGTGGCCCTAAAATCCATTCACTCCAGGAAGGGCAAAGGTGCAGTTTCATACCGTGTCGGGAAAAAGGATGAGGAGGAGGACTCCGAGCCATGCTCCTCCAGCTCAGAGTTGTCTGAGGAAAATTTCTCCCTCATCTCCCGAGAATTCAAGAAGTTCCTCAAGATGAGGAATCAAAGAAAGAGAGACGGCTCCTCCTCCAGGCATCAGAAGAAAAATATTCTTCTGACAGGTATGCTTCTAAACCGAACAAACATCGCTCCTCTAACATTATTTGTTTTGGATGCAATATGCCAGGACACGTCGTGGCCGACTGCCACCAAGGCAAGAGAGAAAAGGGAAGGGAGAGGAGCACAAGTCCTCTAGAGATAAGAAGAAAGAGAGGAGCTACATCGCCAAAAAGCCAAAGACACTGAGTGAGTCTGATTCCTCAGACTCCCGTGATGATGAGGAAGCCTACTTCGGGCCGGTGGGTCGCTCCGACTCAGAAGGAGAATGCCCCCCATTTACTGGGAAGGTAAAAGCTCACACCCCTCTCTCCGACTCTGAATCTGATCCTGAGTCTCAGGATGATGACCCTGAGGATAGCCCTTCGGCCCGTGAAGCGGAGCTCCTCGAGAAGTATGAGCTTCTGCTCAACACTTTCGAGGAGTGCCGTAAGAGATTGAAGGCTGAGAAAAAGGAAGTGAAATTCCTTAAGGGTGAGAGTGTCTCCCTAAGGGAAGAGATCACCAGTTTGATCTCTCTCCGACAGGAGCACCTAGACCTGACTTCAAAGCATTCAGAGTCTCTTAAGCTCCTTGATCTTAAGCAGGAGGAAGTCGATAAGTTGGAAGAACAACTTGCGGCAGAAAGGAAGATCGTCAAGAGCTTCTCTATGCCAAAAACAGTTATTCCATTAGTTGATACCTTCTCTGCTCAGGACAAAGGAGCTGGCTTGGGGCATATAGGGGTATCTGGTTCCTCATCCAGGAGAAACAAGAACCAGAGAAAGAATAAGGCTGCCAAGAAGGCGTCTGCTGCTGAAAAGGGAAAGGCCCCACTCAGTCCTGTTGCGTTCAGAAAGCCTATCTTTCCCTGCAACCAACATGACTTTGAGTCAACCTTTGGTCATCATTTCCGGCCCTCGGTTGCAAAGCCAAAGTGCCGATATGATGGTTGGACTTTTCCCCGCAACTTCGGTGAGAGTGTCTTCAAGGCACCTTATGAGGAAATCCACAAGAGAAATTATGGTCAATTCTCTAGCGGCCATAATAGAAAGCAAACACCAAAAGACAAGCCTGTTATACTGAAGGAACAGAAGGTGAAGAAGTCATGTGACTGCAATCACTATGATGCCTCCACCTCCAGATCCAAGGCCCCGGCTGTACCCACCATTCCCAGGGTAAAGCAGGAGCCTAGGAAGAGGTACAACAGATTTGACTGTTGGTGTTGTGGCAAAGTCGGTCACTTTGCCGTGGATTGTTGGTTTAATCCGAGGTATAACGAGACTCCTTATGTTAGCAATGCGAGGCCGACCACTCGTAGGGTTAACCACCCGAGGGGGAGTATGCTAACCAAGAATCTAGGACCCAAGTTCGATTGGGTTCCTAAGGGAAATTAATTTTCTTTTGCAGGAATGTCCAAAGGCCACCAAAACTCCAATATGGTACTTGGACAGTGGATGCTCCCGGCATATGACTAGGACAAGAAGCCTGTTGCGTGATTACACTCCAGTCGAGAATGGACCCAAAGTCATCTTTGGGGGGTCAGATCGAGGAGTCACCAGAGGTTACGGTATGATTTCCAACGGTATAATCTCTATCACCGACGTGGCTTATGTTGAAGGGTTAAACCATAACCTGATCAGTGTAAGTCAGTTATGTGATAAAGGTTATGAAACTAAGTTCTGCAAGGATAAATGTCTTATAATATCATGTGCCTCTTCTGAGACGGTATTATCAGGCATTAGCAGCAGAAATATCTTCTGCTTAGATTTTCTTAGCTTAGATTCATCTACCCCTGTATGCCTAGTAGCAAAAGGCAGTGCATCTCTTTGTGAACAATGACACAAGAGATTGTCACATATTAATTACAAGATAATTAATATGCTATTTTCCAAAGATTTAGTGAGGGATGCTCCCATTATTAAGTGTATCAAAGATAGTCCCTGTCCTGCATGCCAGATGGGCAAACAGACTCAGGCTACCTTTAAGGGCATCTCAAACAAAGACTCCTCCAGATGTCTTTATCTTCTGCACATGGACTTGTTTGGTCCAATGCAAGTTCATAGCTTAGGAGGGAAGTCTTATACGCTCGTGATTGTAGATGATCACTCTCGGTTTACCTGTGTGTTCTTTTTAAAACGCAAGTCTGATACATTTGACATCTTCACCAGCTTTGTCAAGCAGATCCAGAACGAACTTAACTGCTCAGTGGTCAAAATCAGAAGTGACCATGGAACAGAGTTCGAGTCTGGTGCTATGACAGAGTTCTGTGAAGAACTTGGTATCTTTCATGAGTTTTCCTCCCCGCGCACTCCTCAACAAAACGGAGTCGCGGAGAGGAGAAATAGAACACTCATTGAAGCCTGCACGACAATGTTGAATGACGCTTCACTCCCAGAATACTTCTGGGCTGAGGCGGTCAATACGGCTTGTCATGTTCAAAACTGGGCATTGATCAACAAAAGTCATCGTAAGACGCCCTACGAACTACTAAAAGGCAGGAAACCAACCATGTCCCATTTGAGGATCTTTGGTTGCAGATGTTATGTACTGAATAATGGGAAGTACCCGCGTACTAAATTTGGTGAAAAATGCTTCGAAGGCATATTCATGGGCTATAGTACCCACATTCGGGCATATAGGGTCTTCAATAAGAAAACCCTAGTGGTAGAAGAATCAATTAATGTTGTATTTGATGAAGGAAGCTTGCTTAACAGCAATTCTTCCAGCGGTATTCTTGAAGATGCAGGTGCACGACTTGAACAGCAAAGTCTCGATGAGACCGCTAAAGATGAAACTCCTAAGTACGTCAAAGTTTCCACCTCAACGTCAACTGGGAATGTTGAAGATCAAAATGGAGCAAATCTCTTAGAAGAAGGAGAAGCCCAAGAAGTAGTCGAAGCTCCAAACGCCAAACTTCTAGAGCTCCGGCACGTGAGGGATCATCCTAGAGATCAGATCATCGGATATCCTCGTGACGGTGTCAGAACTCGAAGAGGTACTATTAACGAGATTTTGCATCTTAGCTTCCCGTCACAGGTTGAGCCAAAGAAGTTCGACGAGGCGAACAAAGATGCGGCATGGATTTTGGCCATGCAAGATGAACTGCATCAATTCAAACGATGCAACGTTTGGACGCCGGTTCCCAGACCACAAGCAGAATGTGATTGGCACCAAGTGGATCTTCAGAAACAAACTGGATGAACATGGTGTCATCATAAAGAACAAGGCCAGGCTGGTGGCTCAAGGTTACAGACAGGAGGAGGGGATTGACTTCGACCAGACCTTTGCACCAGTGGCAAGGCTCGAGGCAATCAGATTGTTCCTGGCGTATGCTTCACACAAAGGATTCACAGTCTATCAAATGGATGTGAAATCAGCATTCTTGAACGGAGACCTGAAAGAGGAAGTATATGTCGCTCAGCCCCCAGGTTTTGTCAATCCTACTTATCCCAATCATGTATATTTTCTTAATAAAGCTCTATATGGTTTAAAACAAGCTCCACGAGCTTGGTATGACACTTTATCTAGTTTTCTTCTTGAGAACAAGTTCTCTAGAGGTAAAATAGATAAGACATTGTTTCTCAGGGAAGTCAAAGGCAAGATTTTGCTGGTGCAAATCTATGTCGATGACATTATATTCGGCTCAACGGACAACAATCTTTGCAAAACGTTTCTAAACTTATGCAAGGAAAGTTTGAAATGAGCAGTATGAGAGAGCTAAAGTATTTTTTGGGACTTCAAGTGAAACAGTCTGAGGATGGAATCTTCATCTCTCAGACAAAGTTCACAAATGAACTCCTCAAGAAATTCGGTATGGAGAATGCAACCTCTATGAGGACTCCAATGGGATCCACTATGTCTCTGGATAAGGATGAGAAATGTAAACCTTTCGATGAAACCAAATACAGAAGCATCATTGGATCCCTGCTCTACCTTACTGCCAGTAGACCGGATATCATGTTCTCCACATGTGTCTGTGCCAGATATCAGGTGAACACTAAGGAATCTCACTATGTCGCTGCAAAGCGAATTCTAAGATACCTTAAAGGTACTCCCAATCATGGCTTGTGGTACCCGAGAAACAATGATGTCGAGCTAATAGGTTTTTCAGATGCTGATTTTGCAGGGAGTAGGGATGACAGGAAAAGCTCTTCCGGGACGTGTCAATTCCTCGGAAGAAGGCTTATCTCATGGAACAGCAAGAAGCAGAATTGTGTAGCAACCTCCAAAGCAGAGTCTGAGTACATCTCGGCAGGCAGCTGTTGCGCACAACTCCTATGGATCAGAAACCAGTTAGCCGACTACGACCTTCAGTTCAAGGAAGTACCAATGTACTGCGAATCCTCCAGTGCAATTGCAATTGCCAACAATCCGGTATCGCACAGCAGAACGAATCATATTGAAGTGCGCTACAACTTCATTCGGGAGCACGTGGAGAACAAGGACATCTCTCTCTGTTATGTCCCCACGGACAAGCAGATTGCAGATATTTTCACATAGCCCTTAGACGAAGCCAAGTTCAGTCTTTTCAAAACTGAATTGGGGATGCTAAATTATGAGTAATGAAGACTACAGAAGCTCCATGCTCGTGCATCTAGGGGGAGCCTCTGCCAGGAACTCAAGTGTGAGCACAGGTGCAAGAACTGAGGGGGAGCAAGGGGTCAAATGCAATCGACCCAGATTTGTAGAAGCCGAAAAGGGGGAGATTACCCTCTCGGCTAAGGCTAAGGTGGCTCCAAGTTAACTCTCAAGAAATTGGTATTGGTAATGAATATCTCTCTCAACTCTCAAGAAATTGGTATTGGTAATGAATATCTCTGTCAACTCAATTTTAAGTTTATGATTTTCATTCCCATACGCTCTATTCACCTTAGCTTGTAGGGTTTAGGTTTCTTCAAATAGGGGGAGATTGTTGGGTATTGTATCCACAACGTACCTGATTTGAAGAAGCCCCTGAACAAGCTAAGGTAAATAGACAATGTATTTGATGAAATCTTTTAAGTTGTGCTTGCAGTTATTCCACGCAAAGTACACACCAATGTCAGGGTGCAGTACGTCAATATACACGGGTCTGCGCGACGTAATCCCTCGTTGAGCAGATCAGTGTGTTGGCCTACGTGTACTCTCTCTATTGCAGTGTACTTATTTTCAAGTACAGGGCTGTGTTAATGCAAGAGCAGACAAGGAGCAAGGATGGGTCAAAGAGCAGCTCATGGGTGGAAAGACGAAAAATTGTCTAAGTAATAATCGACTAGAATCACTAAGTGATTCTCGCCGATTCGGCGAGAATCACTAGTGATTCTTGCCGAATCATCGAGAATCACTAGCTGATTCTCGCCGTCTCTATCCGGCTAAATCAGAGCGTGCAAATCTGTCGCTAAGTCAAAATCGTCGAGAATCACTGGCTGATTCTCGCCGAATCTTTGACTGATGATAGTCGAGCTCCAGTATTATAACTTCTTCGACGAGAATCACCTTCGATTCTCGCCGATTTTGCCTTAGGCGAATTTCTGAAGCACGCTGGACCGGATCAAATGTTAAGGCGCTGTTTTGAACCGGTTTTAGGGTTTCTTCTGGTGGGACCCACAACGGTCATAAAGAAGTATTCTAATGTATAAATACTCGCGTATTTTTGAACAGTCGATCAAGAAATTTGAAAAGAAAAATCCGAGCCGCCGACGTGACCTAGATCGTGAAACTTGCTCCGCCGCCGTCGCCGCTCGTGCCAGTTGATCGCCGTCTTTGATCGTGGTTTCTTCCAGATCTCCCAGCGACAGAAGCTCAGCCAAGCACAGCATCTCACGCGTCTAACCAGAGATCCTTTATCTCTTGATTCGTAGATCGGGAAAACCTTCCCCTTCTGAATCGATCGAGACGATCGATCATAGTGTGACCGTTAGAAGACCTTGCTAGCTTTGCTACGAAAGTTGAATCTCCAAAGTACAGCAGAAGCACTCCGTTGTAGCCGCCGATCCCGAGAACCAAGCCGCCGCCCTTCTTGCCGCCGCCGGTTTCGGGAGAGATTCTCTCTAAGTGAGATTTAGGGTTGTGGACTATTCGTTGACTTCAAGAACACGTCGTCGAATGAAGAGGGACACCTTATTCTCCATAAGTAGTTTGTATTTCTAATACACTCCAATTTCTATTTTGTTGTAAAGGAACGTTGGTTCCTATTTGTAAGGGTTGGGTGCAACCCGGGTGTGGGAGTGGTGACTGCTACGTGTGGAAGGGTTCCTTCTGTTAGTGCAAGGATTGGATTTCAATCCCGTTGGTGAAGTGACCGAGTCGTCCCTGGTTGGGAGATAGGTCGAAGGGGGAAAGTGGACGTACCCAAATCAGGGAACCACTATAAATTGCTTGTGTCCTTTCTGTGCTGTGTTGTTTTGTTTTCGTGTGCAGGTACGATTTTAATTCCGCAAAAACGCTGCAAGACACCTATTCTCCCCCCCCATAGGTGAAGGTAGTTGACACTAAGTGGACTTTCAGTAATGAAGTATAAAACTGAAGTAAGTAAGAAAAGTGCGTACGGTAAAGTAAGTAAAGAATTGAAAGTAAGAGCAGGAAAGTAAAACTATGCTACCACTACTCTACCATCACAAATCGTACCTTAACTTATAACAATGCCCATACAAATTTATAAGTTAAGGTTTTCAGGAAATTTAACTTATCATATAAAAGAGCCCATACTAATTTATATGATAAGAATCTATGAAGCGTATGACCTAATATGAATGAATGTTTATGATGCAATTTATGCATAGGCAAGTGTAACTCACACACAACAACTCTGTGATCACAGACCTTTAGTTCCCACTTTTTGAGAGCTAGCTTCACTCTCGGGTACCACCGCTGTGGCTACGGCAGCAACGGAGCGGGCATCTCCACTTCTAGGCCAGTATGCACACTACCAAACCTTAGACCCCTCTCATATGCCTTTGTACACGTCCAAGGTGCACTCAAGAGTCAATGCGTACGTACTTTGCTGACAACCCGTCAGTCTTGTTGGGTCGGGTGTGCGTTATCGGGGATCGCCCTCCAGACCGCAGTGTAAAATAACCCACTGGCCCCTTAAACCCTCACACCCCCCGGGTGCACCGTACTGCCATCAGTGTGATAAACATCCAGTACCGCATGCCCCGCCACTAAATTTTGCACATGCAAGTATTTCATCCCGAGCCTTCAGCTCGCAGGACAAACCTGTCCTGAATCCCTCAAACCCTACACGGGTGAGCATTTATCACAATCCCTCCAACCCTACACGGGTGAGAACGCACAATAGTTCCTTTATTCCAAATCCCTCAAACCCTACATGGGCGAGAATGAACCACAATGTCCTAACCTATTAGACTACTCTTGTCTACGGATCATTATACTTAGTGATTTAAGGTTAATCCCAGGACTGCCCAGGGTATACCCGGTGAAGGGCTCTCGGGGGCACTAGGAACTATGATGGGATTACGCACAAAGCTTTCTTTCTCAAGGATATTTACTTTAGTTGATGGCTACCCAAAATTCACCCTCATCTCTCATTATTATTCTTGAGTGATCCTAATGACTTAAGGTGTTCTCAGTAGGGCGACGGTCTTCCGCCGGCCTCTACTCCAGTTGCTACCCAAGGGCTTGCACTTTACTCTCATCACTAAGACGACTCTACCCACCAGGGTCATATTTCAATTGATGTCTCTAGCTCAGTTATTGATCTATCCCCCGGTGGTCCTTATAACATGACCTACTTACACTCTACGCAACCCATGACCTAATAACACCCCGAAATGGAACTTCCAAATCCTTTGGCAACTTGCCCCTAAGTATTTATCCTAGGATGGTATGTACTAATGAAGTGAGCCTATTGATTTTCATAATTTTCCTAAGTCATTAGGGCCTCTAATTAAATCATTTAATTAATCCCCTAGGTCATTTAATACCTGAAGTATGACAATTTTAATCCACTGACCTAAGGAATTTTTCCTAAGTTATATCTTGGTAACATATTGCTGTCTGCCAAAATTTATAATTTTCCTTTGATTATTTCTATTTATTCCTTAATTAATACAAAATTCACACAATTGTTATTTTCCAAATGAAGTATAAGGAATACATTACTAAAAATTCTAGGAAAATTACAGAGCTTATATAATATGAATTTAAGGCTAATGTCAGAGTTTCATCAACCTCTACAATGTAATGACCTACCAATTTCAATTCTTAATAATTTACCAAAATGTCATTATATGGTTTTAAAAATTACTGATTAATCCAAAAATACTGAGAAACTTATACAAGGTTATTCATACTCAGATATATCATCAAGAAATTTTTCAAAATTTTCTACGGAGTATTTACACCAATTTGCTAATTAAGTAAAATGAGGGTAAAAAGGTAATTTCCACATAACCCTATCAAAATTTTTCAAACAGAGACATAAAACTTTTCAGGAGTTAAATCTAACATAATATTGACCTTGACAAAAATTGGGGATTTTATCTCAATGATAGACCTATTTTTGCATTTATTTTTCAAAAGTTCAAGTATTCCAAAAATTCCGAATAATGAGATTTTTGCTTCCAAAAATCCCATTATTACAATGTGGGGTATAATTCACCCTAATGAGCCTCTGAAATCAATATCATGATTTTTGGATGTTCCAATTAGGCTTAATACACAATATATTAAAATTGGCTATTTGCACCCCAAGCCTATATATAATAAACACATGCAAGTGGGTTTACCCAACATGCAATGGTCCAAATATGCTGAAAGTTTTACCAGACACGCGAATAGTCCCCAAGGACATGCCACCAAAGTTTGGGGACATTTGGAGTCATAACACTGCAAATATTTCATTTATTTAATTTTGTGTATTATGAATAAAACTATAGAAACAGTTTTCCCAAAAATTCCCAATTTTTGGAAGGGGCTAAATATGTCCTAAACATGCATGCACCCAAATTTTGGGGCCATGGTGATTACTGCTTTGGCTTGGGTATCAAATTGAAGTTCTTCCCTTGCCTAGGACCAGTCCTAGGAAAACTGACCTATATGGCAGTATACTGGTCCACATTACATGATTATGGTTGCAAATTAAAGTTAAGAGGTTAAGCTACAAATTTCATTTAAGGGTCATGACCAGGAAATGCCTCTAAGAGGCCTAAACTAACCATGTAATGTTACTGATTAAGTGTGACAGATTACATATATATGTTGTAGTTTATAAACTTGATTTATTCACTGATGTGCACGAATCTTGAAGCATATTGGACGGGATCGGTTGATCGTCCCCAAACGGCCAACGGCCCAGATTGATTCTGGCTGGGCCACTTTTGCTGGCTGATTCCGGCCAGCTGAGCCACCACCACCGTCGGCGAATGTCGCCACCACCTTCACTGAGGTGGCGGCTAGCGATTTCCGACGATGAGGCCGCCAGAATTGGCTCCTCCGGCGAACCCGAGCAAGAAGTAAAACTTAGAAATTTCTCATTTTCCTCTCCTGGTATCGAGCTCAATTGAGCCCGATGTCTCTCCCTAAAGATCTAGAAATCTAGCACGAGTAGAGGGGAGGAGAAACGGACCCGAATGGCGGCACAGCGGCGAGTTTGGCGGCGGTTGGCCATGGATGAGCTGCTCCGGCGATCTCCTGCTCAAATCCTAGATTCTCCACCAAAAGCTTTGCTCCAGGACTCGTTCTCCACCCGATTCCCCTCACTGAAGATGACGGTGTGATCGATTTGAGCTGGAAGTGACTGTATAGGGAGATACAATCAAGGTGAGCTCGGTTTGGGGTTTTGGAGGCTTCGTCCTTGGTGCTAAGTGGCCCCCATGCTGCCAAATTCCTTGGAAATCACTGAGGAGGCCAGCCAGCACAATTTTGGGGCAGAAGGAACCAAGGCCAAGTGGCCTCCACCACTTTTCCTCTCTCACACCTCTTCTCTCTCCTAAAATTCCCATTTTATCCTCATGCATGTGTCCCTCTATTCAAAAACCTGAGGGTAGGGGTGGTCATTGACCACTTGGGCTGACAATGGATCAGGTTTGGTGGGCTTGGCCCAAGGGGGAGTGGGCTTAGCCCTCATTTTCTCCTTTAGGTTAATTAGGTTGACTTGGTCAACCATGATGTGTGGGCTGACCCCACTTGGTGGTCATGGGTCTAAGGGCACCACCCAACTTGGGTTGGGTCAATGTGGTACCCTACTTGGGCTAATTGGGCCTATAGGTATAGATTGACCAAATTAGGGTCATGGTTGTCTTTGGTCAACTAGGGTCAAAGGGTTGACCTAATGGCATGCCCTAGGGTCCACTTAGATTGTTTTAGGGTTACGGCAGTGTAGTGGGGTCATGGTGTGGCTAGGGTTCCTATTTAGGCTAGTTTGACATAGTTTGACTTTGGCCCCTTAGTGGGCCTCACATGGCTACAACCCAATACCTAGGGTCAAGCCTAACTAAATTCCCTATCACCCACCCAATGACTAATCCAATCTAAGTTGAGGGGCCTAGAAGTAACATGAGATGTTACAAAATTGACCCCTAAAGAAGTCTACACCAAAATACTTAGACATTGTTCTGGTTATATTCTTGGAATGGGGCCGGGACCAAGACCATCAGAGAGTGGCCATACTAATATACAACATCTAGAAGAAAAAATTCGAGCTAAAGTAGAAGCGAAGATGACGACACATTTGCAAGAGATGGATGATCTAATTAAACAAAGCTTTGACACTAGGGTATTGCCTCTCTTAGAACAAAGACAATTTGAGGATCAAGCAGACAGCATTAATTGACATGTAGACTCTAATTTAGTCTTTACCTTGCCACTTTAAAATACACAAGTATGTTTTAATTTTAATACATAGTATTTGATAATGTTTTCGTAAATTTCTTATTAATTATCTAACACTTTGCTTGATGTATTAACTTGTAGGTATTGGTGGAGCTTTGGAGCAATTTTCTTTCTTTTTATCTTGTCATAAAAAATCTCTAAGAATGCTTGCTTTTGCTTCTAGATTTTTATTTTTGATTTGAAAACTTACAATTTGTTTCTACTTTTACTATATTGTTGAAACTCTATTCAAGCATAAAAAACTCTATGAATTTGTATTTAGTTTATTAAATTGTGGTTTGAATGTTGTGATTTTTTTGTCCATTGAAACTTGCACTTATCTCCATTTTTTTGCAAGTTGTGTTTGGTTTTATTATTTTTTAGTGATGTGCTGAATGTCTAAAGACGGATACCAAGAAGAGCTTTTTTAGTTCAAGCTTGTGAAATATTATCCGGAGAATGGAAGCAAGTCATATACATTTAATGGCACCACACTCCAATTTATTTGTGTTGAGTTAAAATTATTGATTCAAAAGTTAGCAATCTTTACAAATTAAAGTTAGAAGTGTACGTGACATGCATATTTTAGTTATTCCTGCGATATGTTTTTTAGTGAAATCTTGCTTAGTAGTCCAGATATCTGATGAAATATTTCATAGATTTGATGATACCAATCATGTAGCTAAAAAGAAATAATATATTGATCATATCATGGAAATAGTACACTGGATGGTTTTTAAGCCTTTCAAGGTTAACAATTTCCGTAGTTGAAATTCAGCATTACCTATCCAGAGGCCCCAAATCTGGTGAAATTAGCAAACTGGCACCCAGTTCGCTGCTTTTCATCAGACTGGCGTCTCTGGATAGGTAAAGCTGAAAAATCAGTGTACTGGGCTCCTAGTCTGCTGAATTTCAACAGACTGGGCGCCCAGTCTGCTGTTTCAATTTTTATTCTTATGTTTATAGTTAAATGATTAAGCTGATAAATTATTATAGATACAAAAAAGAATTGACAATGACAGACAAGGACAATCTGGACTGCTTCATGCAACACCAAAAACATCATTTGATATTAATTTTGTGCATCATTCTTTAATCTGTTCCATTTTTCAAGTTGGTGCTTGAAAAAAATATTAATTTATGACAGCAATTTGATCTTTTTCTTCATAGGTTACACCTGAAATCCAAAGGGAAATGAAGAATAGCCGACGTAGAAGCCGGAAAGAGTATGGAATAATATTTTTTTAAACCTGTTTATCATTCTTATTTTGCAAATACAATAATGGTAGATTTCATGTTAAAATTCGGGAATTTGATGACTTTTGTTATCAGATACTGTTGTCATTATGGCTATGTAAACTATGGAGCAATTTGGATTCAGGTCCTAATTAATAATAAAGGTTAGACAACAACACATGCCTCCATAGCCACACTACATTCTACTCTCGCTGCCATCTACACTGAAAGTAGATGTATATATTATTAATACATGATCATATGCATAATCTTATGTGTGACCTTTGCTTGATAACAATAAATTAATGCATGTGATCTGGCATGTGATAACTAATATTGAATGCATTATAATCCATGAATGTGTATTATTCAAGCAGCCGTATTATTATGCATTATATTTAGTATTATGTTATATAGAGAAATAGTTGGAAATGAGGGGCGCCTCTGCCCCCGGCCTCCCAAGCCCCCACTATAAGCCATGGACATGGATTTAGGTTAGCTAGAAAGAAGAGTAGGAGATACTCTCCACCCCCACAATTTAGGAGAGGTCCTCCTCCTTCTCCTCCTCTTGCAGTAGGATCAGCACGAAGTGTTTCACAATCTCAAAGGTCTACAACTTCTCATCATTCTAGGCCATCTCATAGCAGCAGTTGAAAGTGTTCAGTTGTCAACCTAAATCACCTAGAGGGGGGTGAATATGTGAGTTGTGCGTCTTTTGCGGAATAAACAATTTCGAGATCTAAGCACACAATTATCAACCAAGCAATCACAGACGACAAAAGATCTATAGTAGTTCCCCAATCTTGGGTACATCCACTTTCCCTGACCGATCTAGCAAAGCACTAGACTCGGCTACTCCACTATCTCGGATTGAAAACCAATCCTACGCCTCGGAACAACGTTCCTACAATCTCGATCCACAACACGGATCTACACTCAAAAGATAAAACTTCCTACAACTCGGAGACAAAAAGCTCCTACACTCGGAGAGAAATCTCCTACAAGGATGAAATTTAGAGTATATGAAAATACAAACATATTTATTTCACAGATCTGAAAGTCTCGGCCAAGGTCTTCCTCTTAATCTTCAAGGCTTTCTCAGAAACTATTGAAGAAGATGGCTCGGCAAGAACTGGATCTGGAATTCTTTGACTTCACACGATCAGATAGATGATGAGGAATGAAAAGCAATCTCGATCTGAATGTCTTCTTGATCTGAATCTTCTGGATCGAAAATCCTAGCCGATTATGCGTGATGGAGATCGGCGGCGGCGACTTCCATTTTGAGACAGAGAGAGTGAGATTCAGAATACTTAGAATAATACTTGACAGCACTTCTTAGGGTTAGTCGGTTTTGACAAGACCTTATATAAGATCTCCCTAACGGTCATAATTAGTTTTAATGACGTACATGTGGACCAATCACATCAAGGCATTTGAAATTTCGGTCAAATCTAGACTTAGCAAATTTCCTGAAAAGAATGACTGAAATACTCGAGAGAACAAATACCTACCCGAGTACTATTCTGATTACTCGAGAGAATAGAGGAAGATTACTCGAGTAAATAACTTAGAGAAAATCCAGAAATGATGAGCAACTACTCGAGTACACAAAGACTTACTCGAGTGATAATATAGTTACTCGAGATGTGGAGTTGAACTACTCGAGTACAAGAAGTACTACTCGAGAGAATAGAAATTAACTACTCGAGAGGTAGAAGGAATACTCGAGTCAAAGACTTAGAATAGTTTCTGGGAGAAGAAACTGGGTTACTCGAGTAGTGGAATTGGACTACTCGAGAGGACATAAACTACTCAAGTATATGGATATTACTACTCGAGTAATGGACTTAGAAAAATTTTGAGGGATGAAAAACTTATCACTCGAGTATTTAATCTGGATAACTCGAGTAGTAGATGGATTACCCGAGTACATAAACTTGACTACTCAACTAAAATAAAATTACGCGAAATCCTGTCTTCTGTAACTCGAGACAAAAGACTAATCTACTCGAGTACTTATATGACTACTCGAGTAAATGACTTGGAAAATTTTCTGGAGAGGAAATTCTGTTAACTCGCGAATAAGAGATGATATACTCGGGTAATTGACTTGGCTACTCGAGAGCTATAATTTGACTACTCGAGAGCTAATTCCCTTACTCAAGTACAGATAGACTTACTCGAGTATTGACTAAGTGTTTCACTCGAGTATATAAGTATCTACTCGAGTAAAATACTTACCAAAAATTTCTTCCACAGAATTTTCTCTTCTTCAATAAATTCAGCAACAAGTCTTTCTCCAATCAGTCCTAGTGCTTGAAAATGAAGTGTATCCCAATAGAGAGGCTACACATGAGTCAACACCATGGATCACACAATGAGGGATTACATTGTATGGTCCTGTGTTTGGTGACTCATTGTAGACTGACATTGGTCTACACTTGGAAGTAAAGTCCTACAAACAAATAACTCAAACAAAACTTCAAATACAACTTAATTCATCTTAGTTCAAGGGTGACGTCACCAAATCTGGGTTAATGTGTATACAATACCCAACAATCTCCCCCTATTTTGTTGAAGTCAGAACCATTTACACTAAGGTGAATTATATAGACATAAAAAGAGCTAGATATGCAGTAGAGAAAGCAGTGTAAGTAAGCATAAGACTATAATCAAAGGGTATATGATCAAAATTAAGAATTATATAAAGATGATTGTCCAAAACATCATTTCTACATGAATCATTTCCACGCTCTCATAATCCTCTTTGCTTAGACTTATTGGTGCTGCTTGTCCTTCTTCTCTTGCCACCTTCTTTGGTAGATGTAGGGCTTGGGATAGTACTTTGGAGGCTTTGGAGGAGCAGCAGGGCTGTTCCTTCCAAATTCTCTGTCATACAACCTTCTCTTTGTCATTGACTTTTCATACAATTCCCATTCTTGGGAGCTGTAATGATCATTCCTGTTCTCATTGAAGTCCATGACAAGCTTGAGAGTATATAATATTAGAGACTTTGAAGTTGGAGACCAGATCTCTGCAAACTTTGGAGCTTTTCTCTTTTCTGTATCTGGAACTGGGATTGACCTGCTAGCTTAGGCACCATCACCATACTTTATCTTCTTCTTTGAAGTGTCAATCTCAGGAGGATCTTGGAAGAATATATCTGCTGGGTCTGCCTCCCAAACTTGAGGATATGAATCTGGAGGAGGACCTTCACAGCCTTTAGGTCTAGGAGAGAAGGTAGGCTGAGGAGCTTGAGCTGGAGTAGCAGTAGCTAAGCGATTCAAATGGTGAGGAATGATGTTTGGATAAACTGGGAATTCTGGAATAATTTGATTGTTCATCCAGACTGCTGTGTCATAGATATGGAACTTCACACTCTGAATCTGTCCTAGCACATCATCATGAATCTCTTTCATCTTAGCTTCCCATTGAGTTTGCTTGAGTGCATCTGATTTCTCAAGATATTCTTTCACTAAACTCTCCCCCTTTCTGACTTCTACAGTCAGTGTATTGATGACATCATCTTTGAAAGTCCCAAATTTTTCACAAATCTTCATCTTGCTTGCTTCAGCTCTCTTATCTAATTCAATCTGATTATTTGCAAGAGTCAAACTTTGCTCCATGACCTGACCAACACTAGTGGCAATGTGATCTAGAGCTTTTCCACCAATCTGGAAGAGATGTCTGAGTTGATCTGTGTTGTGCTGAATCTCAGCAAATACTCTGCTCATCTCTTTCTCTAGAGCAGTTACTTTCTCAGTCATATCTTTGACTGAATCATCAAAATATTTCCTTTGTTCTTGTAGCAGATGTACAAACTGACCCATCACATCATTGGCAGTAGCAGCAGCAGCAGGAGCAATAGAGGGAACTGGAGGAGGAGGAGAAGCAGACCATGGAACTATCTCTTCAACAGCGACTGAGCTCTGAGCTCTGGTGGTATGTATCAGGGCATCCCCTTCATCAGTGACCATGGGGATGAATAAGTCTGGGTTCCTTAATGGAGCTTCAACTGGTTCAGGAGATTGGTCTGGCTCATCAAAAAGCAAAATGGTGTCAACTTGCTCTTTATCAGTAGTAGGAGACTGGATGGGAGATGACGGAGTATGTGGTGGAGATGGTACATGAGTGGACTGCTTGGGAACTTCAGCAATATGTTCTTTTTGAAGATGGGGAAGAGGTTCATCAGCAGTCAATTCTTCAATCATTTCATTGATTGCTGCTTCAGTTGATAGAAGGGTTTCTTGAAGTTGGGATTCTGATGGAACTTGTTCAGGAGTAGGAGGTGGAGGAGAGGTAATAGCTGGACGTGTAGGAATCCTGTCTGAAATAGAAGGAGTAGGCTCCCCTCAACAGTTGCACCAGATGAGCTGGCAACCTAAAGTAGAGAGGGATATGGGGCCCTATCCTCAATGGTAGGAAGGTCATGAGCTTTGGCAACATGAACAGGATTCTGTAACTTTAAGTCCCATCTATGAATGGATGAGATGGAGACTTTCTTCATGTGATGGAGAATAGTACCTTTGGAGAAGCTGAAGATTTCTAGATTGATTTCATGAAGTAGAAGAGAAATAATCCTAGCATAACTTGGAGCCTTTATGCTTTCTCTGATTTTGTCCAGAATCATCAAACCAAATTGAAATTTCTTCCTGCAAATGATTGTTGTCATGATGTCAAACATATTGGTAGAAATGTCTCTGATTGAACTTGTTTTGCAAAGGAGTATCTTCCCAATGATGTCCACCAAGAGCTTCCATTCTGGATTCATTTCAGAACGGCGGATGATCTGTGCTTCAGATGAGAGGACACAGAACATACAAACCCTATCAGAATCTTCTGGACCTAAATGATCTTCTTAATCAACAATAGGCAGTCGAAGAAGTGTAGAAATAGAGGTCTTGTTTAGTTTGATTTTGATTCCTTTAACCTTGGACTTGAGAACTGTCCCGTTTCTCCTGACTTTGACGTTCTTGAAAAACTCTTCAACTTCTAGAAAAAGTATCTTACATGGCTGTTGAAGGACGAAAGTGAGGCCGGCGGTGTCGAGAAGTATCAGAAGGTTTCGAAAGTCATCTAAAATGTTGGTGATTCCGACGGCAACCAGTTCTGAACTGATTCCAATCTTAGAAGAGTGCGCCATGATCCAGAGATTAGGGAAAAATTCTGCAGCGAGGAGGAAGATGGCGTGGGCTCTGCAACTTGTGGCGGAAGGTGAAGCATCTCGGCTTACTCGAGAGAGAGAATTTGATTCGTGTAGAAAAGAAATTTCGGACTTTTCGAGTTATATAATATAACGGTCCAGGCCCATCAACATGGGATCCAGCCAGACCGCTGGCCTATAAGAGTCCAGACTCGGGCCCACTGCTGGTATTCAGCCTATCACATTCAATCCTACAGGCCATGCATCCCAACGTCCGAATCGCTGTTATCCCCGAGTGTGGTGTTTTGACCCAGGAGGGTTGACTTGAGTCCTGAGAGTGCAGGGAACTGGACTGCACTTGTGGAGAAGTGGAGAAAGCTCTCAGTGTAAAAAGCTGGCATTGACACGGGTAGGGACGGCCGTGTGCCTACCCGTGTGCGTCGAGTTGAGCTCGACGAGGCTGTGTCGAGATCGTCGAGCTGTTTTGACACCAAGGGACACGGGTAGGGACACGGCTGTGTGCCTACCCGTGTGCGTCGGTGAGCCCGACGCCCGTGTCCGAGATCGTCGAGCTGTGTCGACATCAAGGGACACGGGTAGGGAACGGCCGTGTGCCTACCGTGTGCGGAGTTGAGCTCGACGACCCGTG